>JAUMHM010000071.1:23146680-23160281 GCA_032362435.1 Melikaiella ostensackeni | reverse complement strand
GCCAATAACGAACATCAACATTCCTCACGAATTTTACTATTGAGGGTCAATACAATTTCCCCACCGATTATTAATTTTTTAATATTCAGGATAAGTGAATTCCAAATGAATGGAAAAAATTTTTTAAATCCAAAACATTCCACTGATATCAGTCAAATTGAAGTGAATTTAGAAGAATCCAAGGAAATTCAAGCAAATTTAAGAAAATCCGATGAAATTCATACGAATTCAAGATGAATTAAAAATAATTCAAGTGAATGGAACATCATTCTTAGAATCCAAAAAATTCCATTGAATTCAGATAAATGGGAGTGAATAGAATTATTCAATAAGAATCCGATAAAATTCATAAGAATTCAAGCTGAATTAAGAAGTCTTCAAGGTGAATTACAAAAAAATTGTAATCCAAAAAAGATTGGATTTCAGTGGATTTCAAGGATTTCGAGGGAATTTTAAAAAAATAAGGGGGAATTCAAATAATTCAATAAAATGCATAAATATGTATAGAACTGAATTCAATAGTGGTTAGCCCTTGGGTTCTTTGTTTTAGTTTATTGAAAGAAAAATAAATAAGTGATCTTTTCATTCAAGAAAATGACTATAGTGACTTCATCTTAAACAAGTGGCTAAGAAGTGATTTGAGAAAAAAGGTGGCCAAAAGTGACTTAAATGACTCTTTATATAATTGTTAAATTGATATTTTCATGAATTCAAATTCAATTTTTAATAACTTTGAAGTCTTAGCAAAAAATGGACAGGATATATTTGAAAGGTTGCACAAGGGGAGATAAGTAAAACATTAATTTTGTAGATGAATATTAACAATAAACAAACTTTGGAAGTTATTTATCTATCTATTTTAATTACAAAGAGTTTTCAGTAAATTCCTTTTTAATCGAAAACAAAAGAAGACTGTAATTCAAAATTCATGAGTGTTCCAAAAGTTTTCAATTTATTTTCAAAGAGAATGTTTAGTACAAAAACACCTGATTTAACAGAAGGCAGCTCACACAATTAAAAAATCAAATTTTGGATGCTGATAAAAAAAAATTGAGGACAAAATCAAAAAAAAAAAAAGCATGAAGGGAAGAACAGCTCGGTACCTCAAAAATTCGATTTCCACGGTAAATTTTACATAAAAATATTCAACTTCGAATACATAAAAGAAATACTATAATTCAAAAAATCAATGTTCGAGGAAAGTATTTGGCACTTGAATTTATTGTCTCATAACTAATAGGTTGGATCAGTTTAAAAAGAATCAGCGAGAAGAATATTTATTTTTTATGAGTTCGGTGTGGAACGTATCATTTAAAAATCAATAGTTTATAGATATTTTTATTATATGATAATATTTTTTTAATTTGTATGGGTCAAGCCAAGTATAATTTCTAAATTCTATAGACTGTAACATTTTTAAAAAATTATGAATCATGGTGGGATATTTACGGTTCAAAAAAAATTCAGTTTTTGCTCTTTTCTTCGTTTTTATTAAAATTCTATTAACATTCAACATCTTGATATCTGTAGTACAATACCCAATGTAAATATAAATATGAAAAATTAGAAATATAAAAAAATAAATATTCCCTAAACATATATTTCATTGTGGATCATGAAAATCCATGAAAATATTAATAACTGTAAAAAAAATAAGAGACCAGATTAATGAAAAAAAAAGTTAAATAAGATACAACTTTTACGCAATAAAATATCGTAGACTATTAAACATGTGCAATTTAAGATTTTTCGAGGGCATGGCTCTTTTATCTACTAATTTCTACGTTTTTGTTTCTTAATTTTAACCGTTTTTTTACTTCTACTCAACAGTTTGAGCACATCATCCAAATTTTAGAATTCTGAAATAAATTTATGGAAATTAAAGCCAAAATTTTCCATTTTTGTCAATTACTTACGTTCTGTTTCTTTTTGCCATTCAAAGTTATTTTTGCCGAACTGTCTACCTAATAACAGCATTCCCAGGATTCAAAATGAAGATTTTCCATAAAAATTCTTATACAAATATTATTATTATAATTTCACCAATCAATTAAAACATTTTATTTAAGACTGAATGATGAAAGTGATCATATTTTGAACAAATTACTATAGACTATTGAAAACAAAAGTAATCAAAAGTGGAAACGTGCATCTGTATTAGACTTTAAAATAAGTATTTAAAATTGTACATTTTTTAATTTGCGGCATCTGAATTGAACAAATAAAAACTAAAAGAGTTAAAGATTGAGATCTTTTAATTCAATATTGAAAATGGAGCAATATTTGAGGCCTTAAAATTCAAAACTGAATAAATTTAAAGTAGATGCTCCAAATTTAAAACTTTAAACTCAAAGTTAATTTAATTGATGTTATGGATTTCGATCAGGTTATGTATTAATAAAAGATGTTCGAGGTGCTCGGTTTTTCTGGTAAGTGTATATTTAAATTTTACGTCTTTTTCAACGTTTCGCCCATCTGAAGTAGAGCCTCATCAGGAATTATAATTAAACATCAAGAAAAATAATGATAACCAACGAGCGAAGCTTCATCATTAAAAAATCAAATGATAAATTTTCATGATTTTAGTGTAAAACTGCCATAAGTAAAAGGTTTTAAAAATTGTTGAAATTTTGAGACATTAGTAAAATTTGAAATTGCATTTTTGTGAAAAAATTCGTATGGACTTAATTCGTATTTTATTTTTTATGCTTATAAAAACTGTTAATACTCCCACCCATGGCAACGTAGTTAATTATCTGTTACTTATTAATTAATTGGTGGGCTAACACATGTTAACTTGACTTAATTAATCAGTAACAAATAATTAACTACCTTTCCATGGGAGGGAGTATTAACACTTATTATAAACATAAAAAACAAAAGACAAATTAAGTCCATACAAATTTTTTAACAAAAATGCAATTTCAAATTTCACTAATATCTCAAAATTTAACAATTTTTAAAACCCTTTACTTATGGCCGTTTTACACTAGAATCATGAAAATTTATAATTTGATTTTTTAATGAGAAAGCTTCACTCGTTGGTTATCATATTTGTTCTTGATGTTTAATTGTAATTTCTGATGAGGCCCTACGTTAGATGGGCGAAACGTTGAAAAAACGTAAAATTTAAATATATACTGACCAGAAAAAACCGAGGATCGGTTTCTACTGAGAATAAAACTAAATCCCAATAAAAAAAATAAATAAATAAACCCTGAAAGGCAATGTGAAATTGAAAAAAAGCCTGAGAATAGTGAAAATCCACAAAAAAGAGAACAATTCAGTTCTTAACAGTTTACTCTCATTTAAGGCACCAATGAAATGATGAAATTAATTCTTTTAATCGATGGTGATTGAAGTCTTCGATTATTGAACACTGAAGCCTTCGATCGAGGATTATTATTGAAGCTTTGATTTTTGATTATTTGAGATTTCAATTTTCGAGATCACATGCTATTCAATAGTTTTAAAGCTTCCTGCTTTGCCTGGTGGTCCTCGTCGTTCTTGGCTGGAAACTCGGAAGTCTTTTTCAAATACTTCAGAGCCTCTTCTTTTTTATGGAGCTTCAGGTATGTTTTTCCAAGCATCAGGAGATTTTGACTGTAGAAGTTGGGATCTACAGTTTCCGCTTTATCAAAGAAGGAAAGAGCCTCCTCGTAACTGGAAACAGGTGGCTTTCCGAAAATTGCACTTGCTATTTTTCGTTGGTACCAGGTCAGCTCAGAAATTTGAAAACACCAGTTTCCCAACAAGTAAAGTGTTGTTGCATCACTTGGATTCAACTCACTCGCTTTCTGCGGATTGAAAAAGACATTTACTGGATTGATAAGGGGCAATTCAAAAACTACGTCACACTGCCAGGGGAGAAGGGGTTAACGCTGAATGTTACATCACATATGGAAAATATAAATGTGAATAACGATTTTTTTAAATGCTTGAAGAAAATGAAAATTAGTGATTTTATTTCATAAGTAAAGCCTCTATACCTGTATACAGACTTTACAATGTTTCCCCTCTTAAACCCTTTTTCAAAGAATTCCTCTTTTCTCCCTTATTTTCAAGAAACTTCTCCTATTTCCACTTTTGTTTGCTTTTTATCTTAAATGCGAACTGAATTAATAGAACATAATACAAAATTCCAAATATTTTTCGTTGAAAGTTCATTCTTTTTAACTGAAAAGTCTACTACTATATTTCTCGTTCAGAATTCATCTCTTTTGGTTAAAAGTTTCACTATTTGGTTGAAGATTTTACTATTATTTTTAAAAATTCATTTTTTTAGTTGCATATTAATTTTTTTAACTGAAAATATAACTGATCCATTTTTGGCTACGAATTAATCGTTTTTAATTGAAAATTCAACTACTTGGTTGAAAGTTGAACTACTTTGTTAAACATTAATTTTATTGGTTGAAGATTTAACCATTGTGACCAAATTCATGTTTTTGGCTTGAAAATTCAACAATTTGGTAGCATTTTTTTTCTTCTTCACTGAAAAATCTTTCTTGGTTCAAAATTAAACTCTTGTTGAAAATTCATCTGTTCGGTTTGAAAATTCATCTCTTCTGGTAGAAACATAATATTTTTTGGTTCACAATGCAACTGTTTGGTTGGAAATGATTTTGTTTTAGTTGACGATTCACTATATTTTTTTAATTCGTCTTTTGTGGTTCAAGTTGACTGTTTTTGATTTAAAATTAAAAACTTTTTCAGTTGAAACATCAACTATTATATTTTTCGTTGAAAATTCAATTTATTTGTTTGAAAAGTTAACCACTTGGTTGATAGTTGAACTACTTTGTTACACATTCATTTTATAGGTTAGATATCAAACTATTTTGTTGAAAATTCGTTTTCTTTTTGGTATAAAATTAATCTTCTTGATTAAAAATTCTACTTCGTTTGGTTGAAAATTCACATTTTAGGGTTGAAAATTTAACTGTTTCGTAGAAAATTCAATTACTTGGTTAAAAATTAAAGTGTTTATGTGAAAATTCAACTGTTTTATAGAATTTGTCTTCTTGGCTTGAAAATTCATCAATTTGGTACAAAATTAACTTTTCTATTAAAAATCATATTTTTAGGTTGAAAATTCAACTTTTTTCAGATAATTCATTTTCTAGCTTCAAAATTCAACGAATTTGTTGAAAATTAATGTATTTTGTTGAAAATTCGTCTTTTTGTTGAAAATTAATTTTTTTTAATTGAAAATTTAACGATTCCATTTTTGGTTGAAACTTTATCAAATTGAAATCTTGGTGTTTGAAATACGTATCAACTATTACCCGTACATGTGTCTTTGAGAATTCATCTTTTTTGAGTTGAAAATTCAACTATTTTACAGAGAATTTGCCTTTTTGGCTTGAAAAAACAAATTGGTTGGCATTTTTTTTCTCTTTTGAATAAAAAATCTTTCTCCATTGAAAATCCATCTCCTTCGCTAGAAATGTTATCCTTTTTGGTTAAAAGTGCAACAGTTTGGTTAAAAATTATTCTGTTTTGGTTGAGGATTCAACTATTTTGTTAAAAATTCGTCTTTTTTGGCTGAATTCAACTATTTTTCATTTAAAATTAAAATCTTTTTTGGTTGAAATATCAACTATTAAATTTCTTGTTGAGGATTCATCTTGTTTAGTTGAATTCGACTGCTTTTTGTTAAAAATTAAAGTCCTTTTTTTTAGTAAAATGTCGACAATTATATTTTTCGTTGAGAACTAACCTTTTTTGATTGAAACTTGGCTGAAATTTACACTTTTTTTGTTTGTTGAAAATTCATATATTTAGTTGAAAAATCATTATTCTTAGTTGAAAATTCATCTCTTGTGGTAGGAAATTAATCTTTTCTGGTTGAAAGTTCAACTATTCTGTTGAAAATGCAATGTATTTCGACTCGAAATCTTAAGCGTTTCATATTGAATTCAATATGGTACCTATACATTAATTTTATTTAGAAGAATTTATTCCCCTATTATTCCCCAATTTCCGTGAAAAATCACCCTATTTCCACTGTTTTTAGAGCATTCTGTGCTGTGAAGTCTGTTAAAATATTATGTTTGTATGTTTTTTGTTCTATTTTAGGCGTTTATAAAATTAAGCCGAAGAAAAAATTTCGAAATTTCGAAAAAGCTTTCAAAATAGCGTAACGCAGTTTTTGAACGGGCCCTAAACACACCGTCAGGAAGTTTGGGAACATTGATATTTAAAAAAAAAAACTATTACCGCCATCAAATATAAATTGAACCATGAATTTGTGATTTGGTTTTAATTTAGAATACCGAAATAAAAAGTAGAACCTACCATCATGTATTTCTTCACATTGTATAATTGATTCAATCTGGATTTTAATCCTTCGTAGCTGCTTTTTGCGTCTAAAATGATAGCCATCCATTTCTGAACAGCCCAATGATTTTCTTGAATATTAAGAGCTATCGAAATTGTATCGAAGGCTTCGAAAACCATTTTTTTAGCCTCGGCTTCACTTGCATCTTGTGACATTTTGTAAAGAGCTCGACTCAATCGCCACAAAATTTCCACATCTCCTTTTTCCTGTAAGAATGGTTTGATTAACAGTTTTTGAAATTAAGCACGTTTTTCTTCAATATTAATATTAAAATTAGAATACCTTGAAACTTTTGAGCAAGTCGTAGATTTTTTTGAAATCTCCTTGATCATAAAGTGCATCTGCTTTTGCTATTAAAAGTTCCTTATTTGTCATCGAAGGTTCACGTCCTTCTGATTTTTTAGTTCCCCATAAACTTAAAGCGTAGAAGGGACCGAATTTGTACAAATTTAAAGACTTTGTACCTCTTGTCTGCTAAGAAATATATCATATTGTGATTGAGGTTCCTTAAAATTTCAAAAGACTTTCTATAACTTCCTGCTTCTAATTTGTAATGGTTCCGTTTGAACTAATTTGATTTTAAAACCAACAAAGTAATGTTTCAATGTAAAATTGGTTAATTTTCAGGCATTTACATACTTTAAAATGATCAATTTATGATGCCTGACATAAAAATAATAAACTACGAACGCTTTATTGTGAACAATTGAAACTTGATTGTCTCTTAATTAAACATAAAGTTGGAAATTATGTGCATTCACAACAACTTTTAAAAGACTAATAAGAAAAAAGGATGATAAGAAAAAAAGTGAAAAACCCAGTTAAAAAATATATTACAAAAAAACTGCATTTTACAATATATAAATAAAAACCCATATTAAAATGAATTCCCTTGAAATTGGTAAGGATCACAGCGGTTCAGTAATTCAATTTTAGTTAAAAAAGGGGAACTTTTTCCGAAAAAAGGGGATTCCATTTATTATTAAAAACTTTTTTTATCTTATGGGTATCAAATTGCACGAAACTTTCCTTTAACTAAACTTTGTCAAATCTTTTGAAACGTTTGAAATTTTTGTGATATCTTTTTGAATCTTCATGAAATTTTTGAAATCTTTGAAACATTTGTGAAATCTTTGAAATATTTGCGAATTCTCCTGAAATATTCTAAAATATTTTGCAATTTTCGTGGAATCTTTTGAAATTTTTGTGAAATCTTTCATAAATCTTTAAATCTTTGTGAAATGTTCAAAATATTTTGAGATTTTTTTAATCTTATAAATCATTGTAAAAGGTTTTGGAATATTTGAAATTTTTGTGATATCTTTTTAAATCTTTTAAGTCTTTGTGAAATCTTTAAAATCTTTGTGAAATCTTTAAATCTTTGCGATATCTTTTAATCTTTGCGAAATCTTTTGATCTTTGAGAAATCTTTTAAATATTTTAAGATCTACGAAATCTTTAAAATATTCGTGGATTCTCTTGAAATAATCTGAAATCTTTCAAATATCTTTGTGATCTTTGTAAAATCTTAAAATATTTGTGCATTCTCTTGAAATCTTTGAAACTTTTTGGAATATTTTGAGATCTTTGAAATCTTTGTGAAATCTTTGAATAATTTGTGAATGCTCTTGAAATATTCTAAAATAATTGAAATTTTTGTGAAGTCTTTCTAAAATCTTCAAATCTCAGCGAAAAGTTCAAAATATTTTGAAATATTTTGAGATCTTTGAAATCTTTGTGAAATTTTTTAAATCTCTGAAATATTTGTGAAATCATTGAAATTTATGTGAAATCTTTGAAATATTTGTGAATTTTCTTGAAGTCTTTGTGAAATTTTTTAAATCTTTGTGAAATATTTTGAAATCTTTTAAATTAAATAAATAAATAATTCACAAATCTTTGTGGATTCTCTTGAAATCTTTAAAATCTTTGTGAAATCTTTAAATCTTTGCAATATTTTTAATCCTTACGAAGTCTCTTAATCTCTTAACCTTTTAAATATTTTGAGATCTATGAAATCTTTAAAATATTTGTGAATTCTCTTGAAGTATTCTGAAATCTTTCAAATATCTTTGAGATGATCTTTGAAATCTTTGTGAAATCTTTAAAATATTTGTGAAATCTTTAAATCTTTGCGATATCTTTTAACCTTTGCAAAATCTTTTAATCTTTGAGAAATCTTTTAAATATTTTGAGATCTTTTAAATCTTTGTGAATGCTCTTGAAATATACTGAAATCTTTTGAAATTTTTGTGAAATCTTTACATTTTTGCGAATTGTTCTAAATATTTTAAAATATTTTAAGATTTTTTAAATCATTTTGAATCTATTGAATCTTTGTGAAATTTTTTATATCTCTGAAATATTTGTAAATTCTCTTGAAATATTTGTAAAATCTTTAAAATCTTTGTGAAATCTTCAAATCTTTGCGATATATTTTAATCTTCGCGACTTCTTTTAATCTTTAAAATCTTTAAAATATTTGTGAATTATCTTGAAATATTCTGAATTCTTTGTGAAATCTTTTAAATATTGTGAAATCTTTTGAAATCTTCGTGAAATCTTTTGAATGGCTTTGTGAAATCTTTGAAACCTTTTTAAATCTTTGAAATATTTTGTAAATCTTCGAAAATTTGTGAAAGAAAAAGAAAAAACGGTCGGAAATTCCGATTTTGGGTATTTTAAAGGATTTTTGAAATTTAAGGGGCAAAAAAAAGGATTAGGTAAAAAAGGAGACGGGCTATAATCCCTGAATTTAAACGAAAATCCAATCACACAAGTAATAAATGATAAAAGTATTTTAATAAATAAATATTAAAAATTATAAAAATCACATACCTTGTAACCTTGAAAAACAGAGCAAGTTATTGCTCTTCGTTCATTATTGAATCTCAAAACGTTTAAAAGTAGCCTTCGAAACATTTTTGCAGAATGCCTCTTTATAAATTAAACCACAAATAACACTTATTATTTTCAAACAGACACGGAAGGTATTTTGCGAAAGAAAACCGTTTAAAAGAGATAAAACCTGTTGCTGTCAGTAAATCAGCAAACTCAGCTGTCAAAAACAAATGTCACGTTTATCACTAGGATTAGGTTAGGTTATATCAAAAGCCGAGAAGCCCGAGAAGGTTAGGTTAGGTTGCGTACTGCCGCAAGTGCCGCATGTCGGAATTATCTTTTTTTTCAGCTGTAAATAAATTAAATAATTCAATATATTATGACGGTAAACGTTGGCAAACGATAGTTTTGTAGAATTTGTAATAAAATTGGTGTTTTTGTAAATAATTCAACGAAAAAGAATGGTTTGGGCGATTCCTACGCCGTATGTTATTGGAAGTGCAATTGCAACTATTGGAGGAATCTCTATCCTCACAAAGTAAGTTAACAAGTTTTTTGGATATCATTTGTCTTATATTTATTGTTCTCTTAATTATGAAATTGGAATCATTTGCATGCGTTTGCATATGCGATCTAATCTTCATCTAACCTCAAAGTTGTATAATTAATCTTTTTTGATTGAAACTTTAACTACATGGTTGAAATTATACTTCTTTTTTCGTTTTTTAAAAATTCATCTACTTGGTTTGAAAATCATCTTTCTTGGTTGGAAATTCATATCATATGTTAGAAGACTGTAAATAAATTCGTCTTGCTTATCCTTAAAAACAATTAGAGGAAACTGGACTTTCAGGGTATAAGAGTAATATTGTACAATGCAAGTAGCTGGAAATTATACATACCTGTTAAAAGAACTTAACGTTATTAGAAATTTGACGAACAGAAAAATTAAAATTCGAATTTTCTAACATTCTTAAAAAACTTTCAAAAGTACATGTCCCTTCTGTTTACGGTATCCACATTTTATAGCATTAATTTAAATATTTTCAAATGCTTAGATATTTATTTTGATGATTCAGAAAATTTAAAGCGTAGTGAAGTTTTTTTCAACTTAAGTTTTAGAATTTCTCAGCTTAAAAATTTGAAGTTTTTAGGTTTAAAAAGACTGCAGGTTTTAACACTTCCAAACTTTACACTTTTCTCAAAATTTTTAATAGTTAACTCTAATGGTTTTAAATTTTAAAGCGTTTTGATTTGGTATTTCCTAAAATTTGAAATTTTCAGCATAATATAACTGTACATTTCCGTTAAAAATTCTTTTATAACTTAACGCATTGAAATTTTCCAAACGAAAAATGTTAAGAATTATACAATTATGAAGCAGAAACCACCCTAATTGAACACTTTATTTTGAAAAATTGAATAATCAAAGAATTGTAGAAATTTCAAAATATTTTAATGATCACTCAATAGTTTAAAGAATTTTTTAGGGATTTCAAATTATTTTTTAATACTTCTTTAGAATCCAAAATATTTTAAAGGGTTTTAAAAATATTTCAAGATATTTTAAAATATTTAGGTGTCTCCAAAAATTCTAAAGGAAATAACAAATTTTTATATAACAGAGTTTTCTAAAGGACTCTAGGAATTTCAGAATATTACAAGTGATTTTAAGTGAACTCTAAATATTTTGAAGGTATGTACAGAATTTCATGAAAAGCTGTCATGAAAATTAAAATATTCAATGTTAAACATTTCCAATTTAAAGCAGCAAATGCGTTTAACTTAAAAAGCTTCGAAATTAATAATTGAGAAAGTATTCTAAAGCATGTGTAAATTAAAAATTCTAAATACTGTCCTTTAAAATTTAAATGATTCAAAAGAGACAATAATTTTTGAATAAAAGTTTTAAGATTAAAGGATTTTTTATTGAAACCAATAAAAATTGGATAATTTAATAGATGTTAAAGGTTTGTCGACAGTGTGAAATTATTTTTTTACTAATACAAATTTATAATATTTGTTATTACAAAAATTAGACCAAATGATCGAAAACTTACTAGAGTAACGGAACCAGTTACTGAGAGGGAACCATTATTTGTCGAGGAACAGTTGATTTCTTCTAACCTAAAACTTAAATATGTTATTTTTTTGTAGAAGTCATTAAATCAGTCTCCGTTGAGCTTCTGAATCATAAAAATTAAGTTACGTGCAAAAATAGTGAGAATAGAAAGAATTTTATATTCGATCTCGACCAATAGGATCCCCCTCGGTAATTGGTTCCTTTACGCAATAACATCTTGAACAGAAATTGATAAATGTCAGAATAATTTCAAATATGATACAAATTTTATAACTATTCCCTTTTTATATATTTTAAGACTGTAAATTTAAAAATTGAAAGTCTTGTTGCTTAGCTTTTAGTTTGAAACTTTCAAAATGTAATTGATTCAAAATGGAATCGTTTAAAATTAATCAACTTTGAATTGAAAGCATTTAATATTGAAACATTGAAGATGGTTCGGTTTAATATTTGATTCTTTAAAAAAGGTATTTTTTGAAAATAATTATATTTTATAATTTAAAAAAATAATAACCAATGATTAGGTAAACAATTTTAAGCTGAAATGTTCAAAGTTTTATAGTTTTAAATTTACATTACATAGTACAATATTGCAGGCTTTTAATATTTCGAACCAAAGGCCTGAGCAATTTATTTTTCTCATGTCAATTATTTTTCTTCAAAGCCAATACTTGTGCAATTTTTAATATAAAGCGTTTAAAATGGAAAGAGTTTGTAATTAAACCATTTTGAATTGAAAACCTCAAAATTTCAACATACTAAATTCAAATCAGAAGCCTTCGAAATTAGATACTACAAATTATAAGGAATTATGCTTAATTGGTACCAAAATTTACCAATTTCAAACTGAAAATGTCCAGAATTGATTAATTTTAATTTTGAAGTGATCGCAATTGTTTTATTTAAAAATCAAACCTATCAATACGTGTAAATAAAAAATGCCTTTAATTGGAAACACTTAAGATTATGAAAGGTTGAAATAATGCATTGAGATTAAGGTGGGTAAATTTAAGATTAACAATTTAATACTTAAATATTTCAAATTTAACGTTTTTCTTGTTTAGAATTGAAAATTTGATAAATTAAGCTTAAAAATTAAATGTTTATAAATCCAAACATCTCTCGAAATTAAACTATTGCTGTTAATATTTAACAATGTTTCAAGTCGAGCATTTTACGCTTAATACTGAAATTCTACAATTTTATATTTGTACTGTATCAATGTTCAAAATTTTCAAATTTAAATAGTTTCAAAAAATAAGAATAAAATTTTTTTAATATCATTAATTAACAATGCAATATGTGTCGTTTAAAATAATTAGTAATTCCTGAATTTTAAACGCTACGTTAATTTGACATTCTCTAATTTATAAAGTTTAATTGTAATCATTCTTTACATTATCATTTAAAGTTGCTCTTCATTATTAAGGTTATCAATAGGGAATTCTTTATTTCCGAATAATTTATGTAAATTGTAAAGAAGGGAGAGTCTGTAATGCTTAAATCTTAAACTGCGATTTTAAGTGTTACGAATTTATAGACGATCAAGTATTAAAAGGCTTTCTTTCTTAAATTATACAATTTTGAATTATTTAAATTATAACCAATTCATTTTGATTATGTTAACATGACATCATTCCAATTTTAACCTTTTCTATTTTACAATTATTTTGTAGATTTTGTAGATTTCGTAGATTTAACCTAAAAATTGTGCGTATATTTTTGACATGATTTTTTCTTTTCCACATTTTCGCCTTTTTAAAATAAAATGCTGTATGATGATTTATAGTTAATCGTTTAATTCTCGGTTTAATTTTAGTAAAGAGCAAAAAAATATATTTTTGCCCCAGAATTTAAGTTACGTATCCAAATTTCAAACCAGGATCATTCTGCGAGGATTAAAATGATTCAATGATTGACCAAAATTTTAATTTTCTATTGTTGAGATTTTTTGGAAATAAACACTATATGAGTAGGGTTTTTAAAATGTAATTAATACTTTAATCGTTCTCAAGTAGAAATTAAATTTGTAAAAAAATTGTATTTTTTTCAGAGATCTTCTGAATGAACATCGATATGAGGGAAATGATAAAATGACTGACAAAGTCGTTATTGTGACTGGAGCAAATTCAGGAATCGGAAAAGAGACTGTACGAGCTTTGGCAACAAGAGAAGCAAAAGTTATTATGGCTTGTCGAGATTTGCACAAATGCGAAACGGTAATTGCCTTCATTGAAAAGAAATTAAAAAATTAAATCATTGCACAAACTGGGAGATTCATTATTCAAGCCTACAATTTAAATAAAAAAATATACCTCTAAAATTTTAAAAGTA
>JAUMHM010000071.1:23126078-23146670 GCA_032362435.1 Melikaiella ostensackeni | reverse complement strand
TCTAAAGCTTTCTAAAAATTTCCATTTGGAATCAAACTTTAGAACGTTCTGATTCTTCATATTTTAGATTATTTATAATATAATTTCGAATTTAAAATTCCGCATTTTGCTTTAAACACAACAAATAATATTCTTCAACTTTTATTCAGGCTCGAAAAGAACTTGTCCTCGACACTCTTCAAAAACACATTTACTGCAGGAAATGTGACTTAGCATCGCAAAAAAGTATTCGCCAGTTTGTGGAACGCTTCAAAAAAGGTTGGGAAAAAACTATCATAAGTATAAACTCAGCTCAATTAAACTCATTTAAATATTTTTGGAACTAATACTTAAATTCAATTTAAATATGACTTTGAAAAGAATTGTATTCTATAATTATATAATTATATTCTATATATTCTATACTATATTTTACAGAATTCAAGGAATTGCACGTCCTGATAAATAATGCAGGAGTCATGAATTGTCCACAAGCCTCGACAAAAGATGGAATCGAAATGCAACTTGGTGTTAATCACATGGGCCATTTTTTGCTTACAAATTTACTCCTCGATACTTTAAAAACCTCAGCACCTTCGAGAATAATTAATCTCACGAGTGCTGCTTATGCCCGAGGAAAAATAAAACCGGATGATTTTAACAGCGAAAAGAAATACGATCCCGACGATGCTTACAAACAAAGCAAACTTGCCAATGTTCTCTTTACTGTAGAATTGGCAAAGAAATTAAAAGGTAAATTTTCGTATATCTGGAAAAACTATCAATTGAAAACAAGAAGCAAAACTAATTTCCATACACAAATTATTATTAGCTACTTTAGAATCGTTCAAAATTTGAGTATTAAAAAATTATTTATAAATGAATGAGTAATTGAATATATAAATATAAATTTTTGTTTGTTTCGAAAATTTTCAAAAATAGTATTCATGATTTTTTTGAAAAATATTTGCGTTACCACCTTTTATTATTCTACACATCTCTGCTAAAGAATAGCCTCGTTTCATAGAATTATATAAATATGTGTAGAATTCGTAATAATATTAAGGACAACTTTTCTTAGGGACAGGAGTAACTGTAAATGCAGTTTATCCAGGAATAAGTGACACGGATATTTACCGGAACATGAGTTATCATTCAAGTTACATTAGTTCCGTGTTTGTAAAACCTTTCACGTGGTTATTTATCAGATCCGCAAGACAAGGCGCCCAACCGGTGTGGGTTGCAGCAATCGATCCCAAACTTAAAGACGTTACGGGTTGTTACCTCAGGTTTGTGAAAAAAATACACCAACCGATGAACCTAATCAAAATTTATGTACCAGAACTAGAATCTCAGATTCGAAATCTAAATTGAGAATTATATTACAGCAAAGGAAGACCGGCGAAATTATCGGAAGAAGCGAAGGACGAAAAAATGGCAAAATGGCTCTGGTTGACAAGTGAAAAATGGACTAAACTGGAAACTAGGTGACACAATAAAGTAGGAATTTAGTTACTATTCCTGTTGATTATTTTTATTTATATTTTAGTGACTTAATAAATCAAGAAAAAAAGAACTTCCTTAAATAATGTTTTAATTAAAAATTTAATTTAAGAAGTCATGTAATACTTGACGGATTCCTACCTCATATATATTTATTTGCAACTACTCACGTCCAGACAAATTGGGATATCGAGTTGAAAAGTTGGGAAATTAATTCAAAGTTCGTATGGTCCTAAGTTACTTAACTCTCAACTTTCTTTTCATTTTCATGCCTTATTTCAATTTTAGTTTCCTATACATTTTTATTTTGCTTTTTACCTGGAATGTTTTCCAGTTTTATCAATCCACTCAGGCGAAACTGACAAATAAATAGAAGTTTGAGCGCCCTGGACTGGGTTTTGAAGCAGTAACCACATCCAGGGATGCATAATTGTTTTCATGAAATGAGTAGAGCTAACTGGAGATCATCTTGTGTGTCTTGTTCCTTTGACGAGGCCTGGGTCGACCGCATTAATTATAATGTTGGTATTATGTATTCAAATCCGAAAATATTGATTAAGGTTTCAATACATTTCTTTTAAAATTTATAGTACCATAAATATCAACATTGAATTGTGATATCACATTTTAATAAGGAACTCATGTAAGAAGTCATGAGAATCAGAGCTAATTTATTTTGTGCGAAAGTTTCCCTTGGTGTGAATTTTTCTTCTCGATTCAAATCTTCTTTACTTTGTCTTAATATTTATTATTCTCTATTCAAATCTCAATCTGTTTAATTTAATTTAATTTTAAGTGGAACAATATTTTCCAAGTAACTCACCGAGGTAATTGGTAGCAAAATGCATTTCAAAACCTTAATTGGTTTTTTCAAATGGATCCATTTCTTCAAAAGAAACAACACTATTATTTTAGATATTTTCAAATATTTTTTTTCAACTTTTCTTTTAATAATATCTATTTATACTTCTAAACAATCTCAGTAAATGTTAAGTCGAACGTTCAAAGTATAGAAAAAGTATACCTATATGAAAAGAAAAAAAAATTATCTGGAATTTTATGTTTAAAAAGTTTAAAAATAAATATTCTATGTAAAATTTTTTTACAAGATCCTGAACACTTTTCCATTTGAAATGAAACGAATTTTTTCTGATACTTTGTTACAGAAATTATAACTTTAACTGCGAGAATTATATTATATCCACCACGTCTTTCTAATTCTAAAGCAGTTTCCTTTCCAATTCCACTGGAAGCGCCAGTAATCAACACTATTTTCCCATCTGTTCTTTGATTCGACGGACATTCAGAATCACCCATATATAATTTGAAATTGATCACGTTTTTCACTATAAATGTATACAATATTATGTATTATAAATTGTAAGTTTATTTTTTGTTCAAATTAGAAATTTATTTTTAATTATTTTTGAAAAGGTTTAAAAAGTTGTATAAAAAATGTAAAAGTTAAGATATAATTTATGAATTCCAAAATACCTGATTGCTGTTAAAATTCCTAAAGCGATACCAACAACGTGAACCCAGTACGAGTTAAGATAAGGTTAAAAGTCCTCGAGAATTTTCTGAAAATTTTGATATTGATTCATGTTTTCCTGCTTAGAAAAAAAAACGCCGCGAACCGATGTGCTTGACTCCAGGAGATGAACCGAAATAAAGCAGAGGGGAAATAAACTCTATTGATGAGTCTTGACTGAAGTTATGTTTGAAAAGGATGGGACGTGAATCAATTTAGAGATAGGCAGATTTGTCTATAAAAGACAAAAACTGGTTTAATATTTTTCTTAGTCATCTATGACTACATCTATAATGTTAACTATAGAATCCTTTTTGATAATTTGTTTATTTCTATATTAGGAAGATTAAATTAAATGAATTAAGAAGAATTATTGATAGTTTATGGTATTCATCCTTTTTTTCTAAAATATTCACTGGCGTCTATTTTATTGAAGGGAAAATTTGAAATAACAGCGTAGAATTAACTTTTTTTTTCAAACCCTAATACATTTTTGGAATTCTGAACATTTTTTTTTATATTTACTTGAAATAAGTGAATCGCAATATTCCATCACACTATGATAGTTTGTAATTAATATCAAAGCATTTCATCATACAGAAATTGCTTTTAAAAAACTCATAAACACCAGTAGATCAATTCTAGCTGGAAAGGGGTTGGTCTTACGGAAATTCCGTATCGGTAAACTGTTCGTAATTAAAAATAAAAGTTACAATATTGAAAACGATGGTTTTGCCGAGGCGAGGTTGCTTATTTCAATTTTCATCCTTCGAAATAAGCTATTAAAATGTCTAAAACGTCAAAAAATGTATGTATAAGCATTGTAATTAGAAAATTGATTCATTTGTATAGTAAAACTATCGACGCACGCAGGAACGAAAATTGGTCAAATTTCGCTAATAATATCAATATCCACTAGACGCAAATAATTCTTTATAAAACACGAATATGGTGGAATACAAAAAATTCAATAGAAATCAGTAAAATTACTCACAGTAGCCGAATCTTTGCAAAATCTGTCTGAATATGTTCTCCATATTGAAAAAAGTTCATTCTTCTCACTTATTTCTTATTTGTCCAATAATGCACTCGAAATATTACACAGAATAGTAAGTCAATTTAAACTCAAGTTTGAAAACCGACAATCGAAACAAAAACGACCCGCTAAGTTATTCGTTATTGACAATGAGACCGCATTGACGTGTTGAGACTTTTTGAGTGTGATTTTGTTTTATTGTCGTTACGAAACAATAACATCACTATCACGTCACTCACGATACTACTTCTCGTGAAATAATCTGAATATACTGTTTCTTATCTGACTTAGAGCAAACATTAATCCAAATTAAAGAGACACTTTGAACGCGCAAAAATTTTGCTATATTTTGACTCTCGGGATCAAAATTTTCACTGACGCGACGGAATTCAGTTCCCGAGAATTTTAAACACAATTTTGAGAAACTATATCATAGAAACAATGATTTCATCTTGACTTTTTCGGAACAGAAATCACACAACATAACCGACTGCGAATTTGAACTCCACGGAACTGAGTGAACTAAGTAAAACTAGAAATTGAATCAATTGTAACAATCGAACACGTGTTCCGTTTGAAAATTTCGAATTCCAGATAATTTTCATATGTACGCAACAATTTAATAGAATATTTTATGCATATCACGAATTAATGAATAATTCAATTATTCTACATATTAATTTGAATCTAAATGATATTATTTACATTGCGGATTATAATTTTAAACTTCGATTTCTCGAAACTTCAATTATGATCATGTGACCTTTGTTTTCTGGTGTAGCTTCCTTCCCGGAATTTAGAAATTACTGCAGTTTATAATTTTTCGGATTTGACTCGTAATTCTCGCATTGATTCACGATTTAAATGTTTCGTAAAATACTTGAATGTATATAGTCTTTCTTTCAAAGGTAGTGACACGTATAAGAGTAAAAGTAAGTAAATTATTTCCAATTTATTTCTTGCTTCCCTTGCATTATTTTTAGGTTAGGTTTTTCTGTGAATTTTGACAGCTCAGTCAACTGTCGAATTCGAAGTTAATTTAACAAATTTTCTTGACAGGTAATTGTCAATTTCATTTATACTTCAATCCCATTTCAATTACAATAATACTAAGGGTCTTATCGGTTTTATAATAAGATGAAAATGTTAAAAACTTATGATAATTCTAACGTATAAGTTAAGAGTTTGTAACCTTTGTAACTCGCTTTTCCCGGTTTTCCTTTGTCAGATTGGAATTATTGTTCTTAAACATTGTTTATAAGAGAATAATGTCTGTAGATAAAGCTTGTATTTGTTGAAATAGAAACTCAAACTCTTAGTTCTCAAAATAAATAATGTCACAGCGTCCTCTTCCCGCTTTTCTAATAATCTAAACCCGTCTTTTTAAACAGTTCTGAATCATCCACAATGAATTCCTGGGAATCAGAAGACAAGCTCGTCTCGAAAGAAGTCCTGTGTAAGGAGTCCTTCACAAAAAAACCTACAGAACGAGCAGTTTGTCGAATACAAATCCAGAATATCAGTGTGACTCGCATCACAGTCGCGGATTTAAAGAAGGAACTTTACAGCGACATCCTCGATGGATCGCCCGAAAAAATCCTCATCCTCGGGAATTCCTGCACAGAACTCGATCGCGAAATCGAGCGAGCAATTAAAACCATGTTTCTTAACGAAAAAAGTCTTATAACAATCAGACTTCCTGCCGCAGCAGAAATTGGAAACGAAGACGTCCTCGTCAAATTCGAAATGACCCTTGACAGTTTTGAACCCTTCAAACCAATTTGGAATTGGAGCCCTAATGAAAAATACGAAATTTCCCTCGAGTATAAAGAAACTGGAGTTCTTATTTTCAAATCTGCTCGTTACAAGCACGCCTTTTTCATGTTTGCAAAAGCCTGCAAAGTTCTCATCACCCTTGAGCCTTTAGAATCACTTAATCTGGAGGAAAGTTTACTGAAGAAAATTGGAGATTTAAGGATCGTCCTTTACAATAATATGGCAGAGTGTCATTTAAGTCGAAAGAATTACGAACACGCGATTACTCTTTGTTGCAAAGTTCTTGAAAGGGACGAAAATAATGTTAAGGCTCTTTATCGACGAGGAGTTGCTTATGGGAATCAGAAAAATGTCGAAAAAGCCTTGGCGGATTTTAAGAAAGTGCTGAGTATCGAGCCTAAAAATTCGCTTGCTAGGGAGAAATTTAATATGTATAATGAACAATGGCAGGTTGCGAATAAAAGGTATGAGAAAATTGTGAAGCGGATGTTTGGGAAT
Source organism: Melikaiella ostensackeni (assembly GCA_032362435.1). Taxonomy (NCBI): domain Eukaryota; kingdom Metazoa; phylum Arthropoda; class Insecta; order Hymenoptera; family Cynipidae; genus Melikaiella; species Melikaiella ostensackeni. The sequence goes on along the minus strand of JAUMHM010000071.1, from coordinate 23,140,347 downwards.
GAGAAGTAGTTTGAAAAAAACACTTAGCCGTTTTTGAAAATTGGAAAAGGTCGAATTGATACTTTTTTTAAGAGACCCTTAAAAATCGTTGAGCATTTAAATACTTTTAAAAAATTATATATCAGATATTTTGAGTCAGAGGATTTTTTCAGTAGATTTTGCAATTTAGTTTAAATTTTATTGTTTTCTGAGTTTTATGGTCTATTTGATTTTCAATTCATTTTGAATCTTTTAGCAAGTTTGAGTAAGGTATTATTTACCTTTTATTATTTTTCAAACACGGGGGGTTTTATAAGCCTTGAATTTAAAAAAGTGTATTAGTGTATTATTGAGTGTGTGAGTGTATTATTTTTCTCGAATTTGAAAGTCATCCAGATTTATATTTAGTTTTATTAAAAAAGCGCGAACTAAAAAAGTTGTTTAAGTAATAATAAATTATTTATTGAACAGCTGATTGAATTTTCACGAAAGACTGTTCTTATGTAATATAGATTAAATTCTTTTTCTAACGAAACTTATCGTAAAGTCGAATACAGATAATATTGTTTCTTTAGTCTTTCATTTCAATTAAGTTTATTAACATCTTGTAATTTTTGTCATAAGAGTCGTTCAAGACCATTCTTTCTATGTAATTATAATCGTTCTAGCTTGGTTCAAAAGTTCGATACTTGTTAACTTAAGTTTAGAATATTTGAAACTGGAGACTTAAGTATGAGAGTATGAAACTGAGATTATTTATTTTGTCTTGATGACTGAAGATTTATATTATTTTAGATAATGATATAAATACCATTGTCATTAATATTTATAGACTGAGACAAGTAGTTATAAATATTTTCTGTAAAACACTTCTTTTTAAAAACTTGGGTTCTTTATATAAATGAATAAAAATACATTTCTTACAGTTTTTGGATTATTTATTTCGTAAAATTCTAATGAAAAAAAATTCGAAATTAGAATTGAAATTCCTAGAATTATCATAGGCTGGAAATGATATATTACAGGAAAAAATGAAAATGAATCCGCATTTAAGGAAAACAAGAATAAAATGACTTTATTCATTAAATATAAAAATACACATTTATTTCCACCCACGATCACTTACACCACAATATCAACACACCGCTGTGATTTTGTGTACAGAGAGCGTTGCATTCAATCCAAATTAAATGAAAAAAATATACCTATCTTTTCAAAACTTTACTCTTCAGCAACGAGCCTGGACAAATAAAATCATAACCAAATTCAACATTTCCAAAAAACTTATTCAAAGAACTTTTAAAATTACTCTTTTATACTTTCTAAAAAAACCACAAAGATAAATTTCCTTGAAGGTTCTTCCAGAAAAAACTTCGCAGCGAGAAAACTTTTAAATTAAAAAAAATTAATTCTCTCCCATTTTCTACTTTAAATATCAAAGCCAGTTTTGAGAAAATAATCTTTACACCAAACTCTCTGCGTTGTAATGGCACTTTCGCTCCAGTGCCTCTGAACATTGCATCACGAAGTTCACACTTTCATCTACACAATGCGAAAACATCTAGTTTGCGCTGTCGATTCGTAAATTCTTGATTGCCCCTTAACTATATTCTATTTTTACAGTATTTTGCGTTAAATAATCTTTAATTCTGTTATGTAGTCGCCGTGAAAAAATGACAGTAATGTTTAATTGTTTAGTAAAAATTAAAACCTTCACCTACTTCTTCGTTAGTTGATATCTCTGCTTTCCTCGATTCTTAAACTAATTATTCTATTTCTAGGTTTATATGCCACAACATTTTTGTATGAAGAGAAAAAAATTTGCGATCTGCCCTCTTGGGATTATTTTGTCCTGAGAAATGCGAAAGCTTTTTAAAAGATTAAAAAATTTTTTGATTTCAATTTTTCTGCACTTCCAAATTCGAATAACTTAAAATTTGGACTAATAAAAGTTGATCCCTTAAAATTCTTAAACTTTACTTTCTTAAACATGCTTTCAAAATTATCAAAATTTCTCGAGAGCGCAGATCGGGGGTTTATTTACGATAGACAGAAATTAATCGTAAAAAAATTCGATTTATTTACACTCATTTCATTCACAAATTCTCCAATCGATGTTAAAATTCCGAAAAATTTTAATCTCTATTTTCAAAATTGGACAGAAAAGCAGTGTTCCCATTTTTTCATCGATTGGGGATCATTACATTTCTTACGATCGACTAACGGCAAGATTCGAAACAACATTTTAACCCTTAAAATTTAATATTTAAATTCTAATTCAATTCAATCGCCATCGATCCTTGGTACAAATTTTTCCAATAATCACTTTCAAATTCAGTTTGAAAAAACTCGAAATGAGAATATAAGCTGCCTTTATTATAATTTGTATTCTTTATTCTGATCCTGACAACAGCGCCATTTGTCGAGCTACCCAATAGTTATAAGTTAGTGGCGCTCTTGTCGCTCAGAAAATTTTCGAGCGACGTAGTTCCTTGAAATAAGTCTTAAAAATTTGAGGACATGGTCCATTTATTACAAAAGTTGTAATACATAATCGTAACAAGATTCTGGCACAAAACGATGATGTATCGCTTAATAACTTATCATCGAAAGCTTCTTAGAAAAGCGTTAAAAATATACAATACATAGAAAACACGATCGTGGATTAGTGAATGTTCTTCCTCAAGTTTCCGAATTGAGCAAATGACGAAAAGTGTAGAATGTCTCGTAATTTCAAGTACTTCAATTTTTTTCATTTCCCTCTTTTTTATTTTTTCTTCTTTTTTAATATGTATAACATTGCTAGATTTAAAATGCATCATGCGATGTAAACATTTTAAAAATTCACTTTCGCTATCTATATGAGGATTTCTTTTTTTTCTCAATAACAGGATATAGATTAATCTAATTATTAGTGACCATATAATAGCAATAATAACCCGCGATCTTCAACAATCTAACACTGATTTATAATCAGAGTTTACTGTACATTCGACACATCGAATCTTAATATAAAAGTCAACTCCCCACGTTTCTCCTTCTTTTATTGTGAATGCTTCTATGCCTTTTCATTTTAGTTTTTCGCTTTAGCTTCTTTTTCTTTTGTTTTCCAAGTATTTTCCAACTATTTTCAAAGACTTTTTCGACACAAATGCGTGGCACCGTTTGGATTTTTTTAGCACACTTGAAATTGTTCTAAACAGAGAGATCGTGATTGATCGCTAAGTTAGTTTCATTTTACCATTTTCAGTGACTGTTGCATTAATCGTGGAATTCGTCGCGATTTCGGCAGCTTGAGCCACTGCAGCGGTCACTGATTTCTCTACAAATTGTTGGTAGAGCGGCTTCATGACCTGAAAATAAAATTGTAATTTATATATTTGAGAATTGGGAAATTAAGTGTCCAGGAAATTGGGCACTTGGGAAAAGAATAGAGCTTTTTAAAAATAATTGCTTGCTCAATTTCGAGTTTTTTTGTATACGATTAGCGCTTCAAGTGGATATCCTTTTTGAGAAGGAGACGGGTCTGGGTTAATAAAATATGCTTGGTTAGTAAAATTCAGTAGATAAAGAATTTTATCTTAGGGAGCTTTTCAAAATTTGGATTTTATCTTCTTTCTGTTCTGATTGTGAACTTCATTGTTTAATTAGAGGGCGGCCACTCAAATCTATAAAAAGTTCGCGGTTATTGGACATTTTCCCGGATGATGTTAATTTTTAAATTCAATATTTAAGAAGTAACTACTTTTTTAAATGTTTAAGTTAAAAATTGAAACATGAAAATCAAATTCATATTCTAAGTTTCTGAAATTGAAGAATTTTTTATTTTGTGGTCTTCAAACTTAACCACTTTCAGTATAGGAAATGAAAATTGAACATTTTTGAAATTTTATGCGATTGAGATATTTCATTCACAGACTTTCAGAAGGGAAATATTTGAAAGTGAACGTTTTTGAACTGCAAAGGGTTTAGAATTGAAAAGTTCAAAAGGCATTCAATATTCACAATTTAATATTGAAATATTCGAAATTTGACTACTTTTAACTCAAACAATATTGCATAAATTAAAATTGGAAGTCTCGAACTTTGAATAGAAAACAATTTTTGAACTAAGGCCGTCAAGGTTTAACAATTTCAGAAATAACATTTTTTTATTTCAAGCGCTTTCAATTTAAATTATTCAATTTTGAACGCATTTAATTCAAAAAAATTTGATTTTAAACGTTTTCAAATGTAAGTTATTAAATTCTGTGCAAGTATTTTAAAATTTGAACGCTCGCAAATATTGCACAATTGCAATGTTACATTTCCAATTCAAAAACTACTCGTTATTGCCAATTACTTTTGAATTCAAAATTTCTAAGAGTTTAATTTCTTTCTACTCTTTTACAATTTTGGATTTCGTTTAGTAATAGAAACCTACAATCGTCTCCGTTTCTACTTTCCTTCCCAATTCGAGGCTTGCACATTTTTCTCCATATTTAAATAAAAAAACGTCCTAGTTTCTCATATCTGTTCAAACCTTTTCAAAACATCAAAAAGCCTAAGGCCACAGCAATACTAAATTAATAAGACCCGTGCGAATTAAAAGTATTTTTTGTACCAACCTTTTTTCAGGTCAGTAGTTTTTTTTGAGGATTACAGGGTGGCCATTTTAATAGACGAAACAAAGTCTCGGTCATTTCTCGGTTTTTCCCGGGTCGCAAAAAATTTTCACGGTCATTGAAATAAAAAAATTCGAACTCTTAAAGCTAAAAATATTTTTATGTAAAGTAATCAAAACTAAACTGCAAATTAAAGCACTTAAAGTGGAACTCCTCTCAATTTTAAAGTTTCAAAATTGAAACTAAACAAATTTTTAATTTTGAAATTTTTTATTCGAATGCTCAATAATTTATACGTATAAAATGAAGCTTTGAACACTTTTCAACTGAACTATTTTATATTTCAAAGATTTTACAAAGTTTCCAGAATATTCCAAAACATTTCAAAGATTTCCCAAAGGTTTTAGAGATTTCAAAAATTTCGCAAAGACGACAAAGATTACGAAGACTTCAAAAAATTTCAAAAGATTTACAACAATTTAAAAAATTTCGCTAAGATTTCAAACGATTCTACAAAGATTTCAGAAAGATTTCAATAGATTTCGAAAGATTTAATAAAGTTTTTAAATATTTCTCAAAGATTTCAATGATTCCAAAAAATTTCATGGGGTTGAAGTTTCTGACGTCTAGTATGAGGAATTAAAAAAAAATTTTTTGTATAATGCAATAAATATATATAAAATGACCTTAAAGACTCTTCCTTTACTTGTTTCAAAGAACTACGAGATAAACAAGAACTTGTAAGCACAAAAATACATTTTTTTTTAAATATAAATTTCCTTACAAAACGCAATAACTCTTCCTTTCGGGCCTTCGGCCATCGAAAGCTATACTATCCGAAAGAGTCAGACAAAAATAATAAGAAAAATTTTAGACTTGCGGAAGACACCCAAATCTGGAAAGAACTAACCTTTTTCACACCCTCGGGCATAAAGATTAAATTTGTAAAAAGAACACAATAACTCTTCCTGTTGAACCTTCGGCTGTCGAAAGCTAATGTCCCAGGGAGTCAAACAAGAATTATAAGTAAAATTTCAGACTTGCGGAAGGCACACAAATTTGGAAATAACTAAGCGTTTTTTACACTCTCAAACATAAAGGCTAAATTTTCGAATAGAATAGAATCCTTTTGGGCGTTCGGCTGTCGAAAGCTAACGCCCCAAGGAGTTAGAAAAAAATTATAAGTAAAATTTTAGATTGCGGAAACAACAAAATCTGGAGAAAAGTAACCTTTTTTCACAATTTCAAACATAAAAGTTAAATTTTTGAATAGAACCCAATAAATCTTCCTGTTGGGCTTTCGGCTGTCGAAAGCTAATGTCCCAAGCAGAAAGAAAAAAATTATAAGTAAAATTTTAGACTTGCGGAAGGCACACAAATTTGGAGATAACTAAGCGTTTTTTACACTCTCAAACATAAACGCTAAATTTTCGAATAGAATAGAAAAGAATCCTTTTGGGCGTTTGGCTGTCGAAAGCTAACGTCCCAATGAGTTAGAAAAAAGTTACACTCGAACTCCAATATAAAAACAGTCTCGGGAGTTGCTTCGCACTGGCCTTGGTCCTAAGCCGGATTCCTCGAAACGTAAACAGTCAGGGGCGTGTGAACCATTTCTTAATATTACGCAATCTCCGATCGTGAGTACGAATGTCAGTGCCCGCGCACTGCGCCTTTACTATATCTATACGCTGCTGGTGTCGGCCAGCAGTTCTAGAAATTCTTAACCTGGATGGGCTTATATGAGAGTTCGAGTGTATAAGTAAAAAACGCTTAGTTTTTTCCAGATTTGTGCGTCTTCCGCAAGTCTAAAATTTTACTTATAATTTTTTTTTTTGACTCATTGGGACAGTACCTTTCTACAGCCAAAAGGAAGAATTGTTGGGTTACATTCGAAAATTTAAAATTTATATTCCAATGTGTAAAAAACGGTCATTTTTCTCCAAATCTGGGTGCCTTCCGCAAGTCGAAAATAATATTTATAATTTTTCTCTGACTTCTTGGGACAGTAGCTTATGATAGCCGAAGGCCCGAAAGGAAGAGTTGTTGCATTTTGTAAGAAAATTATTATTTTTCGAAAAAAATGTTTTTTTGTACTTACAAATTGTTTATCGCGTAGATCTTTGAAACAGATAAGGAAGTGATTCTAAGAACATTTTCTATAAATTTATTGCATTATACAGAAGAAAGAATGCAAAATGAAAATCCGTCAGACTAGACGTCAGAAACTTCAACCCAATAAGACTTCGAAGATTCCAAAATATTTGAAAGATTTCAGAAACATTTAAAAGATTTCAAAACAGTTGACAAAGTTTTTAAATGTTTCACAAAGATTTTAATGATTACATAAATATTTCAGAATATTTCGAAAAATTTCACAAAGATTACAAAGATTTCAAAGATTTCAAACAATTTGAAAATATTTCAATTCAACAATTTTTGAATAAATTCCGTTATCCTGCAAAATTTCAAGTTTTAAACTTTTATAAATTGCACAGATCAAAAACTTCTTGTTAAGAAACATAACTCCACACTATCATTTTCAATGCTCTAAAATGAAGAATAAATTAATAAATTTGCAAATGTTCAAAATTATGTCATCTTAAGCAATTGTAAGTTAGAAACATTAAAAATTGAACGATTTTATTTATTTTTTAAACTTAACACTTTTTAAATTTGAAGTTAAATTATTTTGATTTCAAGTCGTTTCAGATTAACAATTGTTCAATTGTTATTTATAAATGAACATTCAACATTTTCACTTACAAATTAAAATTTTTTTGAATGGAACAATTAAAATTGTAACGCTCAAAGTCTAAATGTAGCACTCTGAAATTTTAACGATTCAAGGCTTTCTATTCTAAACAATACAGATTCCAATTGTTAATTTTTGAATATTTGATTTATAATTGCTCATTTCAAATAATGAGCCAAATATTGCTAAGTATTTAGAAAATAGTTTTTTTTTTTTATTAAAACATTCCAAATTGAATGGGTTAAAAATGGAATATTTTAATCTGAAAAAATATTTCAATAGGATTTGAAATTAAATAAAAACATTTAATTATGAATCTATTAATTTGAATTTATTTGAAAATTGAAAATTTTTATAAAGTTTTTTATAACTTTAATAAAGTAATTTTGTATTTTTTTGTATTTTTTTTAATTACAATTTTTTTTTAATTTTGTAATTTTATAAAGTTTCAATCGGATTTTTAAATTTATTTCACTACTAAGGCTTTCGAATTGAAACAGTTCAATTTTGATCGTCAAAGCCTGCAAATTTTCAATTTTTAACACATTCAGAATCGTCTTGTAAAATCATTTATTAATTTATATTTACAGATGAACAACTTAACAACGTTTTTCATAAAAAATTTCAATTTCAAACGCTTTTAATATTTAATTGTTTCAGTCTTCAAAACTGCATTTTAAAATTCTTTAAATTGAAAATGTACGCTTAAAAATGAAGACCTAGAATAGAAAATTCTTTAAAGTAAAATATTTCAGAACTACGCATTGTAGACTGAATAATTTCATAAGTGAAAAACTTAATAATTCAACGTAACATTAAAAACAATTGAAATCGAACTTATTTGGAGTTGCATTATATCATGTGATATGAATTTTGGGATATTGCAAGTGATTGGATAGATTTTTCTTCTAAAAAATTTTTTAATTCCCGGTCACAAAATAAATTCACTGTTATCTCCCTGTTTTCCCGGTCTCAAAAAATTCCCGGTCATTTCCCGATTCAGCAGCCACTCTGGGATTAGCTTAACGAACCACAATTATAGGAGGAGGTTCCATACCTTTTCGAGCCTCGATTTTCCCCTAGCGCTCGATATCGTTCATAGGGGTATAAAAATCTTAAAAGAATGAGCAAATCAATAATTATGTTAACGCAACAATGCTAATGTAAATCAATCCAAAAAAATTTCAAAATCAGTCATTCAAAATCAGTAATTCAATATCACTGACAGAAATTACAGCACAGAAAGAAACTTACGAAATGCAATCTTACGTGGAAAGGGCGTCGTTAATAATATAAAGCGCACTTAGAATCATTCGCATAAACTTAATCTGAAAGTAAGATAGAGCACGAGTAAATAAAAGTCGAGGAAAGATACTAGGATCAGATGAGGCGTTGTTTTCGAAGGTGAGAATAGGCAAATGAATAAGCGGGAATCATAAAAAGAGAGACAAATATGGAAAGGATCAGATATCTGATTTTGTGAACGAGGTGAGCGCATTGGCAGGCCTGTTGAAATAGAAAAAGACCTGGTTAATCTGTGCCCAACATTTTCAGACTTTTATTTTCGAAACGAATTTGTTAATTTTATTATTATTTTCATTGGATTAATTGATTGCCAACAGCATTCTTAGTTTTCCGATTAATAAATTGCAATCTATATTAGAGTTTACGCTTTCGATTAAAGTTTGTAATGCGATGAAAGAAAAGTTCTTAGGAAAGAAATCGCCATTAGGAGAGGAGTTTTACTTACATTTTCCCAAAGTGCGCTTGCCGCTTCATCTATTTTTGAGCCGACCTCCCGGAACTCTCCGCTGTACCTGTATTCAGAAAATTAAATGCTAGAGTCAAATATTTTTATTATTTACAATTTAAGATGCTTTCAAATAAAAGCTTTTTCAATTTCAAAAGTGAAATTTCCTTGTGATTTAAATCTTGAGGGGTTTAAAAATGTAAAAATTCAAACCTTGTGAAATGTAAAGGCTTTCGAATCTTCTTAAACATCTGAAATATAACTGAAATAAAATAATTCATACCTGATGTAAGCCCAAAGTGCGAGAGTGAGCAGGCCGATGCCCATTGTAACATTACATGTATACGAAAGTGTGTTGAGACCTACAAGGCCGAAAATTCCAGAAAGGATGTACATCGTAATGGCAATTGCGAAGAACACTGCCGGAGTCCTCGCAGCCTTGAAAATGTTTTTACTTTCGTTGTGTGCCTTAAATTGAAGAAATGATTCATCCATATCCTGCAACGAAAGATAAATCTATGTTACTTTTTGCCACTTTTTTCAATTTATTTAACAGAATTATTTATAAATATATTGTTTCTCTTGAAGTTGGGTTCAGAACCGGATTGGAATTCATCAATCGACCCAAAAAGCGGTTCTATAAAATTTTTGCTAAAAGATTTCAAAATAATTGGAAGATTTTCAGGAATTTAAAAGGGTTTGAACAGACTTTAAGGGATTCAAAAGTATTGCAAAAAATTTCAATATCTTTTAAGGGAATTAATAGGATTTCCAAGGATTTAAATTATTTTAAGGAATGTTCAAAACTTTCAAACGTTTCAAGGAATTTAAACAGATTTTTTAAGACAGTTCAAGGAATTTCACAAGAAATAATTAACGGATTTGACATTAATTCAATGATCTCAAGGATCTTAGGATTTTCAAAGAGTTACAAAATTTTTAAAGATTTTAGGATATTTTATAAGATTCCAGAGAATTTTAGATAGATTTCAAGAATTTAAAGGGATATCATGGGATTTCAAATATTTTAGGGTATTTTAAAAGATTATAAGGAATTTTCAAGAGCGTTGAAAAAATTCAAGGGATTTGCAAAGATCTCAAAGGATTTGAAATATTTTAGGCTATTTTAAAAGATGTCAAAGAACTTTCAAGACATTTAAGAAATTTTAAAGGATTTTTAAGGATTTTAAGGAATTTGAAAAAAGTTACATACGGCTTCAAAGAATTTCTTAGAATTTCGAAAAATTTGGAAGGACTTTATAGGACCTATAAGGTTTAAGGATATTTTAAAAGATTTCACGGGATTTTGAGGGGTTTTATAAGATTTCTCAGGATTTCAATGATTTTAAGTGATTTTATAAATTATAATATTTCAAAGGGAGCGTCCATTAATTACATAAGGATTTTTTGTTTTGGGGGCAGGAGAGGGGTACCCCGGAAAATCTCATGAATCCTTGCTATTGAAATTACTTTTTACACTATTATACACATTATATCCTTATTTTTTTATTTCTTCTTTATTATGTAATCCATAAAATCCCTAAGAAAAATCTAAATCCTAAATCCTATTATCCCTAATAATCCAAATGGATGAAATCTTGCACTTCCTCAACTAGGTCAAAGGTTGGAGTCTAAATATCTTCGTTGCTTTCGTGCTTACAAAAAAATTTATTTTCATTTTAGGATTTTATTTAAGGAGTTATGAGCGCTTTTATGAGTCAGCACTGTAAAAACGAAGTACCATTTCATGAAGTGGGGGAATTTTTAGTTTGAAAAAAATTAAACACTAGCGCTTATGGCACACGCCCACTTTAAATGCGTTTTTCTCGAAAATCGGTTTTTCCATGTTCCAATTTCAAAAGTGTCCCGGTTCCTCATTTTTCAACCTTGAGGGTTTATTTTGGGCCTTAAATGTCAGGAATTTATCTGGCTACATGACCCTAAATGTAACTCCATACCGACAACCTAGTCCCTTTTCTTCTGGACGTACACATATCAGCCCGATTCTTGTCAAAGAATTATTTCTTCATAACAAAACATTTCTCTACAAGGAAGCATAGTGTTCATGAAATTATCACAATTAAAGATACACCATATAATGAACGCGCCCACCAAACTACTTTGCAGCAGTTTTCGCTTTGATTTAAACAATCTTTTTCTGAGTGTACACTAAAAGTCTTAATTATTAGAAGAAAAAGTAAATTATGTAAAAAGATGTCCCTAAAAATTTGTTCTAAAAAATTACACAACACCATTATATTTACCATAAAAAATTAGGCTAATATTGTCGTGAATACTTTTTTGTAAGCACGATAGCAACGCAGATATTTAGAGTTTAACCTTTGACCTCGACGAGGAAGTGCAAGATTACAGCAGATTGGATTAAATCTTTTAAGGGATTTTCTTTTTCTCAAAAAGGAACAAGAATTTCTACGTGCACATTGCATTTTTCAAACTTTGCGATTTTTGCACCACCCTAGTGTACACCTTTCTAGAAATCACGTAGAATCACTGTGCAATTCTTTGAAATCCCGTAAATTCTTTTAAAAATTTTGTAAATCCCTTATAATTTTTTAAATCATGTGAAAATTTCAAATGTTCCTTTGAATTTCATGGACATCGTACATAATATCTTGAAACTCCTTTGAAATGATTGAGTTCTTTGGGAATCCCTTGAAATGCTTTAACAACTGTGGAAATCTCTTAACATTTTTTGACATTTCGTGAAATCTTTTGAAATCCTTGAAATCGCTTGAAATCCTCAAAATCCCCCAACTTCTAATAACCGGCTAAAATCCTTGAAATTCTGTGAAATATTTCGAAATATTTAGAGATCCATTGCAATTTTTAAATCCCTTAAAATTCATTGGAATCTTTAAAATCCGTGGAAATCTTTCCGAGTCTCTCAAAATCCCTTAAAAATCTATAAAAATCTTTTAAAAGCCCTTAAAATCCTTCATCATATTCGGAAATCCTTTGAAATTCCGTTCAATCTTTTGAAATCTTATGAAATCCTCTAAAATCCGTGGATAAACTTTGCAATTTTTTTAAATCTCTTAATATCCTTTGAAATTCCGTGAAATTATCGAAACTCCTTTCAATTTCTTAAAATCCCTTAAAATCCTTTGAAATCTTTTGAAATCTTATGCAATCCCTTCAAAACTTCGAAATCCCATTAAAATTCCCTGACATCCTTCAAAATTAGTGAAAAATGTAAGATTCTCTCTGATATTGTACTAGGTAATTTCTTCATACTCTTGAAATCTTTTAAAATCATTTGAAATCTTAGAAACCTCTCTAAATCCATTGGAATCGTTTGAAATACCCTGAAACTTTTATAATCCCTTTAAAACTTTTCAAATCACTGAAAATCTCGTTTACAGTGAAAATAATTTATATATTGTTGATATAATAAGTAAAAAATATCAAATCTCACGTAAGAAGGGGGAAGGGGGTCACAAAGGTCTTACGAATCCTTACAATAGGGGGTATAAAATTTCAAGAATCACCCTTACGTAATTAATGGACGTTTCCAAATGGGTATCAAGGAATTTCACAATTATAAAGGAACAAAATTTACCTTCTGCAATTTCTCCATATACGTTTGACTGAATTCGTCTCCACCCATTTTCCGTTTATTCTGAAATTGGTGTAATGCTTTGTCAACGCATCTATGATGTTCCGATTCGAGATGCGCCGTCGCCAGAAAGGGTTTCGTTCCACCGCAAACGCAATCCATCATTTGCATATACAATTCCTTCGCGTCAGCCACTGCTGATAAATTATTCGCCTCGGCAGTCGCCTAAAGAGATGCGTTTTTAAAAATAAAATCAGACTTCGAAGTGTTCAATGGAACTAAAAAAAAGTATTACAAAAGTAGATTTCTGAAAAAAAAATATCCTCAAAAATAAATAAAAAGTATTAAAAAAGTAGCCTCTTTAAATCAGTAAAAAATTAGTATTTTAAATAAAAAGGGAGTGTAAAAATACTTCAAACTAAAACTAAAAAACTTCATAAATTCCCTAGTGAAGTTACACTGGATAACTATTAATTTTAATTTTCGAAAAAATAGAATTTTTTCAACAAAAAATTTTTATGGATTGAAATGTTTACTTATTAAATTATCTTGTAAAATGATGTAAATATAACATTTTTCAACCAGAAAGGACAAATTTTCAACAAAATACATGAATTTTCAACCAAACAGTTGTATTTTTAATCAAAAAGATGATTTAGAATAGAATAGAATAGAATTGTATAATCATATAATAGAATATAATAGAAATAGAATAGAATAGATACAAAAAACTTAGAACATTTACCAAAAGAAATGGAGTTTTAAACAAACAAACAAAAATTTAACAAAAGAGTTGATTTTTCAACCAAAAAAGATTTTTCAGTCAAGAAAGAAAAACATTTTCAACCAAATTGTTGAAGTTTCAAGCCAAAAAGACGAATTTTCTACAAACAAGATGAATTTTTAACGAAAAAGTTAATTTCCAACCGAATAGTTCAATTTTCTATAAAAATAGTTGAATTTTTCCTAGTGAGATTCCATTGGATGACTATTAATTTTAATTTTCGAAAAAATCGACTTTTTTCAAAAAATTTTTTTATAAATTAAAATGTTTATTTATCAAGTTCTCATGTAAAATTATATAAATGTAACATTTTTCCACCAGAAAAGATAAATTTTCAACCAAATAGTTAAATTTTCAACTAAAAAAGATAAACTTTTAACCAAAGAGATGGATTTTCAACTACAATGTTGAATCTTGAAACAAAAAAATTAATTTTTAACAAAGGAGTTCAACTTTCAACCAAGATTAATTTTACACCAGAAAGGACAAATTTTTAATAAAATACATGAACTTGCAACAAGAAGTTCAATTTTGAACTACAAAGAATAAATTTTCAATCAAGAAAATTAATTTTTAACAAAGCAGTTCAGCTTTGAGCCAACTAGTTGAATTTGCGACTAAAAAAGATTTCAATTTCAAATAAAAAATAGTTGAATTCAACCAAGACGAATTTTCAACAAAATAGTTGAATCTTCAACCAAAGCAGATTACTTTTCAACCAAACAGTTGAATTTATAACCAAAAAAGTTTTCACGGAGACGAAGACAAGGGTGAGGATCGGGGAAAAGAAAGGAGAGGAGTTCTGGACAGGGAGGGGTCTCAG
>JAUMHM010000071.1:23079199-23101129 GCA_032362435.1 Melikaiella ostensackeni | reverse complement strand
AATAAATACGCACACTAATTTTTCTTGAATTTAAACGCAGATGTCTCTTTTTACGCTATGAAATTGAACACGTTGCTTCTGATGTGTATAACATTTCTGCATGATATTTATTCCCCAATGATTTAACTATTTTTGAAAAAAAAAATTTAATCGCCGGTGGAGCATCAAAAAAATGATTATTTGACATTTTTACAATGCAAAAAATAAGAAAAATATATTTTTAAAAATGTCGATAAAAAGATTTGAACCAGCGACAGCGTGGTCGCTAAGCAGGTCCTTTACCGCTGCAACGGCGGCGCTTGGTGAAAGCAACCGCGCGTGACTCGGTGGACCTTTGGCAGCCGCGGCGACCGTGATTTTCAAACTCTCATAATTCTTAAACAGGGGCCCACTCACAAAGAAGCCGGGACACATCTAATAATTTTTGACGTATTATTGATTGATGATAGTCTCATCAAAAAGTCAATGACGTAGAGGAGGCCTTTCCCTTGTGAGGTTACGTTGCACACATTTATCGTGAAAATCCACTTTTTACGTCTTACGGCGTAAATCCTTTTGCAAAATATAAATCTAATGACATAAAATATTATTAAATGCCTAAACGATCACTCAATATATTCTCATTTCTTCAAAATATCAATTTGTCCAGAATTACCATACGGTCGGTCAGTGACGGACATTGTCTCGGTCACGCCGGTCAGGTCCCATCTCTAATCGTACCTGAACACGGTGTCCCTGAATGAAAAATGGGTTAAACAAAAATGCCAAAGAAAACGGATTACGGGTTATTGTTTGCCACAATTCTAGTAACTAAAAACCATGAAAATTGGAATCGTAGCTGATACTTTTTAAAAAATATTTGATTAAAAAAGACCTCTTATATTTGCGGGTCACTAATTTTTTTGAAAATTATCTGTAGAAAAATAGGAAGATATTGTTTTTAAGGTATATTTGGTACCAAGGCAGAAAAAATATTGTTTTGAGCAAGAAAGATATAAACGTAAACCTTGATTTCAGTTTTACAAGTGCGTGGAAGAAAATGCTACAACTGCTTTAAATAAATAAGTTTGGTACTGTCTGTTGTTCATTAAAAGATTGATTTTATACTTTTCCCAAAACTTAAGAAATTCTCGATGACGAGTCTCGCCTGGCTGTTTCGACCACAATCTCAAACCTTCATCATCTCCTCAATTTCTAAGCCATTCTTCTAAATGTTCAATAACTACTAGGGGGTTTGAAACGTACCGGGCCAGACGACCAGATGGCGCCACTAGTACAAAACTCTCATCATTTTTGTGAAGTGCTAACCTTAAAAACACTAAATCCAAAGTTTCATTACAATATGTCAAGTAATTTGTGATTATTGTAATTGTCGCGTCATCATCTCAGTGATTTTGTGAACAGTGGAAAAAACGAATTTCGTGTTCTCATTTAACATTATTATTTGAGAGGCAAAACAACAACTAAAGATGAAGCGCGCTCCGGACGCCCAACTGAGGTCATCAAATTGGATATGGGGAAAAAATTCATCATTTGGATATAGAAGATCTCTGAATCAAGTAATGAGCCTGTAACATCTTGCTAGAAAAACTGGAGATTAAGAAAGTGTGTGCAAGGTGGGTGCCGCGATTGCTGACTCCCGATCGAAAGCGCAACCGAAAAAACGTTTTAGCGCAGTGTTAGGCAAAGTTTAATCGGAATCCGCAGGATTTTTTGGGTCTATTCGTGACTATGGACGACACGTGGATCCACCACTATACATCCGAGACAAAGCAGCAGTCAAAGCAGTGGGCACTGTCTGGTGAAAGTGCGCCAAAGAAGGCGAAGGCTGTTTTGTCAGATGGGAAGGTGGTGACATTCCCAAAAAATTATCCTTATCGATTACTTGGAGAAGGGTAAAACTATAACAGGAACGTACTATACATCATTATTGGACCGTTTGAAAGCCGAGCTACAAAAATCACAACCACGATTGGCGCACAAAAAGTGCTGTTTTGTCACCTCAACGCACCGGCTCGCACCGCCGCAATCGCAATGGCAAAAATACACGAACTGGGCTTCGAATTGATTGCTCATCCATCCTATTCTCCAGACTTGGCTCTGTGCGACTTCTTTCTGTTCCCAAACTTGAAGAGATGGCTGGCTGGCAAGAGATTTTACTCAAATGAAGAGGTCAATGCCGAAACAAAGGCCTATTTTGAGGAGGTGACCGCCGACTACTATAAAAAAATGCATAGAGCTTTTAGAAACTCGTTGGAATAAGTGTATCGAGCTGGAAGGGAACTATGTTGAAGAATAAATGCGAATATCCTAAAAAAAAATGTTGTTTTATTACTCAGGCCCGAGACTTTTCAAACGACCTAGTACATGTACTTTAAGTGTCATTGAAAGGGTTGTTGTCCTGAAGAGTTTCTTAAGATTTTGTAAACTTTTGGAAATTTCATCAAAAGAGCAATTTCTTTTCATCGAAAAACACATTTCAACAATTTTTTTCATTTCCTTTAAGGCTGACACAAATGGCATAAATTTCAAAGGAGAGCAATTTCGAAAAACACCTTTTTCTAATAAGCTATCAGAATTTCTTAAATGTTTTTGGCAGATATTTTCCTCGAACAGTAAGTACTTCAATTGATCCTTTTATAGTCGGATCATCCTCAAATAGTGGATAATCTGTAACACTGTAACAGTCTTGGGCATTTTTTCTTTTCGTTTTTGAGGAAATTTTTTTTTCTTCAGATTTGTGGCTCAAATCTCGGAAAGTTCACAAATCGTGTTGTTTTTTTATAATTGCCTGTTTCTTCTTTGGATCTCAACTCTTGCAAACTTATTAAACAATACGGACATGGGTAGGATCCCTGCCTATGTCAGTGTTACAAATTATCCACTATTTGAGGAAGATCAGACCACAAAAGTAATTCAAAAATGTGTTCCACCAGAGTTTCACTTTTTACAAGGGTTTGTAAACCATGTTATTTGGGATTAATTAGTTCCTCTTCTAGGAAAAACTGAAGCACTTAAGTATTCGAAAAAGCTTAATTTAGTAACAAAGAATTGTCACGAGAACTGTTCGAGGGAAATGCCTGCCGAAAACATATAAGAAATTCTGATGACTTACTAGACAAACATGTTTTTTAAATTGCTCTCCTTTGGAATTATGTATGCCTTTTGTGTCAGCCTTAAAGGAAATGAAAAAAATTATTGAAATGTGTTTTTCGGTGGAAAGAAATTGCTCTTTTGATGAAATTTCTAAAAGCGAATTTGTTTTCAAAAATTGTTTATAACAATGACAAATGTTTTCGGATGGGAGTCAACTGTGCACAAGTTCTTTTCTTCATATGAAAAGAAATAATTCCACAGAAGAGTAAGATTTCGTATACATAGAAATGCCAAATAAGTGAATTTGTTTAAAAAAATTGTTTATAAAAGTGACAAATGTTGTTGAATGGCAGCCTATTGTCTGCAAATTTTATTTTTCAGACAAAAAGAAATGATTCCAATGAAAAGAAAAATTTGCTATGCATAGAAATGACAAATAAGTGAATTTGGTTATAAAACTTGTTTAAACTATTAACTATTATTGTTCTTTGGTGCTTGTTCGCAATTGAAAGTTGACCTTACACATTTTTATAACAAACTCTATGTAAGTAATGTATTCAAATTCTGAAAATGCAGCAATTAACAGTTATATGCTTGTTTATAATAATTTTAAAAATCCCTAAATTTTAACTACAAGTTAAATTTGTATTCAAGAAAAGTATATTTACTAATTCTACACCTTTTTGCAGAAATTTCAATAAATGAGGCTAAGTAAATAACGAAAATATAACCAATTTTAATTTTCAAGTTAAATAACAAATTAATATAATTTTTAAAGAAGCGTGCACTTCTCCGTTGAAGTACGATCCTTCATGAGTACTTCAGAAAAAGCTTTTAAGCGTTTATAGAATTAATTATTTAGTGCAAATTGCTTTATTGTATAAATTTTGAAAACGATTGAAAATTTTTAAATTCCAAGGTAAAATACATATTGTACATTAATGTAAAAGTGATTTAAAATATAATGGGTAAATTTTTTATTTACAAATTATATTTGAGCCTATGACCAGGGCTGCCATAGCCTAATTTACATAATAAACTGAAGAAGTAACCTATTTAAACCGAAAAAAGTGACCAAAAGTGACTAATTTCTAACCCAAAAGTGACTAAAATTGAATAAAAGTCACTAATGTACCTTTGGATTCAAAAGAGTTCAAAAGAATTCGATGAAATTTATGAGAATTCCAGGTGAATTTTAACGAATTCAGGATAAATTCATAAGAATTTTGAGTGAATTCAAAACAATTCAAGTTTAATTCAAAATAATTCTAACGAATTGAGAAAAATACACAATATTCCATTGATTTCGGTAAAATTGGAGTGAATTTAGAAAAATTGAAGCAAATTTATAAGAGACATGGATGAAATTAAAAAAAATTGAATGAATTGAACAAGATTTTGAAAATAAAAAAGTTTCCATTGATTTGAGTAAAATGAGAGTGAATAGAATTCAGGGCAAATTCAAAACAATTTACGTGAATTTAAACATAAATAAATAAAAACCAATCAATTAAATGAAATTTAATTATCAGCTTGAATATGTAAAAAATTCAAGTGAATTAAAAATAGTTCAAAAATGTATTAAAAATTTATTCAATTCATTAAATCTGGAGTGAATTAAGAAACATTCAAAGGAATTCAAAAGAATTTGCTTAAATGCCTAAGAAAATTGAAGATGAATTCAAAAGAACGCGGGTGAATTAAAAAAAAAAACTATATAAAAATTTTAAAAATCCATTGAATTGAGTAGAATTGAGTGAATTTAGAAGAATTCAAGTTATTTCAAGAGAACTCAAGGTGAATTCAAACAAATTCAAGAGAATTCCAAAGAATTCAGGATAATTTAATAGCAATTCAGGATGAATACCAGAATAATTCAAATAAATTCCAAAAAATCCAAAATATTCCATTCATTTCAGTAAAATCCGAGTGAATTTAGAAACCTTTCGAGGAATTGAATTTATTAAATTCAAAGTGAATTAAAAAATATCAGGGGAATTCAAAAGAATTTGATGAAATGCTTAAGAGAATTCAAGATGAGTTTAAAAGACTGTAGGGTAAACTCAGGAAAAACGAAACAAAAATCAAAATAATCCATTGAACTGAGTAGGACTGAGTGAATTTAAGAGAATTCAAGTGAATTCGAAAAAATTCAGGGTGAATTAAAACAAATCCAAGAGAGCTCAAAAGAATTCAGGATAAATTAATAAGAAATCAGAATGAATTCCAAATTAATTCAAATAAATTTCAAAAAAGTCAAAAATATGAAATTGATTTCAGCCAAACTAGAGTGAATTCAGGAGAATTAAAGGGAATTCAAGAGAATTTGACAAAATTCATAATAATCCAAAATAAATTTAAAAAACTTCAGGGTGATCTAAAAAAATTTTTAATCCAAAAAAAACATTGAATTCAGTGGATTCCAAGGGAATTCCAAAGAATTCAGGGTGAATTCAAGAAAATTCAGGAATAGGTGTAGACCATCTGTTTTAATTTATTGAAAGAAAAATGACTAGAGTGACTTTTTCATTTAGAAAAGTGACTACAGTCACTTTATTTTTAAAAAGCGAAAGCTTTAGAGTATTCTTAAATTAAAACTATATTAGGCCAATTATTAGTAATTAGTTATATAAATTAAAGTTATATAATTACTATGTTAAATATCTAAAAAGGAACTTTTTGTTCTTAAAAAAAAGGGACTTTGATAAAAGTTTAAATATATAAATTTATAATGATATAAATTATATAAATTTATATTAATTATATATTTAATATATTATTAAAGTTATATAAATTGAATAAATTGAAGTTATATAATTACTATCTTGAATATCTAAAAAGGAACTTTTCGTTCTTAAATATAAAAGGGACTTAAGAAAAAATTCAAGAAATTAAATTAAGAATAAATCAAACTTTAAATTCTTCTTTAACGTCCGATATTTAAAGTTAACTACGACATTTTTAGAAATGAAAAAAACCAAGAACCCAAAGATCAATTTGGATAATACACTCACTCTCAAATATCTCCGTTAAAAAAAAAAGAGGAAAGAAAAAGAAACCAACTTCTAAATCCCCTTCCTTCTGTTTTTTTTCGTCTTTTTTTTCAATCACAATCAAAACAATTTACAAAATTCTAAACTGAAAACAATAAAATAAAATCTAAACTTTATTATTTAAATGAACCACCAAAACATGTAGCCCAAGCAGGAAAATTGGAAAATACTTGAAAATTAACGTAATGACGTCGATTTTTGTTCCTCTTTGAAACAACAACAAAAAGCTCCTATACCACTTTTCAATATTTTTCACCGTTTCCGAAATATATGCCTATACAATATAATGCACTTTTTTTTGCAAAATATCAAAGAGTGGTAAAGGAACAGTTTGAAGAACTTTTAAAGAGGAACAACCTTGTTTGTACACTTTTTTCGTATCTGGCGTATTTTTCGATAAAAATGAAAATGTTTGATTTTCAGAAAAATCACCCCCATTTTGTTAATTTTCAACACCTTTCCAATTATTTTGTGGACTTCGAAAGAATGTAAAATTTCTCACCAGAATCCAGATACAATAGTTAAATATCTTAATTAGTTGAGAAAAAATGGCCACAATTTTTTTTTCGAAAAAAAAAATGTTGAAAAATTGTTGACACCCGGTCTAAAAAGTTTTATAGTGCAAAAAGGACCACACACACCAACTTTCATGCTTTTGTAGCAATAAGAGCAAAATTTAAATGTACCCCTTGGTCTCTAATGCTTTAAAGCAACAAATATGAAAAATTCTCAGTTTTCAAATAAATTCCCGAATATTTCCTGGCTTTTTCCCGATGCTCGAAATTCCAGACTGATTCCTGGTTTTTCCAATCAGTGGCTACCCTGTTTATTCACATTTTAGCGAAAACTTCGAGAAAAAAACGCCAGAAAAATGCAAATTTTAATTTTTCATAAAAAGAAATTGAAGTTTCTCTTCTCCAAGACGCGGGCACAGTATAAATTCTTATGGGACATATTCACTATATTAGTAGCAACTTAAAAAAAAAATCAAGAGAAAAAAACCGCTGCCGGCGGATGATTCAAACATTCCGGCCATATCTCGATTTTCTTCCGGTCAATCGTTAATTTTTCCTGGTCAATTTGAGAGTTCAATAGATTTGAATGATATACATTTTTTTTTAAAGATTTCAAGAGATTTCTAAACATTTTGAAAGATTTCAGGGATTTCAGATTTGGAACAGACAATTCTGGAAAAGAATTATACATAATTCTGAGAATATCAGATAATTTTTGGTCATAAGAATTATAATCCTGATTTGGAACAGAGAATTCTGAAAAAGAATTATAATTCTGAATTTGAACAGGGATTTTTTTTAAATTCCTTTCTTATAAATCAGCATTAAAATTATTTTCAAAATTCCAGTTCCATGTCCAAAATTCTCTGTTCTAAGTTAAACAATAATTCTTAACGAAAATTTCCTGTCCTAAAATCTAAACTATAATTCTTTACGGAAATTCCCCGACTCAGTCTAGATTGTAATTCTTTACGGAAATTCCCTGTTCCAAGTCAAAATTACATTTATTTCAAGAAATTCCCCGTCCCAAGTCAGAATTATATTTATTTAAAACATTTTCTGTCACAATTCGAAAATGTAGTAACACCCTTTTTCTCAAATTTAGAAGGAAGTTTCAAATTATGGCAAATTTTTATTTGCAAAGAAAATCTAATTTTCAAAATTATAATAATTATCCTAAATTTCCTGTTACATGTCAAAAATTACCTGTTTCTAGACAAAATTATAATTATTTACAAAATTCCCTGTTCCAATGTCAAAATTATAATCCTTTACGAGAATTTCTTTTATATTTAATTTATTTATTTCACGTCCAAACTCAGAATTATAATTCTTGTAAAATTCCCTGTTCCAAGTCAGAAACTCAAAATTATCATTCTTTACTGAAATTCCCTATCCCAAAGTAAAAATTATACTTCTTCACGGAATTCTCTATCCTAAACTCAAAATAATACTTCTTTACTGAAATTCCATGTCGCAACTTAAAATTGTAATTCTTTTCGAAAATTCCCTGCTCCCTGACTTGGTAATTCTTTACGTGAATTTTTTCTATATTTCTTTTATTTATTATCTGTCCCAGCTCAGAATTATAAATGTTTTAGAAAATTCCCTGTGATTCGTGAACAAAATTTCCGGTTATTTTCGGTTTTCCCGGTCTACCGGCCAAGTAGACACCCTGGAAAGAGAACGAAAAAATCTATCAATATCAAAAGTAAAATGTCAAATATTTATATTGGTTCAGAGACTGCAACACTTCAATTAAATCCAAGTAATTAAGTAATCTCGAATTAATTTAGGAAGGACTCGTAAAATTATTCTATTTAGAAACTATTTAATTAAAAATATTCGGTCTTAATCGCCTTCAATTTTAATGACACATTTGAAAATTTTCGGTTTTTAATTGTTCAACTATTGAGGCTTTTAATTCATAATTCTTTCCCATACACAAAGCAGAGTTTCTACTAATAAGCACAATTAATTCATTTTTTTGTGTATTACACTTTGCGCGCTTTAATTTGAATTCGTTTAAAACATTTCATCTTTTGTACTAACACTCTAGAAAGAAAACAGTTTACATAAAATGTGAAATTTAATTAACTTTACAGATTACCAAGGTAATTTCGCCAAATAATTTTAAACAACCTTCTAGGTTTTCGTTTAAGCTCACAAAGCAAATATACTTTCCTTTGATATTTAGAAACTAAATTACTAAATTAAGGTTCGCCTGAAAAACATACCTGTTGAGTTATTTTCTGATTAGAAATAGTATTAAAAAAAAAGATTTCATTATAAAATTTACAGGGATCATAGTGGGTCAGCAGTTAAAGGGGAAAATGTTTCTTTCTTTTCATTTTTCTATTTTTTGATTGGAGGAATGAATGTATTGCTGGATTCTTTATATCAAATATTTTTCGAAAATTTAAAAAGTATGAAAGAAAAGTTCAAAAAATAAATAAAAACATGCTCTTGAGATATTTAGTTTCTGAATACGGTTAAACAAAGTTTGATGTAAAATAGTTATCCAATTCCGAGAAAACCGACCGAGAATCAAAAAAATCAAACCAAAATTAAAGATCGCGATATCACAGTATGACAGAAATTTTTTGCAAAAGTATCCGAAAAAAAAGGAAACATGATTTTGTTTTCAATAAATGATAATTTTAAGAAATATCAATGCTAGGTTGTAAAACATTACTACTACGTTAAAATTTTATTAATTTTTTCAAAAATTATTGTATCAGAAAACAATATTTTGAAAAAATCCTTTTACCACAATGTGTACTTGATTTTTTGAGAAATTTTTACGCAATAAGGCCATTTTCGATAAAAATGTTGGTTATCTAGTATCTAGTTTTATACTGCCACACTTTACTTGTAATTCCGTTCAAAATTTTTTTTGTTAAAAATCATGCATGCGCATTGCGGATCCTTCCAAATGTTAAATCTAGTTTCTACACTTTTTTATGAATTAAAAAGTTTCAAATCTTTTTTTTTTTTTTGACTGGAGCCTTTGGAACCTCAAAGTTTCGAATTATTTGATGGGTTCTAAATTTAATTTTTCAATTTTTAAACTTTCTAGTTAGAAATTTTTCAAATTTTAAGGCAGCTGAATCGAAGACTTTCAAATCTGGTAGTTTTTTCAGCCTTTGGATACTCGAGTCACCTTTAAAAAAATTACGAACATTATTATTTTGTGGATATTATACATTTATATTTATTGCAGAAGTTGAACTTAAAGTTTCGAAATTGGGATACTTAGGGATAACTCAAAGAAATTATACTCAATTTGAGAACAATATAGGAAAAAGTCGAAAAGGGGGAAAAAGGGGAATAGGGGACTTACTGTTATTCCTGAATTTATTAATAATCGAACCAATTTTGAAAATAAAAAATGCATTCATTAAAAAAAATCTTTACGCAGAAACGAAATCTAGTATTCTCAATAATTTATGACAACGCCTTTTATTTGTGTTATTTTATTTATGTTCATGACACTATTAGTAAAGTCATCGATGAGTCAAGCTTTGTGTCATTCATTGATCCATTATGTATGAATTTTAAAAGAATTATTTATTCTGTAACGTTTATTTATTACGCACTTACAATTCAAAAGTGTTTCTTTTCAAGGGCTTTTAATTTAAAATTATTAAATTTGGAAAGATTTGATTCAAAAATTTTCAATTTTAATTTAAAATAGAATTTCAAACGCAATTGATTTGAAAATCGTTAATTTTACTTATTAAACTCTCATCAACTTATTACAACAGCTAAATTATTTAAATTTAAAAACGTTTGAAAGTTCACGAAAAATTCAGTTAAAAATTTGAATATAAAAAACGTTCGAATTTAAAAGATGTAACTAATTATTTAAACTCCTTAACTAAAAGTGTTCACATTCAGATAATTTTTATCAAAACTCTCAAGTAAGGTCTTAACACTGCTCTAAAATCCATTGCGTAAGAGCACTGAAGTAAGACAATAACAAACGCTCAAAATAATTAGATTTCTTCCATTCCTCTCAATTCTAAAATTTAAATCTTTCCTCAGTTCCGATTTTCGCTACCAGGTGCGCCACAATTGCGCCATGCTTGCCACACGAACGTCAGCTGCACCTTTTTTTTTTGACAGAATTTCCTTTTTTTCTCCAAAATTTCTGAATGACCACTACTCAAATGTACTAGTTTTAATCCGTTTCACCTCCGATTTTCCCAAAAGCTAGCCAAAAAGAACTTTCACTCAAAAAAATGTCTTAATCTTTCTCTTGAAACCGAAACTCATTTTCGCTTATTCACTCGTCGAATCTGGATGTAAACAACCCGTTAACTTTCTCGATTTTTCCACAGATCTCCATCCAAATATCTTTGTAAGTATAGAGTTAGAGAAACATTAAAAAAAAAAGTAGAATCGTAAGACCACAGAAAAAGAATACAAAACTGTTCAGTCATGCTCGTTTGGCAACACGTTCCTGCATTTGCATGTTTTAACAGGATTTTATTTTCGTTTGACACGGGGCGAATTTCACATTTTTCCTGTGTCAGGCGAGATCGCGGATTTAATAAATTAAGCCTGAAATTCTCGAAATTGTGGAGAAGATCGAGGTCGACAGTTCGAAGTACGTTGGTAGCGTAGATTATGGGAAACGGGTTTGGTCATGTCGCGAGTTTTAAGGTTAGGTTTCCAGCACTCCCGGGAATTTTTGGGTTCGCGGAATACTTTGAGGGTACCGAGTTGTGCGAAACATCGAAATTTCTTGGAAAAACTTACCAACATGCGAGGTATCGCAGTCGCCACTGTGTTTACGTTCTTTCGTGTCCGCCATATTTAGTTACGAGTAATATGATTTCCGGACGTGCGCAAGCACAAAACCACTTTGCTCACTACGCAAGCCAAAATCAAACGTCACCAGAGTTCGAGTCGAGGTTGAGGAAGGTAATTTATTTAACTCTTTATTATGCTGCGTGTCTCGTGATACACGCGAAAAATTATATGAATAATTTCTGGCTAGCCTTCTTGTTCACTAGCAATTTCTAGGTTAGGTTTCAATTCAATACATTTGAAAATTGACAGAGAAAGTAACGAATTGAATAACAAAAAATTAGAGGCTGATGTTCTCTTGTTTTTTGATTTTACAAATTTATTCTAATAATTCAGATTTTAGAGGCTGTGTGATTATATTATATGTACTGACTAGTTATACCAAAAGTTCGGTACGTATAGCTAGATTTTTTTGGTATGAATATCAAGATTTTAGTGGATTAGATATTTTGTCATTTGCCAATACTTATACGAAAAGAATCATGAAAATAATTAATTATTGGCATATAATTATTAAGAAAAACAGGAAGAATTACTGTGTAAAATCATTAGGATAATCACAGATCCTGAAATGTCGGAATTTTTTCGAGCATGCTAAAATTTAAAAAAAAAGTAATATAAAATTAAATAAAAATGTTTTTTAAATTGTTAAAGTAACTTTTATAGTACTGAATTTATACTGATTTAAACCAAACTTTTTTCTTAAATTTTCACTATTTTCAGGAAAATATCTTTTATTCAAAGTATTAATATGCTAAATATGCACTGAACTTCAAGTATGAAGGTAAAACAAAAAATTGTTCCAATTATTATTTACATTCATGTATTTTAGGAACATATTCGAGAAATGATGAATTATGTTTTTAGTATTAATAATGTATTTAGTCATTCTATGGTGATAATTAATATATTCAAGAATATCCTGTAATCATTTTTTAAACTTCCTAAATTAACACATTAATTAATTGAACTAAACACAAGATTTATTTTTCAACGAAAAAGTTGAATGATTCAAACAATATTTAAATTTTCAATGAAGGAGTTGATGAATTTTCATCTAAAATGATGAATCTTCAAACAAAAAAATTAATTTTTAACAAAGTAGTTCAACTTTCAACCAAGCAGTTGAATTTTACACCAAAAAAGAGGAATTCTCAATGAAAAATGTAATAGTTCATATTTCAACTAAAAAAGTTTTTAAATCAAAAGCAGTTAAATTCAACCAAGAGAGACGAATTTTCAACAAAATAATTGAATCCTCAATTAAAAAAGGTTATTTTTCTACTAAACGGTTGCATTTTTAACCAAAAATAAGAAATTTCTATTAAAATAAATAAATTTTCAAGCCAAAAAGACGAATTTTCAACAAAAGAGTTAAATTTTCCAGCTGAAAATATAAATTTTCAACAAAATAGTTAGATCTTTAACCAAAAGGAATCTTCAAACAAAAAAGGTGTATTTTTAAGAAGATAATTAAATCCTCAACTAAAACAGATTAATTATCAACCAACAGTCGCCTTTTTACCCAAAGAGATTAATTTTCTACCGAAAAAGACGAATTTTCATCAAAATACAACAATTTTCAACTAAAGAAGATTAATTTTTAGCCAAAAATGAAATAATTAAATTTTCAGTTAAAAAAATTAATTTTCAGCCAAAAAAGAATGAATTTCAAACAAGATAGTTAAATTATGTACCAAAAAGATGAACCTTCAACCAAAAATATGAATTTTTAACAAAGTAGTTCCATTTTCAATGTAAGAATTGAATTTTGAACACAAAACGATGAATTCTCATGGAAAAATGTAATACTTGATATTTTAACTAAAATTGAAAAATTTTAAATAAAAAACAGTCGAATTCAAACAAAAAGGCGAATTTTCAACAAAATATTTAAATTTCAGTCAAACGGTTGTATTTTCAACCAAATTGTTGAATTTTCTACCAAAGTATTGAATTTTGAGCTCCAAAATATGAATTTGCGATGTAAAAATTAATTTTCAACTAAATAGTTGAATCCTCAACCTAAGGAGACTAATTTTTAACCAAAAGGTTGCATTTTAACCAAAAAAAGATAAAATTTGTATCAAAAGAGATATGTACATTTTCAAACCAAAAAGACAAATTGTCAACAAAAGAGTTGAATCCCACAAATGTGAATTTTCAAAAAGAAAAGTTGATTTTCTACTAGACATTAAAATTTTTAACTAAATAAATGAATTCTCAACAAAATAGTTAAATCCTCAAGAAAGGCAGTTTAATTTTCTACCAAAAAATTGCATTTTTAACCAACAAAATTAAATTTCTGCCAAAAGAGTTAAATTTTCAAACCAAAAAGACGAATTTTCAACACAAGAGTTGAATTCTCAACCAAAACAGATTAATTTTTAGTCAAATAGCTGCTATTCAACAAAAAAGATGAAATTTCTACCGACAGAGATACATTTTCGAACCAAAAAGACGAATTTTCAACCCAAAAATATGAATTTAAAACCAAAAGGTAATTTTTAGCTAAATAATTGATTTGTCTACTGAACTGTTGAAGTTTCAAGCCAAAAATAGGAATTTTGTACAAAACAGTGGAATTTTTAACCCGAAAATATGAATTTTGAACGAAAAAGTTAATTACTTCATCCATTTTAATATTGACAAGGACTGCAAAAACATTATTCAAAATAAACTCGCGAAATTGTATACATGTTCCGATTTTCTTATGTTAATTACTTGAAATGTAACCATTCACAAGTGTACAATAAATTTGGGTTATCCAAGTATTATGTAATGCTTTGAATTTGAAAGGGTGTAGGGTCGATTGCTTTGAAAAATGCAGTACTTAAAACTTGAATAGATCCTTATCAAGAAATGTTATACTTGCAAAAATTTATAAATACCTGGGAAAAACCTGGAATTTTGTAGGTTGATTTAGAACCAATCTATTCAGATTATTCCATTTTTCAAAATAGAAAAAGGCAATAATCCAAAACCATAAGACATTTATAAGAATTACTAACTTTCTCAAATTTGTAAACTATATTCAAATGAAATAGATATCCCTTAGTAAAATGAGTTGATCATTAATATATCAATTAAAATAAATCCTAAGTATTTACAGCCAACCCTGCAGACAAGAACAAATCTTTGCTTAATAAAAATAATTTTCATAGAAGTGCAAGAGGCTTTAATTGGGATTAAGTTAAAATTTTGTATCATGAGGGAAATAAAAAAAAGAGAGAGTTTATGTAAATTTTATTCATAAATAGAGAAGGCGACAAAGCTATTAATTTAAAAAGAGATCTTGCGAGATACAACAAAATTTGGGATGGAGTCATCAATTGGATCCATTGACTTTAGTTTTGGTCAGAATTTTGAATATGTGTAAATCAATTTTCAATTAAAGAATGAAATAATTGACTTTGGTTTTCGTTCAGAAGAGTTCGCCTATATCAAAATCAATTTAAATCAAGGAATGAAATATGTACTAACAGAACAATAATTGCTATCAATTATTTTTTTATTTTCAGGTAATAATGATTTCAAAACTCTGTGCGAAATGTATTTAAAAAATCGCTATCGAGTTTCATTATTTTGTTTTAAAATAAAAAGTTTTCGAATTTTACATTTTGCATTCTGAAATTAACTTATCTCTATAAAAAAAAGAAACGTTTATATGAAAGTTAGAAAATTTCCTATTTTCTACTACCTTTCCTTTTTTCACATTTTTTATGAAAGGAAACAATGTCACATTTTTAAATTACAAATTTAAGCATTCGAATTTAGTATTTTAAATAAGAAGTTTATAAACTCAACTATTTTAAATTTTTATATTTCAAAACTTGAATGCCTTAATAGTTCAACCTTTTTAAATTGAAAATAATGTTCAAAATTAAATAATATTTAAGATTGAGAAGGTTAATGTAAGAATTAGACAATTTCAAACTGAGAGTGTTTTAAATTCAACAATTCTAAATGGAACTCTTTCAGATTCAACAATTTCATTTCAAATTGGAAGAATTATTAGTTGAGCAATTTTAAGTTTAAAATTTTGAAATTAAATTACATATTTCGTATGAAAAGCGCTCGAACCTAAAGAATTCTAGGCTGAGATCTTTAAAATTGTAAAATCTAAAAATGAAAGCCTCAGTAATTGCACGATTTTAAATTCAAAAGGTTTAAAATTGAATAATTTCAGATTAAAACTTTTAGAAATGGACTATTTCGCTTAGAAATTGTTTAAAAATCACCTCTTCCAAATTAAATATATTTCAAATCCATTTATTGTAATTCAAACACTCAGAATTATAATTTCAAATTTATCTGTTTGAAAGTAACGGTGTAATCTCGTCTTAATTTTCTGTTTATCTATTAGGGGTTTCGTTCTGTTGAATTATTTCATTGTCAAGTTGGAAAATTTATTTTATTATTATATCATTGAATGAATAAAGATTAAAATTTTTTAATAAAAAGCGTTTAATATTGCACAATACTTATAGTCAGATAATTTCCAAACAGAATAATTTTTCACTTTATACATTCATAATTAGAAATTATTCCATTCAGAACTTGTTTTACGGAACATTCTTAAACTTTAAACGCTTTCACTTGCATGTACAAAATTATTCACCTTTGATTATTTTTAACGTTTTCAGTCTAATATCGTTTAAGTATTAAAGGCTTTCAATTTAAAAGTGTAATATTTTTAAAGAATTATATTTCAAACAATTTTTGTTCAAATTATCAATCCTCTTAACTCAAACTTTGGTAATTTCAAACTATTTCAAGGGTTAAATGATTTAAATTTGAAATTATTAAATTTTTAGTATTTGAATTTGAAACAATGTAAATTGTTTAACTATTAAGGGGCTCTGTTTAAAATGATTGAAATAATTCTAGTAAAACTTGTTTGTTCAATTTCATACAGTTTTAATTCAAAATGTCCAATTAAAAAATCTCAATTTCAAATTATTTAATTCTGAACGTTTTCTTTTGAAAATGATAAATTATTTCGAAATTTTCCAATATTTGAAGCCTCGGCAGAGATAACGCTGGATACATAAAAATACATGTGTGTAAAACATTTCATCTGTCGATCTAAATTTGAAACCAAACCATTTTTCTAATTTGGAAGGTATTTAATTCAAAATTTTACGATTCCAAAGTCCTCAATTTTGAAAACATCACATTTTAAATTGTTCAACTCTTGAGGGTTCCAATTTGAAATAAAGTGATAGATTCTTGAAGATTTACAGTACAAATATATTTTTAATTTTCCAGATTAATTATTCGAAATTGTCTATTTTATAAAGTTTGATCTTTTTTATATAAAGTTTATATAATTATTCAGGTTGGAACGTTTTCAGTATAAAATTCTTTAACTATCAAGATTTTTAATTTTAAATTGTACAATTTCTCACTATTTGAATTCAAAACCAAATATTACTTGAAATATCTTTATTTCGATAATTAATTTTGTTCTCTGACACATATTCACAAGAATTTTCGCATCATAAATGTATGATGATACATTTCATGCTTACTTTTATGTGCTTCTATTGTAGTTTAAGGCGATGTTACACTTACCCGATTTCCACCTTACCGACATTTTTTTGCAACAACTCACGTTCATACGAATTGAGATATCGAGTTGAAAATCTGAGAAATTATATAAAAGACACTAAGAAACGTTTGTATGGTGAATGGTCTTTAATTTCTGGAAATCCAAATAAAATTTTTGATTTTCCAAAATTTTCCAAAATAAATTTTTTTCTGTAGTTGTAGGAATTTAGAACCATACAAACGTTCTTTAGTGCCTTTTAACTAATTTCCAAAAATGTCAACTCGATATCCCAGTTCGTATTGGAGTAAGTTGTTGCGAGAAAATGTCGGTAAGGTAGGAATCGGATTGCGTGCATGACTTGCACAGTAGATTGAGTCGTTTTTGGCGAGACAGTTAAAGTTAGCCTGAGTTGAGGTGTAAGCAGCCATAAAGGCATAAGCCCATTAAAAAAAAGTGAGATAAACATGGATTCTATATATTTCGGACCTTAGTAATCCATATTTCATGGTCATATTAAAGACAAAAAAAATGTTATTAATGAATTTCCATTTTAAAAACTTTGCACATCACCAAAATGATATAAGTCCTGTTTAAAATTTAGAATTATTTTCACTCGGAAAAATGAACAAAAGGTTACAAGTCCTCTTTTGTGAATGACCGTCATAAGCCAAAGATAAATAAGTCCAAAATCACCCCTTTTACATATTTGACTGTACTTTAGTTACTTTTGAATTAATTTTATGCTAAGCATAAGAATGTATTGCATAAAAAATTATTTTTGATGTCTAAAAAGAATTTTTGTGTTTTATTTGCTCGCTTTTGCGAAATACGTATTTGAAAAGTGCTCTGAAATTAAATTTCTGATATCTTCTTCCAATACATGCTTAATTGTTTTAACCTATTTAATTAATATTAGAACTGTGAAAAGCGTTGTATGAAGAGGTTAAATCTTACAATAATGAAAGAAATGGTGAAAATAATTAATAATGGATCCAAAATACGGATCCAGAGTGCAAGGAAAAAAGAAGCCGAAAGAGCGAAGAGGTGAAATTTTTTTTTTTTTTTTCAAATTAGAATTTTTATTTTAGTGAATATAATGAGTTATTAAAATACCGTTTGATGTTTATATCGCTTCTCTTTCACTCTTATGTTCTTAGTAAATTATAAGCATAAAAGAATTACATAGCACATTTTTCAAAATCAGATACACTGATCCTGATCCAAACCTGAAAAAGTGGAGTCGACCATGCAGCCACGACACTAAGACTTTCTGCTGTAATAGAATAAAATTTTCGGACGTCAAAAGACTCAGGGCAAATTTATTCGCAAAACCAAACAACAAAGAAAATTTATAAACAACAAACAAAAATTTGGGGCCAGTTTTTGGCAAATTTTTCAGAAAAAAATTGATTTTTAGATTCCCAATAGAATATAGCAATCAAAACTGAAAATTGTGTTTGATTATTAAAAGGGACCTTTACCCTCAAATACCAAACAATGAAAGAAATTTATTAACAACAAACAAAAATTTAGATGAGGTTTCTGTCAAATTTTTCAGAAAAAAAATTGATTTTGAGATCTCCACTAAAATATAGTAATGAAAATTTAAAATTTTGTTTGATAATTTAAAGGGACCATCGACATAAAATACCAAACAACAAAAAAAGTTTATTAACAAAAAACAAAAATTTGGGGCCAGTTTTTGTCAAATTCTTCAGATAAAAATTGATTTTTAGATTCCCAATAGAATATAGCAATTAAAACTGAAACTTGTGTTTGATTATTTAAAGGGACCTTTACCCTCAAATACCAAACAATAAAAAAAATTTATTAACAATAAACAAAAATTTAGATGAAGTTTCTGTCAAATTTTTCAGAAAAAAAATTGATTTCGAGATCCCCACTAAAATATGGCAATTTAAATTAAAAGTTATGTTTGAGGATTTAGAAGAAACTCTAACTTGAAATACCGAACGATGAAAGAAATTGTTAACAACAAACAAAAATCTAGATCTGTTTTTGTCAAATTTTTCAGAAAAAAAATTGATTTTGAGATCCCACTAAAATATAGCAATTAAAATTGAAGATTGTGTTTCATAATTTAAAGGGATCTTTAACCTAAAATACCAAACAATAAAAAAAATTATTAACAACAAACGAAAATTTAGATCACGTTTCTGTCAAATTTTTCAGAAAAAAATTGATTTTGAGATCCTCACTAAAATATAGCAATTAAAATTGAAAATTGTGTTTGATAATTTGAAGGGATCCTTAAAATAAAATGCCAAACAATAAAAAGATTTATTAACAACAAATAAAAATTTAGATCAAGTTTCTGTCATATTTTCTAGAAATAAAATTGATTTTGAAATCCCTACCAAAATAAGGCATTTAAAATTAAAAATTGTGTTTGATATTTTTGATCTTATGATAGTGATGATGTGTTTGATATTTGATTACGTTAGGAAATTGTCAAAATGATTGTTCACTGTAAATTATGGCAGATTATGGTTTTTCTGTGTGTATTTATTGCGGAAATCTAACCTTAGAACTGTCAATGAAATATCAACACTAATTGTGGATTTTATTTACAAGTGGGGGTTACAATTTTTAATGCGGTGCATTAGTTGACGTTGCGGTATCGTATGATACCTTCGTCCACCTTCAATAGTTGAATATTAATTTATTTAACAATAAACAACCTTAAATACGAATGGGAAAATTTTAAACAGCTCGTCACCCTTTCCGCCCTTGGCGTACGTTCTGAACCATTCACATGTTCGGGCGTCCATGTTTGTGCGCGAAATTTAAAAAGACTCCTGTTTAATATCTTTTTGAGTGCTGCTGTGGAAGAGAGTTTGCATTTTTTGAATATATTTGAACATGCCACAATCCTATGACTGGGATGAGAGAGACCTTACTGTATATAAAAGCGCATCTTAACTTTAACATATCATACGATGTATTTAGAAAGACTTTTAACACAGATTTTAACATCGGGCTTTCGTCAGCTGCAAGTGACAGTTGCACTACTTGCACTGTCATAAACAATCTTTTGATTGTCGAAAAAAACGACATTAAAAGAAGTGATTTGGCGCCAAATTTGAGAATTCACAAAAGAAGAGCAAAAGCTTTTTATGAATTAGCACAGGAAAAGCCTTTAAAATTTTAATTCATACTCGTTTTGTTTTGATCTACAGCAAGTTCAACCTCTGTCAAAAACACCTATTCAGGAAGTATTTTACTCGCGACAAATTAGTTTTTATAGTTTTTGTTGTGTTAAAATGGATTCGGAAAGTCCAACATTTTATACGTGGACTGAAAATCGGACAGGTCGAGGTTCCGTGGAAGTAGGATCTGCGCTGTTAGATTACTCAGACACACTTGATTTAGAATTGATCAAGCGTCTAAGTTTATTTGAATTACGAAAACATGACACCCTAACGCAGCCAGATGATTATAAATACATATATTCCAAGTTTGGCATTATAAATCATTTGGGGGATGAGGTGTGCAAAGTGTACGACATCAAATCGTTGGCTCAAATCTACAAAAAAGTTGATGGTACATCGGGCTTTAAAAGAATTCTGATGAAAGAGGACACAACGAAAGATAATAAAATTCAATGCAAAGTAACGTACTTTTAAAATTACGAGTATAATTACAATCACGATGTACCAAAAATGTTATTTAAGCACGGAAAGTCTGATCATAATGTTGAATTAGAAGAATTGAGCTTAGAGCATCAAATTTCTGGTGAGAAGCTCAAAGATTTGAAAAATTTACTCGTAAAGCATTTTGGAAGTCAGTGAAATCGACTGCTAGAAAGGGCATGGTATGCGTCTCTTTTAAACGTCCCTAATAGTACGACCTCAGCTTCTGCTGCCGAAAATGTCGATGAAATCGATGAGATTTGTGATAGTTCAGATGAGGAATGTGCGATTCATATTTAAAGACAAAAGTTCAATGGAAGAACAAATTGTAAGAACAATAACTGTTCTAAACTCTTGTTCAGTTTCATGCAAAAACATTTTCTCTGCGTTCAATAAATATTGCAATATCGTATATAAATTTTCATTACTCTAGAATTTAAAATTTAATTTACTTAAATCAATTTTTGTGTGGTATGTAGTTATCAAATTAATTATAAGAAACGAAATTCGGATAATAAAACTTTGTCAAAAGGTGATAAGTCCATCATAATTTATCAAAACCTCATAAGTCCATACTTAATTTATTAATTACTCTGAAACGAAACAACATAAAAATTATTTTAGAATCGGACCTTCATTTTGAAGAGATGCTTAACATGATAACTTTCTCCAAATCTCATTACCTGTAATGGTTTCTGAGATACAGCATTTGCCTGATTTTCTCGAAGAAACGAAAAATGAACTTATGCATTTATGGCTGCTTACTTCTCAGTTAGCTAACCTCACCAGACTCGATCTAATATATCTGGACGTTTTTGTGATTCAACAAAAATTTCACCTTAATTATTCTAATATTAATAATATTCGTAGAAATTATTAAATATTGATCATTCAAGATTTATTTTAATAAAGATTAATTTTTGTATTGAGGAAAAAATGATATATGCTAGGTCTTATCACCCTGCGAATCAGACACTATTCAAAATTCATAAAGATATTTGAAATATTTAAAAGAATTATTATTAATTATATTAATTTGAGGCACATATTTAAATATTTAAATATTTTTAAAAATAATTCTTGTATTAGATTCTTTTATTATTATTGTGAAAAAAAAATGAGAAGGATTGAGTTAAGCGTCATTTACATACTTGATATCTATCAAATGGAATTAGGGGCGGGGGGGGGGGGATCTAACCCTTTTTTTATTATTATACCAGTAAGCCAAATCCCTTTCGGGGTAA
>JAUMHM010000071.1:23048720-23068092 GCA_032362435.1 Melikaiella ostensackeni | reverse complement strand
TCACTCTTTATGCTCAACGTTTTCCAGGCAGTGTACGGTCACGCGCTTCTTTTTACCGGGTTGTAAACAAATTCACCACTGACAGAAGTTTACAAGCGAAAAAAAAGGAATCATCGAGAAACTATTACTGGAGTTAATAATGAAATCGCGATATTAGCCGCAGCCGCTCATGACCCCCATGTTAATACTCAACAACTAAGCCGTGATTTCGCAATGTCTCTAACTCGTGTTTGGAAGGTATCAAAAAGCAATGAATATCATCCCTTTCATATTTTACTTCATAACAAACTTCATGACAATGATTTTCAGAACCAAGTGACATTTTGTCAATGGGCGCAGCAGCAGATACAAGGGAACCCGAATTTCTTTTTTCGAGTATTGTTCCCAGACAAGTCGTTTTACACGAAGCACGGTACGATTAATCGAAAAAACATGCATTATTTGAGTGTAGGAAACCCACACTGGTTGCGAGAAGTTGAGCATCAGCGTTCTTGGTCCGTCAACGTTTGGTGTGGAGTAACGGGAGAACAACTTATCGGTCCGTATTTTATTGATGGTAATTCAAACGGTGACAAATATCGTAACTTCTTGGAAAATGAACTTCCAACACTGCTTGAAGACCTAAGCTTGAAAATGCGACAGAACATGTGGTTTCAACATGACAGTTGTCCAGCGCATTATTCGGCAATCGCGCGTGAAGTACTGAATTCGAATTCAACGGTCACTGGATCGGTAGAGGAGGTCTGGTAAATTGGCCTGCCAGATCGCCAGACCTTACGTCACCGGATTTCTTTTTGTGAGGTTATTTGAAGAGTCTAGTTTATCAAGAAGTGCCAACAACTTGGGAGATCATGAAACAGCGAATCAGGACTGCTAGTAACCAAATAACACCAGACACACTCCGCAGTTGTGTGCAAAGTTTCCAAGCTCGGATCAACAAGGGCATCGAACTGAGAAGACACCACTTTGAGCACTTAATGTGAAATGTTCATCGGAAATAAGCAGCTCGATGGTGAGAGGCGAGGGAACTCACTGAAAAAAGCACCCCGATAGTAAGAGGCGAGGGGACTCACCGAAAACAGGCACTCTGATGGTGAGAGGCGAGGGGACTCACCGAAAACAAGCACTCCGATGGTAACAGGCAAGGGGACTCACCTGAAAGAAGCACCCCAAAGGGAACAGACATCTACTACGTCCATGTCGTTGTTCCTGGGTAGCGCTAAAAGTAGTTAATTCATTGACTGCTTACATACCTGGAGTCAGAATGAAAAGCCTGCGTTTCAACAATAATATTGAGCTTTCTAATTTTTCCACTCCACTTTAACCCTCTTTCCAGGTGGGTGTAGGGTGTGTTGAAAATTGAATTGACTACAATTTAATAACTCTTCTGAAAATAATCAACACGTCTTCTTGATCTTTCGTTTGGGAGCGCATTCCTTAAATAGTCAACAATGTCATTTTTTGCAAATGCATCGCCATCTGGCGCGAATCGAAAACATTTTTGTGGATAAGACTTACGTATTTTTTAATGGAGAATCTGAATCTGCAATGAGAAATATAGGTTCCCATTTGAAATTTTAAAGTTGCCCCCTATTGCCCCCAGGGAAGTGGGGTGTGGGGTAAATTTTTGCAGAGTCGCTTTTCCCCCTCGAAAATAAAAAGTTTTTATTACGGACATTATTTCGTTAGATGCGTCTTTTTTGAGATATTTCGATGTCTCAAGATAAAAAAAGACCCTGTATACAGGAAACTTCAGTGTCGTGATTAACGTGAGTGGCTCGATGAGCAAAAGTGGTTTATTATATCAACCTGCGACAACGTTGATGTTGGACGAGCTTGAAAAAATATCATCACCGGAAGTATCACCCGGGATCTGAGAGCCGCATTGATGCAATCTTCCTCCTTTCTTGATCTCGCGGGATTCATTTTACGGTTGTTCCATTACAGTTCCGAGGGGGTGAAACGAGGGGAATTTTCACGAATGTTGAAAGGTAAAGCGAAAACGGAGGGGTAAGGAGGGATAAAATTCATGAGCCTGAAAAGAAAATGGGCTTCATCGCACAGAAAAAACTAGGGCTTTAGTTTTGTTTCAGCTCATTTTGTAATACACTCAACTCTGGATTAAAGTCACCTGGGTTTAAGTCCTTTCTAGAATTTCTGCCGGCTCGCGTTCGTAGATGAGTGTGCCCGAGGGGCAGGGAAAGAGGCGCGGCGACCTCAGCGCAATTATGCAGTACGGTAAACACAAAGCGGGCAGTGCCCCAAGCAGATAATTTCATCAGATCGCTTCAGTTCGCTTTCAGTGTTCGGTTAGTTTTGGTTATACGTTACAAAAATGTCAAAAAGGACGCGTTTAACGTTCGAAGAGCAATATGTGCTTGTGGACAAAGTGAAATCAGGTGCCTTGAAGCAGTCTATTTCACAGAAATATGGTATATGTGAGAAAAAGTATGAGCATGTGATAGCTCGCGAATCTGAGTTGAGGAATAAGGCTAAAAGTTATGAATAATTGGAAAATAAATCGTTGAAAACAAGTGATAATATGGTTTTGAATGCTGCTCTGTTAGAACGTTCAAAGTCAGTAAGCAGACAAAAAAATATTTAAACGTGTAACAGCGAAATTCATTCCTCATTTCAGCTCAATATTTAGTTTACCCTTGTCTCAGAAAAATTGAATGCATATCATTTGTCAATTAGAAGAGGTTTTTTTTTAGGTTATGTTTGGGCTTTTGAATATTTTTCAAAGATAACATTTATCAAGACCCATGCGCTGTTTAAAACGCTAAAAAATTTATATATATTCTTTTATAAATAATGGCTTTTTAACTTACAAAATTAACCATTAGAGCAAAATTAAAAATAATTGATTTACTATTCTGTGAATACAAAATATTATTGATTTATTTATTATGTTCATAATTTATAACTTATTATAATGTCAATAATACATTATAATAACATATATTATAATAATTATAATCCA
This sequence comes from Melikaiella ostensackeni, assembly GCA_032362435.1. Lineage (NCBI taxonomy): Eukaryota > Metazoa > Arthropoda > Insecta > Hymenoptera > Cynipidae > Melikaiella > Melikaiella ostensackeni. The sequence goes on along the minus strand of JAUMHM010000071.1, from coordinate 23,065,109 downwards.
TCATTCTAGTGAAGTATAATATTTATTTAGAGAATAGTGATTTAATTATTTTTGATTTTGCTCAGAATTAATTAATTTTGGTCTAATGGATGAATCTGTAGGTTAAAAAGCTATTATTCATGATGAACAAAAAATATATATTTTTTTAGCGGTTTATACAGCGCGCGAAAAGCATCCAATCAGAGGCCCTTTGCGTCGCATGCGCAGTACTACGTGCAGCTTGCGTTGGGACCACTGTTTCACACAGCCCTAACTGTTTACATCATGAAAATTCTTGGAACTGAGTCACGGCCATCGAAGCCATATCCGAAACTGGACATAAATCCAGAGTTGAGTGTAATTCTTTCATAACTTCAACTATGTTCACTGTCACGATCAATGCCAAAACTGAAGAAACGGAATTACTTTCAATGTTCGTACAGCTCGAAATGAATAGATGGTTCCATTTGTTTCCGCAAATTTGTAGCCTTTTTTTGGTTTATAACTTTTTTCTATGCGTGTGGATCAAACGCAGGAATGGGCCGTTCAAAAACTACGTCACGCTACTTTGAACACTTTTCCCACCCCTCCCTCCTTCGTCACAGATTATTATAAAAAGTTTGCAAAAAGGGCAAAGTTTCATCAAATAGTTGAATTGTCAGCTTAACACGATGAGTTTCCAACCAAATGATCGAATTTTTAAACAAGAAAGTTTAAACTTCAACCAAACACAGTAAAATTTTCAAGCCAAATAGAGAAATTTTTTAGAAGACAGTTGAATTTTCAATCCAAAGGAAAAAATTTTCAATCCAAAAAAGATTAATTTTCAAATAAAAAATATGAATTTTCAACAAAGCAGTTGAATTTTCAACAGAATAATTAAATTTCAAACAGAATATTTGAATTTTCAAACCCGAAATAAACAATTTTGAACCAAATAGTTGAATTTTCAACAACCAAATTAATTATCAATCAAACAGCTACATTTAAAACCAACTAGTTGAATTTTCAAGCAAAAAGACGAATTTTTTGAAACACCGTTGAATTTTGAATCCAAAAGAACAAATTTTCTATCCAAAAAGTCGAATGTTGAACAAAACAGTTAAATTTTCAACAACGAAATCCAATTTTCAACAAAATGTTTGGATTTTGAACAAAATGGTTGAGTTTTTAACAAAATAATTAGATTTTCAAGCAAATAGTTGTTTTTTGATAAAAAAGGATTAATTCTCAACGGAAAATATAATAGTTGATATTTGAACCAGAAAAATATTTAAATTTTAAATCAAAAACAGTCGAATTTAACCAAAAAGATGAATTAGCAACGAAAAATGTAATAATTGATATTTCAACATAAAAATATTTTAATATTTAATAAAAAACAGTCCATTCCAACCAAAAAAGGCAAATTTATAACAAAATACTTTGGAACCTCCATTTAACCGGCCTGCATTTAACGTGTTCGTAGAATTTCAGCCAGCGTTCAACATTCGAAGAGAAATATGAGCTTGTGAACAAAGTGAAATCAGGTGCCTCAAAACAGTTTATTTTACAAAAATATGGTATCGCTGAGACAGCGTACAAGGATGTGATAGCTTGCGAATCTCATTCGAGGAATAAGTTTGAAAGCTATGAATATCCGGGCCGATCATCAAAGAGGCAGCTCTTATTTTAACCGAGAAGCTGAACGGTCCTCGAACGTTTAAAGTAAGTAAGCAGACAAACAAATATTTCAACGTGTAACAGCTGAAATTGTTCCTCATTTCAGCTAAATATTTAGTTTACCCTTGTCTCAGACAAATATAATGCATATCATTGATCAATTAAGACAGGTTCTTTTAGGTTATGTTTGGGCTTCCAACATTTTCCGAAAATAACGTTAAGAAGATCCATGCGCTGTTTAAAAGGCTAAAAAATTTTGTTTGTTCAGTATTAATTATGGCTTTTTAAATCATAGAATTATCCATTATACCCAGATTGAAAATAATTAAATCACCATACTGTAGATAAAAAATGTACTTTATTTATTTATCATATTTATAGTTTATGAATTATTGTGATATTTATAATATATTATAATAATATATATTATGTAATATATATTATAATGTTTATAATTTATCATTCTAGTAAAGTATATTTTCTATTTACAGAATAGTGATTTAATTTTTTTTAATTTTTCTCAGAATGAATTCACTTTGGTCTAATGGATAAATCTGTAAGTTAAAAAGCCATTATTTATAAAAAACAAAAAAGTCATTTCTAGCGTTTTAAAAGCGCACGAAAAGCATCCAATCAGACGCCATGCGCGACGCATGTACAGTACTACGTGGAGCCCGCGTAGGGAACACTGGTTTCTAACTGCCCTGAATACATGCATCATAGACATTCTTGGAACCGAGTCACGGTCATCGAAGGGCATACCCGAGACCGTCACTAAATGGAGGTTTCAGTGTGATTGAATCTTTAACCAAAACAGATTAATTTTTAACCAAACAGTTTAAATAAAATATAATTACGATTAAATAAAATAAAAATAAATAAATAAAATATAAAATGACGGACAGGGGAGGAGAATTAGGAGTAGATATGATTTATTATTATTATATGCATAGATTATATACATAGACAGTAGGATATATAAACGTAGCATTGTCGAATACACTGGTTAATTTTCATTGATTTCCTTCTTATCATTTATAAAATTTTATTCCGGAACTTATGAACAAATTACACTTAACTCTTCACATACCGCGCCTCGTCTTACCGCGTCCCTAGAATTCTGATAGCTCACACTCGTAGACGAGGGAGCCCGGGGGACAGGGGAAGACGCGCAGCGTCCTTGAGACAGTCACGCAATACCGTAGCGATAAAGCGGGCAGCTCGCACACTCGCGTACATATTTCGTATTTATTTTTGAATACACGTGGAAAATCCTTTTTTTACTAATGAGTCTTCATTAGTGAAAACGGTGTAATTTATTTTATTATAGGATTACATTATTCAATTCCACAAATTGAATAATGGCGATTTTAGGCCCTTCCTGCACATTCTTGTTTTCCACCATAGAGTTACTAGCGTATTCGACTTTTTATTTCAAAAATTTCTTCTTTATATATCATTTAAAAATATTTTCGCGAATTTCCTTCATCATTTGAAAGTCATATATAAAGCATAACTAGTTCTTATATCCTCACAGCACTATAGTGATAAAATAAATCCCAAGTTCTCTCTATGTATGCAATGTTGGCCTTAACTCTCAAGACTCCATTCCCGTGATTTGATTTATTTTCCACGATTTCCCTTTCTATCCCGATGTCGTTACTTCGTGACCCACTTTCCATGCGGCCTTGCGAACACAGCCTGAAAAGTGAATCGGAGTAACGTGTCAACGAAAATAAAGGAAAAAAAATGAGGGAAAGAGAAAATGCTCCAACCGGGCGAATTGAACTCTCGCGTTTCCGGGGCTTTTAAATCCACTTTCGTGTCTCCTCGTGCGAATCTCATTAACGCTTTTTCTTTGCTTTCTAGTTTTCGAATAAGTTTCGTCGAAAAGACTTTGCATACAGGAAGTAAGGTAAGTGAAAAATGCTTCAAATGTACACGTATTGGAATTGGGTTCAAGTGAAGTTTAAATAGTAGAAGGAAAATCATTTTAAAATTAATGAGAAATGTTTTCGAATTGTGAGAAGGAGTGTAAGAGTTGCCATCTGGCGGTGGCGTCAGGAACTACGCATTGATTGAAAAAGCAAGGTATTAGATATTTAATTCAATTGCATTTGATTTGGGAAGTAGTTAATAAACATTTTTTGGATCTCGTGGACAAAACCCTTTGGGAGAGTGGCAGAGGGATTGGAAGGCGTGAGGGGGAGTGATCTGCAGGGACATGGTCCAATAAATATGAAGTCGAAATGTTGAAAATTTTTTTAATCTGGTGTACACCCTTCATGAAATCTCGTGCAATCCTTTAAAATCCCGCATATTCTATTCCTTTGAATTCCATGGATATCGTACATAATCTTTTGAATTCTCTTTAAAACGAATAAACTCCATAAGAATCCTCCCCTAAGAATCCTTTAAAAACTGTGGAAATACCCTAAAATTCTTCAAGATTCCGTGAGAGTTTTGAAATCCTTTAAATCGCTTGAAATCCTTTAAAAATCCAATTATAATCCTTCAAAATCCATAGAAATGCCTTAAAATCTCCAGAAAACGGTTAAAATCCTTGAAATTCCGTAAAATATTTCGAAATATTGAGAGATCTCTTCACAACTTTGAAATACCTTTAAAATTCATTGACATCTTTAAAATACCTCGAAATTTTCCCGAATCTCCTGAAATTCTTTAAAATATTTCAAAGTATATTAAAATATTTCAAAAGACATTAAAATTTTTTTGAAATCTTTCAAAATCCTGTATAATATTCAGAAATCCGTTGAAATTCCGCTAAACCTTTTGAAATCTTACGAAATCCTGTAAAATTCGCGGACATACTTCGTAAACTTTAAAAATGTTCTAAAATCCTTCGAAGTTCCTTGAAATCCTTTGAATTTCATGGATATCGTACATAATCTCTTAAATTCTCTTTAAAACGATTAAACTCCATAAGAATCCTTCCCTAAGAATCCTTTAAAAACTGTGGAAATACCCTAAAATTCTTTAAGATTCCGTGAGCTTTTTGAAATCCTTGAAATCGCTTGAAATCTTTGAAATCCCATAGAAATCCCTTATAATCCTTTAAAATCCATGGAAATATCTTGAAATCTCCGAAAATCGGTTAAAATCTTTGAAATTCCGTTAAATATTTCGAAATATTACGAGTTTCTTTGAGAAGTTTGAAATCCCTCTAAAATTCATTGAAACCTTCAACATCCATGAGAATCCATCCAAATCTCTTGAAATATTTTAAGGTATTTAAAAATGTTTCAAAAGACATTAAAATTTTCTGAAATCTTTGAAATGCCTTTATAGTATTCAGAAATCCGTTAAAATTCCGCTAAATCTTTTTTTTTTCTTGAAATCTTACGAGATCCTCTAAAATTCGTGGATATATTTTGGCATCTTTTGAAATCTCTTAAAAGCCTTTGAAATTCCGTGAAATCATCCAAACCGCTTTAAATGTCTTAATATCCGTTCACGATTTAAACTATCTTTTAGAAGATTTTAATGAATTTAAAAATATTTTAAGTGATTTCATGAAATCTTATCAAGTCTTTCGAAATCCCGTGAAATCTTTTAAAATCTTATGAAATTCCTTAAAATCCCTTCAAATCTTAGGAAATCCTCTAAAATCCGTGGATGCACTTTGGCAGATTTTAAAATCTCTTGAAAGCCTTGAAAATTCCGTGAAATCATGGAAACCGTTTTAAATCTCATAATATAGTATACCCCATTACGATTTTAACTAGCTTTGAAAAGATTTTTTTCTTTGGAAATCCCGTGAAATCTTTCGAAATCTTATAAGATTCTTTCAAATCCATTCAAATCTTAGGAAATCCTCTAAAATCCGTTGACGCACATTGGCATCTTTTAAAAGCTCTTGAAAGCCTTGAAAATTCCGTAAAATTATCGAAACCGCTTCGAATCTCTTAATATCTGTTTACGATTTATACTAATTTTCAGGAATTTAAATAGATTTTAAAAGACTTCCATATATTCGAAAATATTATAAGGAATTTCAAGAAATCTTATCAGGTCATTTGAAATCCCATGAAACCTTTTGAAATCTTATGAAATTTCTTCAAATTTCTTCAAATCTTTGGAAATCCTCTGAAATCCGTGGATGCACTTTGGCATTTTTTAAAATCTCTGAAAAGCCTTGAAAATTCCGTGAAATCATCGAAACAGCTTCAAATATCTAAATGCCTGTTTACGATTCAAACTAATTTCCAGGAATTTTGAAGATTTTAATGTATTTGAAAATATTTTAAGTGATTTCAAGAAATCTTATCAAGTCTTTTGAAATCCCATGAAATCTTTTTAAATCTTATCAAATTCCTTCAAATCCCTTCAAATCTCTGAAAATCCTCTAAAATCCGTGGATGTACTTTGGCATCTTTCAAAATCTCTCAAAAGCCTTGGAAATTCCGTTAAATTATGGAAACCGCTTCAAATCTCTTAATATCTGTTTACGATTTGAACTGATTTCCAGAAATTTTGATAGCTTTAAAAAGATTTTAATATATTTGAAAATATTTGAAGGGATTTCAAGAAGTCTTATCAAGTCTTTTGAAATCCCGTGAAATCTTTGGTATTTCATGAAATTCCTTCAAATTCCTTCAAATTTCAGGAAATCCTCTAAAATCCGTGGATATACTTTGGAATTTTTGCAAATCTCTTAGAATCCTTGGAAATTCCATGAAATCATCGAAACCGCTTGAAATTTCTTAAAATCCGTTTGAATCCCTTGAAATCCTTTTAAATTTTTGAAAATATTTTGAAATCCCGTGAAACCTTATGAAATTCCTTTAAATGCCTTTAAATTTTAAGAAATCCTTTAAGATCCGTGGATATACTTTAGAATCCTTTGAAATCTGTTTCAATTCTTTGAAATTCCGTAAAACAATCGAAACCGCTTTGAATTTCTTAAAAGCCGTTTGAATTCCTCAACATCCTTTTAAATCCTTGCAAATCTTTTGAAATCTGTGAAATATTTTGAATTCTTATAGAATTCCTTTATATCCCTTCAAATCTTTGAGATCCAATTAATATTCCCTGACATCCCTCAAAATTCGTGAAAATACTTCGATATCTCTTAAAATTATTTGAAATCCTTTGAAACCCCGTGACTTCATCTGAAATTTTTCGAGATCTCTCAAAATTCTTTCGAATCGTTGAAAATACCCTTAGTCTTTGAAATGCTATAAAATCCCTCGAAGTTTGTTGAAACCCTTTCAAATCACTGGAAATCTTTTTAAATCTACTTGACAGTGAAAATAATTGATATACTGTTGATATATTGAGTAAAAATATAAAACCTTACGTAAGAAGGGAAGGGGTCACGAAAATCTTACGAATCCTCACAATAGAGGACAAGGGGTCTAAAATTTCAAAAATCATCCTTACTTAACTATAATTGATGCACGTTCCCTTACTTGTATTAAGAAAAAATCCAATTCAAACGTTACTAAATTATGAGGTTCTCCACAAAAATCTTATTTGACACAGAAAAAAGATTAAAGAATTTCCAAATGAATTAAAAACGATGAATGATAAATTATCGAAAGTCCAAGAATAATTATAAAATATTGCTTATCACCTGGATTATCGTAAATCGCTAGTCGAGGAACGGGAACTTCGTATAAGGATTTTCGACCTCCGCCGCGGATTAAACAGAACGGCACAAATCGAATTAAATATCTCACAATTTTGCGAGAACGTAATTCAAATCGAGATAGGATAGGCTTTTGGCGAAGCGCCAGGTATCATCAACGCGTCGAAGGCGATGCAACTGAAGGATACTATAAAATTATTTCGGGGGAAATAGAATTTTTAGTATTCCATTAACAAAGCCAATTATTGCTTTTAATGAACCAAAACATTTCTTCATTGATTGAGTCCGTTTCTGCGAAAATTGGAGTGATAAACGTCTAACCAGCGAAAAAGAGAAAATTATTCCTGTTTTTTTTCTATAGCATACATTTAATGAGTTTCGTTACTGTTTCATGTTTAATTCACTATTGTTATTATGATTCGAAATATTACAGAAATTATCATTCTGTTTTGCATCAGTATTGACATGTGTTTTATTACAGTGTGGCCGTTTTGATCGAGGAAAAAAAATCACGGTCATTTCCCAATTTTTTTCCGGCTCGCAAAAATTTGTCACGGTCACAGAAATTAAAAAATTAAAACTCTTAAAGCTGTAAGGTGTTTTTATTTAAAGTTATCAAAACTGAACTGCAAATTAAAGCCCTTAAAAAGAAACTCTTTTGATCTTTAGAGTTTCAAAATTGATATTAAACAAATTTTTAATCTAGAAATTTTCCATTCAACTACTCAATAAATCAGACGTACAGGTATAAACTGGAAGCTTTCAACACTTTTTAATGGAACAATTTCAGATTTCAAAGATTTCGCAAAGGTTTTGAATATTTCAAAATTTCGCAAAGACTTTGAAGGCTTCGAAAAAATCCAAATGATTTCACAATGATTTTTCAAATTTCACAAAGATTTCAATAAATTTCAATAAATTTAAGGAAGTTTTCAAATATGTATTTCACAAAAATTTCAATTATTCCAAAGCAATTCAAAATATTTCAGAAGATTTCAAAGATTTCGTAAAAGTTTTAAAGATTTCGCAAAGCCTTCGAAGACTTAAAAAAATTTCACAACGATTTTATAAATTTCACGAAGATTTCAATTAATTTCAAAATATTTAATAAAGTTTTCAAGTATTTCACAAAAATTTCAATGATTCCAAGGAATTTCAAAAGATTTCAGAAGATTTCAAAGCTTTCGAAAAAATTTTTCAGATTTCAAAAAAGTTAACGAAGTTGTTAAATATTTCACAAAGGAATCAATGATTTCATGGAATTTTTTTTAATTACAAAAATTCAAAATTGAAACTAAACGATTAATTTATTTAGAAATTTTCAGTTCAAATGCTCAATAACTTAGACGTATAAAATGAAAGCTTTCAACACTCCTCAATTGAACAATTTGAGATTTCAAAGATTTCGCAAAAGTTTTAAATATTTCAAAATTTCGCAAAGACTTCGAAGACTTCAAAAAAGTTCGAATGATTTCAAAACAATTTCAAAAATTTCACGAAAATTTCAATGATTCCAAAGAACTTCAAAATATTTCAGAAGTTTACGCAAAGATTTTAAGGATTTCAAAAAAGTTAACAAAGTTTTTAAATATTTTTAAAAATTTTCAATAACTCCAAAGCAGTTCAAAATATTTCAGAAGATTTCGTAAAGATTTCAAAGATTTCAAACGTTTCGCAGAGCCTTCCAAGACTTCAAAAAATTTCAAAAGATTTCACAACGGTTTTAAAAATTTCACAAAAATTTCAATGATTCCAAAGAACTTCAAAATATTTCAGAAATTTACGCAAAGATTTTAAGGATTTCAAAAAAGTTAACAAAGTATTTAAATATTTTTAAAAATTTTCAATAACTCCAAAACAGTTCAAAATATTTCAGATAATTTCGAAGATTTCGTAAAGATTTCAAAGATTTCAAAGGTTTCGCAAAGCCTTCCAAGACTTCAAAAAATTTCAAAAGATTTCACAGCGGTTTCAAAAATTTCATAAAAATTTCAATTAATTTCAAAAGATTTACCAAAGTTTTTGAGTATCTGACAAAACTTTCAATGATTCCAAAGAATTTCAAAATATTTCAGAAGATTTCGAAGATTTCGCAAAAATTTTGAAGATTTCAAGAAAGTTAACAAAGTTTTTAAATATTTCACAAAGAAATCAATAATTTCATAGAACTTTTCTCAATTATAAAGTTTCAAAATTGAATTTAAACGAATATTTAATTTAGAAAATTTCAATTCGAATGCTCATTAACTTAGACGTATAAAATGGAAGCTTTCAACACTTTTCAATTAAACAATTTTAGATTTCAAAGATTTCGCAAAACTCATAAATATTTCAAAATTTCGCAAAGACTTCGAGGGCTTCAAAAAAGTTCAAACTATTCTACAACGATTTTAAAAATTTCACATATTTCAATAAATTTCAAAAGATTTAACAAAGTTTTTAAGTATTTCACAAAAAATTCAATGATTCCAACGAATTTCAAAATATTTCAGAAGATTTCAAAGATATCATAATGCCCTTAAACTACAAAACTTAAAATTTCAAACTTTTATGAATTGAACAGTTCAAAGATCTCTGGTTAAAAATATAAATCAACGCTACCATTTTCAATGCTCTAAAATGAAGAATAAATCAATTTTGTAAATGTTGAAAATTATATCACCTTAAGCAATTTTATGTTAAAAACATTAAAAATTGAACGAGTTTATTATTATTTTTTTACAATTTAACACTTTTTGGATCAGAAGTTAAATTATTTTAATTTTAGGCCGTTTCAAATAAATAATACTTATTCGATCGTTATTTATAAATCAAAATTCAACAGTTTCACTTATAAATTAAATTTTTTTAATGGAACAATTAAAACTGTAACGCTCAACGCCTAAATGTAGTACTCTGGAATTTTAACGATTCAAGGATTTCTATTTCAAAAAATTCAGATTCGAATTGTTTAGTTTTGAATACTTGATTTATAATTGCTTATATTAGATGTACGGTCAAATATTGCTAAATATTTTCAAAAAATCGGTTTTTTTTCAATTTAAAAATTTCAAGTTGAATAGTTTAAAAATGGAATATTTTAGACTGAAACAATATTTCGTTAGGATTCGAAATTAAATAGAAGTGTTTAATTATGAATCTGTTGATATAAAATTATTTACAAATAAAAATAGTTCATTAAGTTCAATCGAACGTTTACTTTTGTAAATTCAAAATGTATCATCCAAAATTGGATAATTTTAATTCTGAAGCGATAAAAATGAAATAATTTGCAATTGAAAGCTCTTTCCGTGGTATAATTTGAAATTAGAACATTAAAAATTGTGAAAATTTTTGTAAATTGTAAAATTAAAAAATTTAGACCAATAAATAGTTGAGAATATCAAATTAACAATACACAGAAGGATATACAATTTTTCGTGATCTTGTAGCGAGTAGATTTATTTAAATAAATTAACTGATGAATGACATGAAGATATTTTGAGCATCAACCACAACTATACAATTTAAAAATTCAAACGTTTTCCGAATTGAACAATTACATTATTTACATTTCTCGACTGATGTTTTACAACTTTTCGCTTTGTCAGATTTTATCATTTATAAAAATAATATTGCTCACAAACTAAAATGTTGCAAAACATCAGCCGATTAATTTGCAAAATGAACACATATAATTGCACCTCATGCGTACTTTAAATACATTTCAGAAATCTAAAAGTCATAGTTCAAATGTGCTTTTCCCCTAATGGCAATTAATTAAAGTAATTACTAAACGTAAACGTAGAGGGCACATATACCAAAGGTATTATTTAATTCAAGTTCCGCGCAGCTAAAGTGTAATTCAACCAACGAAATGTAACTGACATTATGAAATGCATTTTAAATTATTTTTCAAGCTCCAGTACCCTTTTATATAATCCAGTTTTTACATTAAAATTTTTATATTCCTTTATTTTAGCTTTCACATTTCATTTTAATTTCACTACAGTATTTTGTCAGATGAGAAAAATCTCACAATTTAGGATTAAAGTAGGTATTCGCAACACAGTTCTTATTTTACGCAATTCAGTGGTTACGAATATTTTTTATTCAAATCGGTACTCTGCTAGGAATTTATGCGTGAATTACAAAAGGCACCCTCCGAATTTTCAACCCTTAGCCTGAAAAATTATTTTAAAATGACAAAAGTCTCGGAACGAAAATATTTTCACTGAAAATAGTAGCACTTCACATATAAAATGAATACTGAAATTTTAATCCTTGATGGTTGCCAAATCCAAATTGATTTTTACTTAGAAGATAAAATGTAAAAATTTCAAATTTTAAAATTTTTGTGGAAATACCATATTTAAAAATCAAAGGCTTTTATTCCAGGGTAGAAGATAGTTCTTAACATCTAGGAGTAATCATTTGAAGTCTAGATTTCAATTTTAAGGGTGTTGGATTCAAGGTTTTTAAATGTTCATTTTTTTATTTTCCTCAGGAAATATTAAAATCTGAAATTTGTTCAATAAAGTGGGATACTCCTCTATTACGTAGAAGTAACGAAAAAACATTTAATTATGATAATATTTGTCGAAGAAAATTAAAATATGGAATTTTGATGTTAGGGCCTGAATCCAACACCCTCGAGGATTGACAAGCAATCAGAGAGTTCTAGAAGCAATACAGAGATTAAATTAAAAATTTTAAATTAAATTTAAATAAACCAAAATTAAAATTCCTTTTTGACGCCAAAAATGAAACTATAATAATAAAATTCTTAGAGTTGTTAGATTAAAAATCAGTTCTCTGTAAAATGGAACAAATTTCAGTGGAAAAAATGGTTGTCCGGGAATTAAAGCAGTTTAAAGAACATTTTAAATTTTTTACAGGGAATATTTACAATTCAAACCTTTTTCTTGCCAAGAATTCGGGTATTTCATATTAATATTTTAAGTTAAGGTTTCTAAATTAAGTTAAGGGATGAAAGTTTCAGGGCTTAGTTTTTTTTTGGTAAAATTTACAGTTTTTCCGCAGGTGGCATTTCTGGAGGTTTAGTCAAAATTCAGACAATTTGAAGTACATTACATTAATTAATTTCGGGGGTACTTGATATTTCGTTTGTATCAAACTCAGTGGGTGTGTGTGATCAATTCTTGCTTTATTCCCGCGTAATTCAAATTTGACCATCAAATTTGAATAAGGGAAACTGGCCATAGAATGCTAACGATATTGGCCATGTAAACTTCGTTCAGAACATCAAGAGTATGATTGCAGACTGAGTTGATATTTGATTGGAGACCTGATGCAAATGCAAACGTAAACGTTCCACTATTTCAGGTCAGTTATCGTTTCCTCGTATGAGAATTTAATTACGACTTTGGCCCATCGACGAACAAAGTTGATTTCGTGATTTACCTGATGTGGAAGTTTGTGAATATCTCGTTGTCATATTAATTACACGGACATACTTTAATCGATATCTACAAAATTTAAACTTTTGAATTTTTAGAAACTTATGAAACTTTTGGAGGGTAATGGAAATTTGTGGAAGTTTCTGAGCTTGTCAAGTTGTATTCAGTGTCGAGAATTCTTATCACATTTATGAAGTAATGAATGGTTTTTTCCCATCTTGAAGATCAGACTACAGGAGACTGGTGCCCTCCTCAGTATACGACACAAACCTATCATAATTCCTTTGGATCTGGCTTTATTTTCATACTTTCCATTGAATGACTGAAGTTTGGTCGAACTGACCGTATGCCGATTTAGCTGCTTAGTTTGGACATGATTTTATACCGATGGAAAACATTTCTCGCATCGAGTTGGTTGAGTGTATGCTTTAAATAATGAAGAGTACAAATAATAATGTAGACTCGGATAGGATTGACACTTCTGTTGACGAAAGGCATGCCTTCGGAAAAGTTTCAGGCGATGAATGGAGACTGGGTGTCTGGAATTCTAAAGGTGTGAATGATCTTAAGGAAAGGGAATTGCGAATAAAAAGAAATTAGACTAGAACTTCGATCAGGAGTAGATAGTCAAAGAGTATGAATGCGTATTTCCTAGATTGTTATGGGTTAGAATAAAAGTAGGAATTAGAAGGCTATTTACTATATCATGCTACGCTTCAGTTGATGGTGACAGTAGTGACGTAAAAGATACCTTCTTGCACTCGATAAATGATATTATAGGTACTTGCGATTCTGGGGAAAGAAACATTTTACTCGAAGATATAAATAGCTGGGCTGGTGTGCAACGCGAATGTACCGACAGGGCACTTTGTCATTTCGGAGACACGAAAACAAATGGTAACGAGGAGAAATTGTTTCCCCTATGTTTATAAAAAGGCTTGTTTATTAGAAATACTTGGTTCAGACATAAAATGATCCACATGTATACTTTGTGCTGAGGTGAAAGTCATAATATCAGGGTGTCTAGCGAAATTTCGTTTTCAAATTCTCGGCCAATTCCCTGATTTTTCGGATCGGAATTGGCGTTTTTGCCGATTTTTTCCTGCGATATATGTCTCAATTTCGCAACACGTTATTAGTTTTAAAAATCACTGAAAGATATTAGGAAAGTTTTCAAAATTAACATTTTTTTATCAGGTTTGTTATTATTTTACTGAGAGATCGAGTTTAGAATAAGTTTTAAAGAAAATAACTTGAAATGAAATTCAAAACATCATTTGTGTAAGAAGAATGAGCCATATATTAATCTAAACTAAAATTTCGAACAAGGCAAAACGAGATTTTAAAGGCATGTAAGATATCAAAATCAATGGATTTATAAACGATTTTACAATTTAAAATCATTACGTCTCATTCGTTCCAAGCTCATATCTTAGCAGAATCCAAGCAAAACTCAGCACAGTTTTGTCAAAACCTTGATTATATTCTATGGAAATTTGCCTTTGAAATAATTCGTAGAAAATTATTTTATTTAGACTTCTTTCGAAATATTTCTGAAGGATGGGTCAAAAATACTTCAACCTAGTATCATTGGACGCAGAAATTTTACATCTTTCATCTTGTTTGAGCAGAAAAATTAATTTCTTTTATTATCAAAATTAGACGATTTTAAGCAACTAACTTATTCAATATTAATATTTGTTTCATTTTGTTATTGTTCTCGAACATTAATTAAAAATAGTAAAAAAATTACTAAAATCAATACCGTCATGAATAGAAAGTAATGTTTGAAAAAAGCTTCTGTATATGAAAATTTTCTAGCACAAATAAATGTTTTGATGTTCACAAAAACATGAAGACATTTAATTGAAATAATACATTTTTCGACCTTTTGGATCTTTGAATTTTTCAAACTAAAACTAATGTTTTTAAGACAGGGTAGCCGTTAAATCGAGAAAGCGAGAAAACCACAAAATAACCGGGAATTTTTGGAGATGGGAAAAACAGGGAAATGACAGTGAATTTATTTTTTGACCGGGAATTTAAAAAATGCAATTATAAATAAGTTCGACTTCAATTTATTTGTAATGTTAAGTTCAATTATTGAATTTTTCAATTATGGAATCATTTGTTTTACAAAGCGTAATTTTAAAACCTTTCAGTTTAACAATTTCCCATTTTAGGTCTTAATTTTTAAGCACAAATTTTCAATGTAAAGAATTTTAAAATGTAGTTTTGAAGACTCAAACAATTACAAAGCAATTAAAAGAGTTTAAAATGAAAAAATTTTGATGAAAGATGTTTCAAGGTGATCAGCTGAAAGCATAAATTAATTTATGATTTTTTAAATTAAAATAATCAAAACTTAACAATTTGAAACTGAATTGTTTCAAATATAAATCCTTGAGGCATTAAAATTTCAGAGTGCTAGATATGAACTTTGAACTTTGAAATTTTATTTCTTTCATTTTTCTCAATTATTTAGCTGTAACTGAATTTGTCCAATTTTGATGTACGAATAACAATTAAACAATTATTCATTTCACACGACTTATTTCAAAAGTGTTCAGTATCAAACAAAATTAAAAATCCTTTGATTTTTATTATTTCTGACTCAAAATTGCTTAAAAATTATATAATTTTCAACGCTTAGAAATTCGTTGATTGATTGTACAAAGTAGAGCATTGAAAATGATAACGTGGATTCATATTTTCTAATCAGAAATCTTTTAACTGTTCAATTTATAAAAATGTAAAGTCTCAAATTTCTTTCAATTTGAAATTGTTCAATCAAATAGTTGAGAGCTTCCATTTTGTACGTAAAAATTATTGATTGATCCGTAGTTTTGCACTCGATTGATCCCCGAAACACCTCCTTTTATTATGATGAATCATCGTGAAAGCATTAAATCTATTATTAAGAAATAATATGTAGAGTCGACCAAGAACTGAACCTTTACGGAACTGAAACAGGGTCTATGGTTTAATGTCTCTGTTTTTTAAATTTGAAGGAAAAATCTTTAAAAACATAACCTTTGATAAAGTCCTTTCGTGTAATATTATACCACATGAAAAGTCTTTGAAAACGAACAAATATGTTTCTGAAAATCTGTGTAATTGTCTCATTAGAGACAGTTCTGTAAACAAGTGAAAAAGGAGGGAGAAAAAAGAAGGAGACAACCAATTGCCTAATTCTTTTTCCGTCTTCTTTATACTACAAGGATCCAACAAGTTTCGAGGTTACTTAGACCTCATCAGGGAAAATTTTATAGGAAACTGAGGAAATATATTTTGGTCTGATTTTTAATTCTATTTTTATTTTAAAATTACTATGAATCTTTTATAGGATCTCATCTTTTTTCAGAAAATACTATCCTTCTAGACTCTCTTGGAAAACTTTGAACATGCTTTTCATCTTAGTTGACTTGTCAAATGAAGACATTTTATTTTTCAAAGGAATCTAATAAAACTATCAAAGTCATAAAATTTTCTACTGTCTTTTGTGTTCATGAAGTTTTAAACCTATTCTGTTGTTTATTTCATAAATCTTTATCAGAAAAAATCCGTGAGCTTTTCAATTTCGTTAGGACATTTTCCTGTGGCTCAGTTTGATTCAATTGATCCCCAATCTCTCTTAATAAAATTTATCATGAATATAAGCGGAATTATAAAAAATAGTTTTTTGATACACTTAGCTTGTAATTTGTTTTTGTCTATTAATCCATTGTACTTGATCCT
>JAUMHM010000071.1:23028269-23048620 GCA_032362435.1 Melikaiella ostensackeni | reverse complement strand
ATGAGCCTTCTCTTCATATCCAACAATTTCTACCCAGTTTACAGTTCTCACATTTTTTATTCCAATCGATCCAGGTACAAGATTGGGAGAAGCATAGTTGCTGAATAATATTTTTTCAGAACAGTTCTACTGTGTTGGCAAAAGTTGAAAGACGGGCTGACAGGCAGAAAATTGTTGTGTCAGGAAACAAACAAATAAATCAAGATGTCTCATTTGCAATTTAAGAGTATTATTCTCTTTGTTTTCGTGATGAAAGTACAAGAAGCCTTAAATGATACAAGGTGGTCAAATGGACTTTTCCAGCAAATCAAAAACGATCCTAGGACTTTCGAAACAATAATATTGACTGACGACTTAGCTTATCAAAAAGATTCAAGGTTCCGAAAAATTGTACGAGAAATCATTAAGAATACTTCAAGCAAAGTAATAAACTTTCTGCAAGTGACGCCTAAAACTATCGCACCTTTAGGAGAAAGTCAAAGTCTACACGAAAAAACAACATTTATTGCGATTCTCGTCAATAGTATAAATGTCGAAAGTATAATTGAGTTTTTGATGCTAGTAACAAGGTCGCAAAGTCGACCAAGATTTTTGATGATCAATTTGCTAAAAGAAAAATGTTCAAGCCATTCAGAACTACTTCGCTACGCGTGGTCCAGAAAGTTTTTGGATTTCACAATCCTCGACTTTGTATACGAAGGAGGTATAAAAGATAAGCTGTGGGATCATCAACAAAGCATTGCAGTGATCAATTACTTCAATCCTTTTAACCAGAACTACACAAAGAACGAGTTCTGCAAAGGAGATTCAATTTTCCCGGAGAAATTACACGATTTAAAGGGAATCGAAATGAAAGTGGGTGAACTCTATTATCCTCCTTATATGCATCTTAAACGAAATCTTTCTGACTACCCTATTGTCTTTATTGGATCAGAAGCAATGATCATTATAGTCTTCTTAAAGGTGATGAATTTCAAAATATCAAACGCACCATCTTAGGAGGAACGATACGGATTCTACTCTTGTAACAAAGGTAAACTTACTGGTCTCTACAGCAAGCTTTCTCGAAACGAAATTCAATTATTAGCAAGTAAGCCAGCTCTGTTAACATATTGGAGAGAACATGCATTCCCGCATATGACGAGTATCTATGGTGACTGGGCTCGTTTCTCTGCAGTTGTACCAATTTCAAGGACAACGACTTTAGCACTATCAGCAAGAGAAAATTCTTTTTATATGGGTCTACTAACATGTTCGCTCGTCGTATTAATCTGGGCAATTCTGCGAATACTCAAATTTGACAATGATTTCTGGCATCTTCTTAACATCACAGAAGCCTTACTTGGATTACCAGTTCCTTATGACGTAATGAGATCTTCAGACAGAATCGCCCTTTTATCCTGGTTGGATTTTGGCTTTTCTCAACAACGTTCTACGGGATCTTGATGGACACCAAAATAGTAGCGAAGTCGGAAGAAAAGATTAACAATATGACGGATTTAAATACATCAAATATCACACTGCTGATGAGCGTGTATCATCGACAAGCTCTGCTAAAGAAACATGGCAAAGAAGTCATGAAAGATCTGCTTGAAAGGTCTGAAATTGCTGAAATGGATGAGGACTGCATTGAATTGCTACTAAGACAAAGAATGTTTCATGTATTTTACATAAAACGGCAGCAAAAATTGCCATCCAACAATACTTAGACGAATCTGGTAAACATGTCATGAAGATTCTGAAGGAACATTTTCGGGAAACTCTTAGCGTAATGAGATTCGCACTCAATTCGCCATTTATTTGTGAATTCAAGCGTAATTTGCTGTGGCTAAAGCAATCTGGTCTTCCGACAAAATGGGACCGTCAGTTTTTGCCATCTTCCATGAGAAGATCACAAATCCATTTTGAGGATGAAATTCTAGCGACAACTAGGTTTTCAATATATCTCCTCATAATCATCAGCGTAGGATTTGGGCTTTCATTTGCTGCATTTGTTGGAGAGCTTCTGGTAAGCCACATCGAGAAGCGAATTCATCGGAGGACTTTATTTTGTTAATTTTATCTTAGCAGTTACTACTTATTTGGAATTCAATTTCATCTCAGCAGTTATTATTTATTTGAAATTTAATTACCTATAAATCATTGAGATTAAAATTCGATGGCCCCTGGAAAAACTTGAGAAACTCGCGTAGAGTGAGTTACTCGAGTCTTTTTAGAGGCCGTCGAATTGTCTAGTTGTTGATGTGTTATTTTTGTGATGAGACTTATTAACATTTATTATTCAGAACCTTTTTTTGAAGTATGCAAGTATTTTATATAAACCTAATTCTGATGTGCTGTAAATAAAACTTACTATCGAGTTTTCTAAAAATCAAATTCTTGAAAAAAAAGACAAAGAATAGGTTGTGGTTTATGATTCTAAAATAGTTTCAACTGCGCTAGGAAATCAATATGTCAACTGGAAATTTCTGTTCTATCGATTTCTCAAAATGGTTTCAAAGTCATTTTTGTGCGCCTATAGAAAACGGCAAGTAGAAGCTTGAACATACGATGTGTACTTGTTTGTAAAATACTCTCATGGGAGCAAAATTGATGTGCAAAATAAATTTCTTCAGAAGAATCGTTTACTTCTGGAATGACTTTACACCTGCTTTTCAAATCATTTCTTACTAATATTCCACTCTATTAATTTGCAATAATTTGCAATAATTCCATCCTCATTTATTTCTTTTAATATAATAATTCTCTTTCCAGTTATTCTATCAGATTTTATTATTTTTTACTCCATTTCAGATTCTGAAGACTCTATACTTTTCTAAACCTTTTTTTATCCAAATTCTATCTCCATTATCAATTTGAATAAATCTTTATCATTTCTATTTTAGAAAATGATGTCTTTTTTCCTACCCCTTTTCATTCCAATTCTTTTTAAAACAATTCTATCCTTTTCTATTCCTTTTCATCATATCCATATTGATCACAATTGCAAGTCAATTTCCAAAAATTTCAATATATTTTACTAAGATTTTTTAGAAGTACCTACTTGAATATTTTTTATTTCTTGATCAAGCTACAGAGTAAAGGTACCACTTGCCGAGCGTGCTTGAGAAAGATCATACGAGAAAGTTTGAGAGTTAACAAAACAGTTTTGTGTGCATTTGTTGATCTGGAAAAATCTTTCGATAAGGTGAATAAACCTAAGCTTTGGAAAGTACTAAAAGAGTATTTAGTAGATGGTTGGCTTCGAAAAGCAATAAAAGCAATATAGAATGGTAGTGGAGCGAGTGTAAGAGTAAATGGACAACTGAGCGATTGGTTTGATATTAAGCAGGGCGTCAGGCAAGGCTGCGTTATGTCCTTCTGGATGCTCAATATATACACTGACAAGTGTCTAAGGATAGCTTCCTCAGACGAAAAATGTGTTGCTCTCGGAACAGTGAAAGTGCGTGGACTGGTGTTTGCAGATGATAAGATTGTCATGGCAGAATCCGTCGATGATTTGCAGAGAATGATGAGCAAATATATATACATCTGTACTTGCACCCACTGTGAAATATATGCGATGAAACGCTAATGGACAAAGGCAGTAGGAAGTGGGTTCTCAAAGAATGTGATGTAGAAGAAACATTGATTGGCAAGAGTGAAAAAAATTTGCTGAGATGCTTCGGTCATGTTGAGAGAGTGAATGAAGGACGCTGAACGAAGCAAGTATGTTTAGCTAAGGTAAATGGTAATGTACCCAAGGATAAACCGAAGAAAAATGGTTGGAATGTGTAAATGAGACTCTAAAGGGAAGAGATATAAGGAGTCATGGATCATAGTCACAGTGATGCCTGAAACGAATGATTTTGGATACTAATGGACCCTCGTGGAGAGCTTTGCTGAGTGGTTGTAATTGTGATAAAGAGTATGGATCTTTCTATGAGGTTATCAGTCAGTTTGATTGTTTATATGTAAACCGTGATGTATCGTGGCTCTGTGAATCTCTTGACCTGAGGTCATTGCTAGAGAGATTGATGAGGAACCCGTGTTGGAGAGGTGTTGTGGAAAGAGTGTGTCGTGTGAATGAGCAATACACGACTTCTAGGTTGATCTCAAACCTATCCCTTATCCTACACATACTTTACTTACCCTTGCCATATGAATTCTTTGATACCCAGTAGTGTAATAATAATAAACACATAAAAGCGCTATACAGATTGAGAATAGAGTTGACTGACTGATCTCGTAATGTAACCGAAATTAGGAATGCATCTCTTAGTTGCTAATACGTCTTCCAGGACGAGACGGTACACAATGGGGAATAGTTAGGTGCCTGGTATGTACCCTATGCAGAGACAATGCGGGTGAGCGACGCGAAGCGATGCGTTGCGACGGGGTAAAGGGGCAAACATTATTAATTTGGTCTCAAGGGTGCCACTAATATTCATTTGGCCCGTTTGCTGCTCAGGAACGTATGTAGTCTGGAACCACCGGCGGGTTTGGACTCGTTTCGATGTTTTTTTAACAGAAAAACGAACATTGCGACTCGGGTAAATAACTCAATATCGACTCTGTCTTGCCTACCGGGACGTGAATCCCTTTTACGTCGTTTGTCACTTCATCCCAGAGAGAAAAAGGAGGCAATGACTTTTTTCGTTGGAACTTTTAAAAATTTCAATTCCGCTGAAATATGAAGCTCAACTCACTGGCAGTTACAGGCAAAAGGTAATCAAAAACCCCTCAGTTAAAAAATTGTATGTTTTAATAAGAAAACTTCAAAAATATCTCAAAATTGGTGATGCGCTTCAAGACAAGAGTATCTTGATCTTGCTCCATATCGCTCGAAATTTCGAGAACATTTTCAACCCGGGATCCTTGAGTAGAAAAATGTTTTTTATTTACAAGTCTTGCTTTTACATCATGAAGTAAGAGCAAGTCAATCAGACTAAAGAGCGCGCGTAAAAAAAATGAAGCTCGGTTTTGATAACCCTGATGACACGTACATTAGCGTCATTCTAATAATTTTTTTCAAAATTCTTGGTTCGTAACAAGACAAGATCGATATATGTTCCTAAAATACGAGATTAATGCTTGATTTTGATGCTTTTTTGTCTTGAATCGCTCGAATGCACCACTACTCAAAATTGAAATCAAATATTTTAGTATTCCTAGGAATTATGTATTCGTTTGAACATTAAGTCAACCTGAAAACCTTGTTATCTTTAACATCAGTTGGTTCATCCAAGCGATTTGTATAAATAAAAATAAAATAAAAATAAAATATATAAATATAGAGCAATAATGAAAAATTAGAAATTAAAAATAAAGTATTGAAGTTAGCATTTGTTTAAAATTTCTTCAGCATGAATCGAATAAATCTGTGCCCATGTTTTGTTATGATGAAAATAAAAATTGTTGTGTTTTTAAACCGTAAGAGTGGGCTTAAAAAATAGGGCAAAATTCACAATCATCAACTCCTTTAAGAACTACGAATTTTTTTTCACGATAAGAAAATAATGGTCTATGCTTCTTACTTTTTCTTCGATTCAAGCTGAAGGAAACTCAAGTTCAACATGTAAAACTTAAAAAAATTTGAAACTTACGAAATCCTAAAACTTGTTTTCGCCCGAATCAAATAGCTTGATGATTTTCCGAATATAGCACTTCACCCTACTGTGGAGGCCTAAAATTTCTTCATTTCTCAGGCTAATCCAAAGTAAAGTAAAGACCGATAAAATTTTATACATCAGTATCATTCATGAATTTGTGACATAATGTTTATAGAATCATTATTTTTGAGAGAAAATATTAATAAAATAAAAATAAATTAGAATTTTGCAGGTTATATTTATGCATTATACTTAATATGGATAACTGAATTCATTGCATTGAATCAAAACAAAATACTACTATTTAAATTTTAAAATTCATCAAGGTTCGCCGTACCGAATCGCCGCCAAGTACTAATACAAAGTGGAAAAAGATTCTAAATATCCATACGAGGAAAAAAAATTTGCCATGAAGGACCAAATGCGAAAAAGAAAAAAATCGATACCGGGAATCATTATCTGTAACATAAATGATTTTGATCATCAATCTCAATCAATTTATGAGATATTTTAACCAAACTTGGTGGGTATATAAAACCCACCAAAGTAAGAAAATGATGTAAGTTTGGAAGATTTAATCGAAAATTGGAGAAATGCGCTATACACGATTTCGAAAAAAGACGCTCTACAAAAATTCGTCTGCAGGCTATAATTTTATTCCAATGATTATAAAACATTGACATTCATATCTTATTTCACGATTTCACATTTTGATCAGGACGAAATAAATTTGCAATTGCATCCGTTGAGAAAACAAGAGGTAAAAACGTGATTTTAGAAATGCAGACCAACGTACAGCTTACACGCTTTCATCAAATGAACTCAAATTTTTTTTTTTCGTAAAGATGTCATCATATTCTAAAATTAGTTTTGGTGAATTTGAAGTATATTAATTTATAATGAAAATATTTCATTTTTTAGTCATTTTCACTCATTTTTTAATGATTTCTAACATGCAGACACACCAGAAGCCAAAACATGGATCGATTTCGATAAAACTTTGAATATATGTAGTAAATGATTTGTACATGTGCCGCTTTTTCCGGAGAAATCGATACACAAATACATATACCGCAGAGTTAGATTTGAATTTATATAAAAAAATTAACCATTTTCGAAACATGCAGATAAGAACCTATCATCGAATAACTTATACTGATTTTCTATCAAATTTTCAGAGAATATTACTGAAAAGTAACTGTTTCGTAAATTTATGAGATATTAATTGAAATTTTGGTGAATCGAAAATTAAACACAAACGTTTAACCAAAAGTTGACTGCAGACTAAAATTTCATTCTATTGTTCATAAAACTTTTATAATGACATCCTATTTTACGATTTTACATATTTCTTAGGAAGAAATAAAAACACAATCGCAGCTATTAAAAAAAGGAAAAGATAAAACGTGATTTTGGAAATACAGATCTGGATACAGCTTCTATCCATCGATTTCAAATATTTTTGATAGTCGGATGTGATCATATCGCGAAAATATTCTTCATTAGTTTCTTGGCTTCTTCGATTTCTTTTCAGCAGTCGCTTATTATGTTTATCATCTATCGTTAATTTTACTGATAGATAAACAAAGTTTCTAGAAACACCAGAATAGTCATGAAGCATAATCCCATAAACTCATACAGTATGGGCATAGGAATGTCCATGCCATGAGGAGACCAAACTCCTGTATAATTGACTTCGACAAAAACAAGCTCGTTTTTGTGGTCTGAAGTTTTTGGGGAACAATATAATCTGCATTTTCATGGTCTTCAAGGGAGCTAGATTACAGATTATAAATCATAAGCAGTAAAATTTTTGCCTTTGGAAACAAAAAACCTTTTTTCAATGCGAGATTTTCTCACTATTGGATTTTTCGTCCCGGCTCCCAAGAACGAAACCTCTTCCTGTAGTTTAAAGTGAAATAGTGAAGTGTCTCACTTTTTAGGTCCTCGATACGAACAAGTTGACAGAATATAAACTAATAAGAATAAGAGCCCTGCTTTGGGGGGGGGAATTAATTCAAGAAGTCGACTTTATAGATATTACTCGATTTTTTGTCACAGCCCCGCAAGACCCAACTCTTCCGCAATGTTTGGAGGTGATTTTATGAATGTTCTGCTTTTTCAGAACCTTCAAACGGACCAGTTCACAGATTATATACCACCACAAGTAAGATTTCTGCCTCCGGGAACAAAAAACCTTTTTTCAAAGCGAATTTTTACCCACTATTTAATTTTTCATTCCAGGCACTCAAAAACGAAATCTCTTTCTGTAGTTTAAAGTCAAATGGTGAAGTGTCTGAATTTTTAGGTCCTCAAAACGAATGAGTTCACAGATTATGAACCACTAAACATGGAACCCTGCTTCGAGAGGAAAAAATCATTTAAAAAGTAGAGTTTTTACGCATCCTTACATTTAACCTCAAAGTAACAACAAAATCTATTTTTATTCTCTATTAAAAATTATGGGGATCCTAACCGATCCTAATCGCAAAAAAACTCGGTTGCGAGAATGGAGTGCTGTTTACGGTTTTCACAGCTCGGTCGGTAATTCTCCAAACTTAATTTTTCATAACAAAAATTGTTTTCAACTACAAATAATTAGGACTTCACAAACGTTTCTTAGTGCTCTTTATTCTATTTCCTAAAATTCCAACTCGGTATCTCATTCCGGTGGATATAAGTTGTTCCAAAAAAAAAATTCTGACGTTGCTCCAGTTTTATTTTCTTCGAGAAATTTTGTTTTCAAATTTTCACCCAAACGATGTACACAAACGTAGCTTACTGGTTCCTTTTGCATTTCCTAAAGTTTCAGAGCGATATTTTATTTGCAGAAAGAGAAAATCGTTCCAAGAATAAAAATTAAAAATCGAGCATTAGTTTGGTCACGTGACTCCTGTTAGACATGCCCTCAAGGAAATTTGTACTTCAACTTCAACTCTTCGCATGAGCTAGGAAAATAAATTTATGAATTGAATATTGAACAAAAGTAATCGCTAGGATTTCACCTTTCATTTGAGCCATTAAACATTGAAAAATTTCAACGTGTTTATGAAATAATCATTTTTTATGCGAGCATGCTAAATTTGAAATACATTACCGCACCGTCGTTCCTTAAAAATCGGAATTTTATTTTTGTCTTTCTCACGTGATAATTCAATATTCAGATGGCCAAATTACTTTAACGAGGGCTAATTTAACGCAAAATATAATAAGTTTCCTAAAGTTTTTTTTCAAATATTTTTGTCTGTATTCTGGAGAGCACTACCACCTTTCAAAGACAAGGCTGATTTGTAATACGTCAGCCGGTTTTTGGTCCAATAGTATCTGTCGGTAGTTGCTGTTTGGTTAAAAATTTTTATGTTAATATTGTTTGGTTGAAAATTCTACAAAAAGAGGATATTGCATTCTTTATTATTTGGCACCGTAACAACTAATCCTTAATTACTACATAAATAATAAAGCTTCTCCCTCTCAGTCTTGATCTCATTCATTATTTTGTACTAATTATCCTTTTATTTCTATCCTGAAAATATTTGTGTTTTCACGTATTTACTTTTCGTTTCAAGTTTTAACTTAACTACAGTATGGATAATAGAAGATCAAATTTCGAATTCTAATAACATTCAAATTTGCTGATTCCTTTCATTCAGTTACCTTCACGAAAAGCAGCTGTGTAAAAGAATACAAGTATTTTCAAGATTGGAACGAAAGAGTAATCAGTACAAAATAATGAAAGAGATCAAGTCTGCAAGGAAGACATATGATTTATTTTGTGATTTAGGGTTAGCTTGCGCAGTGCCAAAAATCGAAAGATTTTTAAATACTTTTTTTGTAAAATTTTTAATCAAACAATATTTTTCTCTTTAAATTTTTCACTTTCGGCTAGTGATTTTCCAAAAAAAGTCATGAATGTTGATTTTTTCTATATGAAGTCGTGGTTTTTCCAGGACCAAAACTAAGGGAATATGTAGTACACATTACATTCTATCTCTGAATATAATGCATAAAAAGTGAGGTTTTGGAGAATATCCATTTTCAAAAATTAAAAAAAAAACTGCCAACATTTTTTCATTCTTCTTGTATCAATTAAGAGACCAAGAGTTTTTATGTCGAATAAAAAAAGAAACTTCCAAATGCCTATGCTCGTTCAGAAAATACATTTTGGATAAAAATTCTGTCATTTTTTAGAATGCACCGGTAATTTTCAAAAGATTGAAAGAATAAAAAATAAATCTTTGGTCAATCAGTGAAATACATGTCCCCTTATTTTTAATGCAGAATGATATATCCAAATATCAAATCATTTTGGCACTATGACCTAGACTTTTCTCGAATTTTTGCATGATTTGAAATCACAGCTCCACCGTTTTTGGTAACGAACAATTATGAAGAATCTGAAATTGAAAATAAAATATTGAAGTTCACATTTGTCTAAATTTTCTTCAGCTTGAATTGAATAAACAATCCATTGTTTTTTTATGATGAGAACGAAGATTGTTGTGATTTTCGAACTACGAGGAGTAACCTTAGAACAGGGCTCCTTCGAAAATTCTTTGAAATTCGGAACTCCTTTGAAAACTACGAAGTTTTTTTTCGAAATAAGAAAATAATGAGCTTCGCTCCTTACTTTTTCTTGGATCCGAGCTGAATAAATTTCAAGTTCAACATGTACAGGTTCTTCAGACTATTAAGAAGAATTTCCATACCGTTTTTCTATGATTCCGTATCAAGATTCGCTGCAGAAAATCGCCGACAATTAAAAAACAAAGTTGCAAAGTTTCGATGAAACTTTGCATAATAGAGTGGTCCAATTTTTTTCTAATTTTCATGCTCTCATCCCACAAATTATCGAATGAACAAAAAAAAAGTGCGTATTTTTCTTTTTACAAAAAATGATATCAAGAAGTTCCATAAGTCCTATGAAGTTTAACACGTATTTTCCATAAGAAAAAGAAACATTTTTTAAATTTTATTCAGAATCATCAATATTAGCTGTATCGTGTTGAAACTCAACATTTCTCTTTACAATGAGCCATAGAATAAAATCAAAAATTACTTTTTGAATTTCACCCCCATAAGTCTGTTTTATAGGGTCCCAAAAAACTTCATGAGTGAAAAATTGGTTTTTGCAAATTTTTAGCGCTAATTATTATTTTTTTGCGGTTCCTTTCAGTATAAATTGTTTATAATTTTCTCTTAGAATAGAATTAGAAAGTCGCACTTTTTACGGATTCTTCAACTTTTCACTTACAAAACATAAATATTTAAACAATTTATTGTTGTCTATAATTATCTTCTCTGAGAAAAATGCTGGAAACTTGCGGTTGATATGAAATTCTCAGCTTTTCTTTGACTTTCTAGTTAAGTTTATGTCTGTATGTGTATTTGATTACCTGAATGTTGTAGCCACATTGACTTTTGAAGGATTCGTAAAATGAAATTAGCCTTTGATACACTTTTTGGGTCCATATCAAGTCACATGAAGCATGTCTCCCCTGTGGCATTTCTCCCCTGCGGCATCTCTCCCTAGCAAATTGCCAATCTTGCGGCAAGCCTCCCGATCCAGTTGACACATCTGCGGCAAGTTTCCCCAGACGCAAGCCTTCCTGTGGCATCTCACCTCCAAGAAAAATTTTAAGTCCTTCTCCAAAGTGGCAAAAGTGCGGCAAGTCTCCCGGAATCAATTGTCACATTTGCGGCTTATCGCCCCAGCCACGGTTGTTGATAGAAGCACTTCCAAAGCAATGAGAATATCACAGGTCGTCTCAGAAAGTAAAAAAGACAAAGATTTCATGAATGCAGTTTTCAAAATTAATAGCGATACTTGACCAGTTTCAGACAAAAACGCATACTTTCCTTTTAGGATGGAATTATCGACTATGGGCTCTGAGATATCAAGAGGCAACAGAATTGCGATACCGCAGTCCCAGAGAAAATGTCATGAAGAGACGTTTTCCAGCAAATTTTGGTGGCCAATGATAGGTAAGCAAGCAGAATAATTTGTAAAAAACTGTCGGGATTGTTTGTTAGTCTTCACCACCAGTGCTAAGGCACAAGTTCCCGGAGGGACCGTGGCTATGCCTTGCTATGGATTTATTTGGTCCATAACCAAACAAAGATATGGTACTAGTGATCATCGACTACTATTCCAGATACCACGAAATTAAGTTCTTGAAGTCAAAAATATCATCCGTTATAATCGACCGCTTAACGGCAATGTTTTCACGCCTTGATGTTCCTCGGAGCATAAGAACTAATAATGGTAGACAATTTGATAGTAATGAATTCAAGGAATTTTGTAAGGATCACAACATGTAACTCATTCGAACACCACCGTATTGGCCACGAGCGAACGGAGCGGTGGAAACTTTGAATAAGTCAATTTTGAAACGACTACAAATTGCTCATACGAACGGAAGTGACTGCCAAGCTGAGATACAAGAGTCTATTTTGATGTACGATGCCAGTCCTCACGGAACAACGCGAAAATCACCGTATAAACTTTCATCTGACAGACAAACCCGAGACAAAATCCCATCTGTAAAAAAGCTATCCGAGGACCCAGTTTCAATTTAAGAGAGTTCGTAACCAACTGCCAGATCATCTGAGGATATTGGGGTCCACCCCGCATCTAAAAGACAGACCCAGGGCAACGATCACCAAAGGGATCACTTCTCGGCACCAAAAGTTCCACTACTCAAGTTGACAAAAAAGGAGAGATTGTGTAAACCCGTGATGGAGGGAAGCGAGATGGCGGGAGGTTACTAGTGTGCCACGTAGTACAAAATGAGTAGCCGTAGGGGTAGGTTCGGCTCGTACTTCTGTGTGAATAAGTTGTAATGTTGTTTATGATGATTCTGAACATAATTTGTGAAATTGTGAATGGTGTGTTTTATTTGTGTGGATCCCGGAGCAGCACATGGGTAAAAAGAGGTGGAGGGGGCTAATATAAAGTAGAGGGGTTAAGATTGCACCGTAAAAGTTTTACGAGTCGCGGAGGTACTGCCTCCTTGCATCTGCTCCTACTTTATTTTACCCTTAGACCGCTCTTCTCTTTATTCCGGACGCGTGTACCCGTATCTTCTGGCGTAAATTACATCGTCAATCGTAAACACATCCGTGCACCGCTCTGTTTTCGTTCAAGCATTTTCTAAAGAGCCGTGGAAAAGAGAAGAGAGCTTCTTCCTATTACCGGCACTAAATCGAACCATGCGCTAGAGGAACTCGGACGCGCGCCAACTAGCATTTTCAAATCCGGAGTGACTTTCGAGAGAATGAAAGGAAGCTGGTGCAAAGCTCTTTTTTTTACAATATAAAATACTTGTATTAAAGGCTGGATCAACTTCGTCTGGAAAATGGCATGATTCCGAAATTACGTATGAAAATATTTTAGAAAATGTAGTAAAAGAGACGTGATAATTAAGGGTGAATGTTATTCTATAAATTGTCGAATTTTCCATATATATTTATTCGCGTTTCTACTTTTAAACAAAAGAAGATATATCGCTGAAATCTTGGGAAACAACAGAAAAGATAAAAGATATCAACGCACGTCGGTCTGGCCCGTTAGAGTTTGTATTTTTTCAAATAATGCAATTCCCTTAATTTTTAATTTAAAATGTAGTTGAAAGCAGCGCTATAGAACCCTTCATCGTTATGAAACACAAAGCAAATCATATTCTATGATATTACAAATTATCATTTACCCTTCTTGTGAGAAAGTTGGGTTTTAAATTTAAATAGGCAACACGAGTCTGAATGTAATTACCTATCGACTATCGATTGTCATATTCTATCTCTACGAATTTCATAACTTAGATATCAATATTCATTTATAACGACGTATCCCTTCATCGATATTACTTTTGACAAAAACTGTATAGTAATCCTTAATAAATCGTATGAGGGGAGAGTTATATTTTTATAGGGAAAGCATTTTTATAAACGTCTAATATCATAAATTGGTTCGATAAAGGTTCCAAATATATTAAAATCAATAAAATCTTGCAACATTACATACGGAACACGACGGCGCTTCATGTATTTCAGGAAGTAATAGGTTATAACTGGGTTTTGTCACATACTTTGATTGATAAGAAAACATTTATTTGGTGCTGAAAATGTATAAGGTAGTTTTTCTTTGTTATGTTACACTCTCTTCGACTGTTATATTGTCTACATTTCATTCTACAATGTTCACGCTGTTTAAATAAATCGACAGTAATATGACGTCCGTCGTACTCCAGTGAATAAGGTACGCCGGTCGAAATGCAACACCCATGAATTAAGTAAATGTCAAATAATGACGTAGTTGAAAAGCATTTTTGAGAGATAACATATATTCCATGATAATGTGAGCTTCACCTTAAAAAATACACACATCAAAATCACGTTTCAATCATAATTTATGGGACATTTAAGTCAAAGCACGCCACCATACCCCACATATTAGGCTAGAAGAACAGTTAAAAGTATGAAATCGTAGTGGAATAAAGAAAACATCACACATTAAAAAACGCAATATAATCTCCAACTTTATATCTGCTCAAAACTTTTTAAAAATAGATTTATAATTGTGTACTAAAGAACAGATTGACCAAAATTATTATTATATATTTTTTCTAAAGCTTCGGTAACATTTTTCAGCATTACGTATTGTAAATTGCACTAAAGTATTAAAATTATCAACATTATCAACATGTTAATTAATAGATATTCCTTGTACTTAAACTACAGCTTCCTATCTAATACTTTTCATTAACGAATATATCTAATTGTGCAATAAAAAACATTTGCGCGAAATAGTTAAAAAATGTTCAATGTTTTTATGGAACCTCCGTTTTTTTAGCGTAAAGTTTTGTACGTAAGAGACAGCTGAAGGAGAAAATGAAAAAACTTTATTGTAACGGAAGGTAGCAAGATAACACTAAAAAATTAATTGCAAAATTATTCAGCAACCATTTAGCTTGTTGATATTGTTTTATTTTTTTTCTTGTGACCTACGGATCATAATTTAGGTACACTATCTGGCTTATCCTGCACAAATTGTTTGATTACTAGCCGAACACATTCGTTTGCAAGAAGACGTTCGCACGAGTGTTGCTCGCAAAATGATTCTAATCTTGGACAGTTTTTGGTAAAAAAGTTGATAAATGTGTTCTCGAGTCGTACGTTGTGACCAAATTCTTTTGAAAACTTATACAGATTGTTATGTATATTTTTTACTGCTAATATGACCGAGTCGCTGGCGTAAGTTTCGTGTTGTGCATTATTATCAGGATCTTCGTCGAGTAATATAAAAATGTTTCACAGTTTTGAGGTACTTCAATAATATTCAATGAAGTTTCCGTTACACGAGACACGCAATCGTCATCGTCGAAGGAAATGTCATCTACCGCGAGTGGCAAACAGCTTTCGTCATTAATAGAAAGTTCTTCTTCCTCAGAAGATAAAGCCAAATTTTCATAATCATTTAAAAGGTAGCTACGCAAAGGATCTACTGGAGTACATTCATCAAGTTCACAGTTGCTTTTACTACTTGCTGTTTGCGACATATTGTTAACGGTAATAGTTTTTAGAGCAGCTGTAAATTGGTAACACGCTGGATTTGTATTGGCGAGATCGTGCTGCCTAACGTTACAAAACAGATTTTCAACGGGGTTCTGATTGAAAGATCGAAAGCAGAGAGAGCTGAATCATTTTTGTTTCAAATTAGCTCATAAAGATGTAAATCATTTCATATTCGTAACCCAACGCTTTAATGAAGAATAACAATTCGTCTCGTCTTTTCAGACAATTCGTTAACTGCTGTTCTATTCGTGGGACCTTGATCGCAAACAGTGAAAACAACTTTTAGTCCCATTTCTTGCAATTGTTCAATTGAAGTAACAATTAGCTCCTTCAAATTCGGAATGAAAACAGTATTTCCTGTAAAATAGTAAGCTACAACTTGTTTTTAAGATTTCCTAGTCCCTCTAATCATAAAAACTAAGGCATGATTAGCTCTTTGCATGCTTCGTCCTAAGTGCCTCCCATCCTCATAGCCAACAAGTTTTAGCTTTCACGCATCGTAATGCAAAACAGAAGTTTGAGACAGTTTCGGTACAGCCGTCAATAGGGTATGCTAATTAAGTGTAGTTACTAAAGAATATCATGGCCAATACTATAATATTATCACAGAAGATCGAACGTCATTTCTATAAATATATATGGTATACCTACTAGATTTTTTTTAACGACGGTTTTGATCTTCTACATCATTCGTGTGTAGGAAACACTGATTTGGCAAGTTGGCACCAATCGCAGAGACCCGCTGGTATTCCATATTTCTCGTTTAATCCAAAAAAAGACAATTTACTTCTGTAGAGTATGATGCATCAATCTCATGAAGTTACAAAATGGCTGCAGCCAGAAGATGCATATAAACAGGATACTTGTTCAATGTGAAATGTTGTCGATCAATGTGACATTAGGTGTGAAATCCATGTAGGCGTCACCTCTATAAATAAATAAATTTAAGTAGTAAGTAGTAAGTATTTAAGTATAAATTTAAGTTTAAAATTGAATAATTTAAAAAATGCTAAGTGTACAATCATGAACGTTTTATAGCATTTAGAAGATGCTTTAAACATATAGCTGTTAGCAAAGTAAATAATTCGTGATTAAGTTACTCACCTTAAGTTTCTGGACGTCGAGCTTATGGATATTCAGGTGAAAAATTAAATTTTTCAGTGAAAAATTAGATTTTTCAAACCCTCAGAAAGCCACAGTCGGAGAAAATTTGATGAAATTTTTTACTTCGTCAATTTATCTCAACATTCTATATTATTTCGTTATTTTTTCAACATTGAATGCCGTCGCTCAATATGAAACTGTGAGTGAAATCCGTATAGGCGTTACATATAAAAAAATGAATTATAATTTATACTTCAGGACAAAGAGTTTCCGTAATAAATTAAAATTTGACTTGGAACAGAGAACTTTTAATATGAAACATTTATAAGAATACTAATTCTGATTTATAAAAAGAAAATCTGCGAAAACAATTCCTGTTCCAAGTCAGAATTATAATTCTTGCACAAAATTCTTTGTTTCAAATTAGAATTGTAATTTTCATGACTACAAATTATCTGATCTTCCAACCTAGAATATAAATTTTTTCTTAAAATTCTCTGTTGCAAATAGAAATCTTTTAAATCTTTCGAAATGCTAAGAAATCTCTCAAAATGTTTAAGAATCGTTTGAAATCATTTCTATCTTTTGAACTTTTTCAAACTGACCGGAAAAAATCAACAATGGACCGGGAGAAAACTGGGGAATGACCGGGAATTTAAAATTATTTGTCGGGACGACACCCTGACAACACCATCAATGAAATCTCGCTTTCTGCCTTAAAATTTTTTTTATCAGATTCTTTGTTATCTAAAGTTCAACTTCTTTCGAGCTTGGTATTTTCAAGGTGAAAAGAATCTCACAATTGTAGATTAAATCGGACAGGACTTCTTTCCTTTACTGAGAAAAGGTTGTAAAAATTCTGTGAGCTGTAAGTCGTGAATATTATTTCTATTTTTCCTCCGGCGGATAGTAAAATTCTGTTAATTGAAATTTGAAGTTGTTCGATTTAATACTTATTTTGAGAATTAGTTTTTTAGCTTTTCTAGAACTCAAGATTGGGTTATTTAGCATATTACATCCCTCGGAAAGATTCGGTATTTTTCCAATATGATCAGCATGTCTACCTGACCGAGAAATCAAGAAAAACCGTGAAATCACGAGGAACTTTTTTTACCGGGAAATCACCGAAAATTTGATTCCGTGATCTTGATTATTCTTTGGAATGTAATAATATACACATTAAAAGTGGTTTCATATATTTTATTACACTTATTCTGAGTTGGAACATTGAATTTTTGACGTGGAACAGGAATTTTTCTGAAGAATTTCAATTCTGATTCAGAAGAAGGGAATTTAAAAAAAAATCCTTCTTTCAAGTCAGAATTCGTCACAATTTGAAACTTCTCTCTTCCAAATTTTGAAAAAAGGAAGTTACTATATTTCTGAATTATGATAGAAAATTTTTGTAAATAAGTGTAATTCTGACTTGGTATAGGGAATTCAAAGAAAATATAATTCTGAGTTTGGAGGGGAAATAAATAAATGAATTAAAACAAAAAAATCCCGTGAGAAATTATAATTTTCACTTTCGAACAGATAATGGTCTTGAGTATTGTGGACAGGACTTTAACAAGGATCTTAAACAAAATGGTATAAGACGAGAACGTATCGTTGATTATACCCCTCAACAAAATGGGAAAGCTGAAAGGATGAACCGAACTCTCGTAAAAATGGCGAGATGTCTCTTGTTGCAGGCCAGTCTACCTGAGATTTTTTGGGCCGAAGAATTGTTACAGCTGCTTATATTCGCAATAGGTGTCCAAAGAAGTGAATAAAATGTAAAACTCCATTCGAAACCTGGTTCGGTTTGAAGCCATCTATTCATCATCTGCTATCTTTTGGAAGTACGGCTAATGCTTTGAACAAAAAGCCAAGCAAGGAGGAGTTCATATTTGTGGGATACTCAACTGAAGCAAAGGCATATCGGCTGTGGAATCCTGAGGCTAGAAAAATAGTGTCTAGTCGAGGCATCACATTTCTTGAAACCTTCAACGAAAGTCAACTTCAAGCCAACAATCGATTACTCTTCAACAGATACAAAAGATGACTACATCACCCTCGACCCATTACTCAAAAATGAAGAGACAAACGGCAACATCGATCTAGAGGATGAAAGGATTATCACTCCAAATGCGAGTGAAGACAGTGAAGAAGATCCACAACATCAACCTATCAACAGCAATTTTCGTATTGACGATAGGAATCCCGAAGAAGAAATTGAGATAGAAATCAAACCACAAGGGGAGGAACAATTAGAAAGGATAAATCAAACTCCTACGTCCAGGAGGGTGCCAAGACGGTCGAATGTAGTCAAGACTGGACAATGAGGAAGACTGAGAAAGTTATTGAACACAGTGAATATCAGTGATATCGAAGAAGCTTTTTTGGCCAATGAAACGATTACGAATCCAAGTGTTCAAAAATCTATAGAAGGGCCTCATGCAGGCAAGTGGCGTGAAGCCATGAAAACAAACTTTGATGCATTTCTCCAGATTGGTGCTTGGATTCTGACAAACCTTCCGAAAAACAAAAAGGTAATTGAATGCAAAGGGGTTCTCAGGACGAAATACAATGCAGACGGCAACGTCAAAGGTCGCAAAGCACGTTTGGTAGCAAAAGGCTACATCAGCAGCCTGAGACAGATTTTCAGAAGAAATTTCGACCAGTCGCTCAACAAAGTTCCATACGAATGGTCATGGCTCTTTCAGCTGAATTGGGCCTAGACCTATATCAGTTTGATATGGTAATAATATATATTAATGGAGACCTAGAAGAAGAAATCCATATGGAGCAGGCTGAAGGGATTGAACTTCAAGGAAGCGAGAACCTCATCTGTGAACTCAAGAGGTTAATTTATGGTCCCAATGAGCCAATGGTTCAAGAAGATAAACGAAAAACTTCAATCTCTTGGATTGAAACAATTAATGAAGGCAAGTGTGTTTATATACGACAGACTCAAAAATCCCTTCTTATCGTCGAGCTTTACGTTGACGATCTGATTATCGGAACAGATCCCTCTGACATCTTCAAAAGGCTGAAAGGAGATCTATCTCGTGAGTTCCAGACGGAAGATTTAGAAAAACCACATTACTGCCTTGGAATCAAATTTGAACAGAATCTTGATAAAAACTCAATTTTCATGTCTCAGAAAAAGCATATCGAGGATGTTTTGTGGAAGTTTGGCATGCAAGATTCCACGCCTGTCGTCCCACCTTTAGATGGAAACATGGAACTCAGCAAGGATATGCAACCGAAAACTGATGAAGAGGTAGAATAAATGAGCAAAGTCCCACATCAATCATTGATAGGCTCTGTTATGTACTTGTCAGTCTCTACCCGATCTGACACAGCTTACGCAGTGAACTTCCTGAACCAATTTAACCAAAAACAGGGCAAAGCTCATTAGCTGTCAGCAAAGCGAGTCCTACACTATCTAAAAGGAACCAAGAACTATGGTTTGAAGTTCAGAAGATCAGGAGATGAAGTTCTTGGTTATGTGGATGCAGATTGGAGTGCTGAATTTGATGATCGGAAATCCTATACAGGATATGTATTCAAGCTTTCTAGTCCCGCAATATCATGGGAGGCAAGGAAGCAAAGGAGAGTTGCTCTCTCAAGAGCCGAAACAGAGTACATGACTCCGTCAAGAACTGCAAAGGAAGCTGTCTATTTGTGACGTTTCTTAACGAAGGTTGACCTAATACATCTAGATTCAAAGCCAACTAGCATCTTCTGCGATAATCAGTGAGCGCAGAATTTGATGGAAAACCCGGTGCATCTTGCTCGCACAAAGCACATCGATATTCGGCACCATTATGCATGGAGGTGAAGCGGGTCAGTGGAAGGGGAGAAATGCTGGCAACGCAAAACTGCTGTGATCAATTCAATAACTATTTCACAACTGCTCAAAGATCAGCGTAGTTTGTTTGTAATTGCCGAATTTCCTAACCTCCGCAAACTCTTTGCGGAGGTTCAAAACTGATAGAAAAAAGCCTTTATTGCATCAAACATTTAGAATAAACGGTTAATCACTCGTCACACAGATGTCAAGTTTGTTTTTTATTCTTCTTAAAACTAATCTAAAGT
>JAUMHM010000071.1:22986296-23005958 GCA_032362435.1 Melikaiella ostensackeni | reverse complement strand
TAGCCCTGAAGAAGTGAACTGCAATGTTCACGAAACGTCGGCATGATTCGTAGTTTTGCACACGATTGAAACCCGAAACACCTCGTTTCATCATAATGAATCATTGTGAAAGAATTAAATCTATTACTATAATAACATAACAAAATTATCTGTGAATTCGATCTCGGGTGTCTTTACATTGTTTTTAATTATAATTATATGGTGCCCCTTTGAAGAGTAGTGTGCTTCCTTGTTACGATTAATTAAAAAATATACTCGTATTTGCTCCCGCCTAGAGGATGCATTGGTGATTTAAAAAAGAATTATTTGAAATGAATAGTACAAATATTTCAAGATAAAATATTAGAGGGTGCTCTGATAAGAGCCCTCATCCACTGTGAAGTACATAATACAATTGAACCTCTCGTAATCAAACGGGACTATGCGAGCATTCAGCCTAAGAAGTATTGACTTGAAAGTCAATTCAAAAAATCGTTCAAATTTTAATTTTAGGGACTGATACTTGTAGAGAATTTCAAGGCGTATCTCTTTTTCTTCTTGCAGAAATGTGTAGGTTTTGTATTTTTTGAAGTCCCTTAGGGGGTGTAGCACCTTCTAGTTGTGGGGAGGCTCAAGCGTGCGCGACAAGGGGGTCAAACGGCTCTCGGCCTGCATGAACATGGATATGAATGTGTAAGAGTTCTAGTTTCGCTTTCAAATTTTAAAAAAATGAAGTTTTAGAATTAATCACCCAGGATATGCAAGCGCAGTCAGACAATTTAAATGAACAATTTTTAATTTATTTGTACTCAGAGTTTCTTACAACGTCTAGATCTTGACATAATACTTAAGTTAATTCAACTCTTATAGGATGTCATCTTGAACAAATCGCAGAATTGGGTAATAGTTATTAGATTCGAGCCTTTATATAATCTTAAGCAAGGCGTAGTATTTATTAATCGCTATCATTCTTGTATAACTATAAATTCGTGTATAAGTCTCGCAAATCTCCTAAGTATAAATATCTAATTTACATACATAATAATCAGTCTCGTCATCGAGTATCATAGGAATACGGCAGCTTGAGTAACGTGCACCGTGAGAGAGGATTTATTTTCAGTCTTGGCAGCCGAGATGGCGTACACCAGGAAGATAGGATCGGATTTGGCACCTAGACAGCGTGCACCGAGAATGGCTGGCAAGAAGACAGCTAGGATAGCGTACGTCTTTTGTCTAGGATGGGAAACTGATTCTATACCTGGATGGTGAACTAGAATTCGGTTGGAGGAAACATTTCCTACTGAAAACGGAGGAAAGACTTGTGGATAAATACATTCGCGACAAGGTCTTTTTGAGTATGCCACTACACAAGGAACAACACGCTTACAGGGTTGGTCATTCGACCGAAATGGCCTTAAGCGGAGCAGTAAACCGAAGGACAACTAAAGCAGAAAGGCTTCGCGATTGGACCCTTTATGGACATCGAAAGAGTCTTTAACTACACTTCTAGAGAGGTAATCACGGCGGCCATGATTGCACATGGTGTGTCAACTGCAGTCGTAGAGTGGACCTGCCACATGTTCGGCAACAGGAACCTAACAACGGCTAAGGAACCACCTTAGACCACCTTATATGGAACTGTTGATTCGGGATGCCCACAGACAGGCTTTATATCGCCCCTACTGTGATACTTGGTAGTTGGCGAACTGCTTTATCTACTTACGAAACAAGGCTGACAAGCTATAGGCTACGCGGACGACATACTGGTCATCGTGCGTGGCCAGCATCTGGATGAGCTCTTCGGGGTAATACAGCATGCGTTGAGGATATTGGATACCTGGTGCAAGAAAACCGGATTATCGGTCGATTCCTAGTAAGATGGATGTGGTTTTATTCAGCAGGCGGTACAAGTGGGGGACCACGAGTACACTGTAGCTGGAAGGACAACGACTGAGAATCACTGAATGAGTTAAATACCTAGGAGTCATCATGGATAAGAAGCTGTTATGAAACGAGCACCTGAAAAACAAGTGCAAAAAGCTCATAGCGACCCTTTGGCTTTGCAGAAGAGCCATAGAGAAAAACTGGGGCCTGAAACCGGAGACACTGATGTAGATCTGAACAGCGATCTTGCGACCCTGGCTAACCCATGCAGCGGTGCTCTTGTGGAGCAGGGTCGAAATGTCCACTGTGAAATCTCGACTGAGAAGAATCAGGGTACTGATTCTAAGAAGCATCACCGATGCTTCGAAGTCGACACCCACAGTGGCATTGGGAACACTAACAGGATTGTAGCTCCTCCGTCTTACCATCAAGGCCATGGCTGCGAAGGCAGCCTGGAGAATGAACATGGAAAACGGCGGAAGGATCTCGACAGAACTGCGAATCCCAACCGATATCGCAAGAAGGCCGACCTTGAGCATGGTTAGGGACAAAACGCCTATTCGCTGCCTCTTTGACGAGAAGTATCGAGTCAGTCTATCCACGAGAGAGGAATGGGCTAACGGCGAGGCATATCTGCCTAGTGATGGGAACAACAACAAGGAGAAAGCAGGAGCCGGTGTTATTTGCAGAAGAAGTGGAATGGCCTTCATAATCCCGATGTGGTCCTACGCCACAGTCTTACAGACTGAGATCATGGCAATGTTCCAGTGTGCCTATAAGGCACAGGAGTATGACAATAGAAGAAATTTCCGCAAATTCTCAGGCAGCAAGGCTGCTACGGTGGCCTCGAATGGAACATTGTCTACGTCGCTACTAGTATGGCAGTGTTTTGAGACACAGAACAATGTAGCGACGGAAAAACGAGTGACTCTACTTTGGATCTCTGGACACTGTGGCATTGAAGGTTATGCGATCTTGGATAGGCTAGCAAAGCTAGCAGTAAGAGAAAATTTCAGTGGTCCCGAACCAGTCGTAGGCATTCACAGTAGGCTGGGCACTGAAGAAATAACCAGTTGACTGACCGAGGAACATCAGAAGGAGTGGGATAAGGCCACTGGCCGCAGACAGGCCAAAACACTTATGGGTTTAAATTTGAACCTTGAACGAGCTGCGGAACATAAGATAGGGTTCGCAGATAGCCCTCTCCGTCGCGTGTGCGGAAAGGATGATGAGACAGCTATTCATATCCTTTGTCATTGCCTCGCAATTGCGGGGAAGCGTCTGTCACTCACTGGCAGTGACTGCATCAGTGAGTCAGACATATTGGCCAAGGGCTTGACTGCGGTCCTCTCCGTATGGAGAGGGCTGTGGGTTCACACATAAGCCTTCAAGGGGATGCAATGGGACTACCCAAGCGTCAGGGGCTCTTTTTGTCTCAACACTAATAATAATAATAATAATAATAATAACAACAACAATAATAATAATAATCATTAAGATTATTCATTCATCAGACATCTTGAACAATAAATTATCAAAATAATACTGTGAGGAAGCAAAATTGTTAAGGATTGTAAATATTCTTTGAAACCTTATGTTTTTTGTTTTAAATAAATAATTTCCAGTAAAAATGTCAACATAACCAAAGTTGTTCCAGAATTGTAAATTTTCTTTGAAATCCAATGATTTTTCATTAAATTACCGATTTGCGATATGAAATGACAACAAAACAAAAAATTGTACAAATATTGTGAATTTAAGGGCGTTGGAACCAGGCCCTAACCTCAAAATTCAATTGCCTCATTTTACTTCATACATACTAGAATTACATCTTTATTAGATACTCGTACTTAAGGCCTACTCCTGTTTTGATACAAGTCTACATTCGGAGTGGAAAATTCGCTGAACTTAATACTTCTTGTATAAAATGTTTTTTTTTAATACTTAGGCTAGAATCCAAAAAGATTGTTTCACACAAAAAGTATTGAAATTAGCTAAATTTTCACTCCAAATTTTGACTTGATTAAGAAGAAGAGTAGGCCGTACGTATCCAAAAAATATGTAGTTCCAGCAATTCTGATTAAAATCAGGCAATTCAATTTCGAGGTTAGGGCCTGGTTCCACTACCCTTGAGGCTGTTGGACTCAAGCTCTACCTTCGAAATTCAATTGCCTTATTTTAAAGAATAGAAACAATAAACTCGCCGTTTAATTCTAGTCTCGAATATGACCTGTTATGACCGTGAGGCTCTTCCAAGAATGTCTACTATGTAAACAGTCAAGGGCCGTATAAACCATTTGGATGGACCTTTTTTAATAATGAAGACTAATTAACGAAGAGAGAATTTTCCGCGTGTATTTAAAAATAAATGCGAAATATGCACGCGAGTGTTCAAACTGCCCGCTTTTATGGCTACGGAACTGCTGAACTCCGCCGAGCTCGCGCGCCTCTCTCTCGGCTTCTCGGACCCCCTCATCGACGAATGTGAGCCGGCGGCTCGTTCCGCTTAGTATATAAAAAATATTTCAATCTAGTATTTATTTAGCAAATTGAGGTGATTGAACTTTGAAGACAGAGCTTGAGTCAAACGACTTTAACGATTCTGAATGAGAATCTGAACAATCTTAAGATTTTTTCGAATAAAAATACCAATTTTTGACAACAAATACTAACAAAGCGTAACAAAAAATCGTTTAAAATTATAAGTCTTCTATGAAATTGATATCGATATTTCTAGCAAAAACCGCCAGCTTAACCTGCAGTTGTACAAAAAATTTTTTACTCTTTTTGGAATCTAATGATTTTTTACTAAAAATACCGATTTTCGGTGTAAAACTTCAAAATACCCTGAAATTGTTGAAAAGTTGTGAATGTTCTTTGAAATCTATTTTTTTATGTATTAAAACTACTACTTTTCAACAAAAAACTTAAGGATAATCCAAAATTGTTAAAATATTCTGAATCTTCTTTACATTTTAATGATATTTGCTTAAAAATACCAATTTTCGATCTAAAACGTGTAAAACGTCAACGTTACCTAAAATTATCAAAAAATGCTAAATTTTCGTTGAAATCTAAGGTCTTCTCAATAAAAAATACCAATTTTCGACAAAAAAGCTAATATGACATAACGAAAAATGGTTGCAAATTGTAAGTCTTGTTTGAAATCGGTATCAATATTTCCGTTGAAAACCGCTAACTCAACCTATAATTGTGAATAAAATTCAAACTTTTTTGAAATCTAATGATTTTTTTATTAGAAATACCGATTTCTGGCGTGAAACGCCAAAATAACCTAAACATGTCAAAAAGTTGGGAATCTCCTTTGAAATATATATTTTTTATTTTTTAAAGATACTAATTTTCGACGAGAAATACTGACATTATTCAAAATTGTTAAAATATTATAAATCTTGTTCAAGTGATAATGAT
This sequence comes from Melikaiella ostensackeni, assembly GCA_032362435.1. Classification (NCBI taxonomy): domain Eukaryota; kingdom Metazoa; phylum Arthropoda; class Insecta; order Hymenoptera; family Cynipidae; genus Melikaiella; species Melikaiella ostensackeni. The sequence continues at coordinate 23,000,663 of JAUMHM010000071.1, read as the reverse complement.
TTTTGTTTCGAAATACCATTTTTCGATGTGAAACTCAATGTTACCTAAAATAAATCGGTTTACAAATTATGATTCTTCTTTGAAATCTAATGACTTTTAAATAAAAATTTCTATTTCCGTCGAAAGACACTAACTCAATTCGAATTTGGTCAGGCTTGTAAGTTTTATTATTTTGAACAGAATTAATTAGACTTACATTTGAAGATTTTTATTGAAAAATACCAATTTCACGTGAAACACACTAAAATGACTTGGAGTTGTTGAAAAATATAAATAATCTTCAACATCTAATTATATTTATTAAAAACATCAATAATTTCCTATGAAAAACATTAATAAAACCTGAAAGTGTTCAAATTTTCAAATCTCTATTCGAACTATAACATTTTTTTTAAAATACAAATTTTTTGTGTAAAACGCTAACTTAAACTAAAATTGTTGAAAATTGGGAATCTTACTGACGATATTTGTTTAAAAATGCTAATTTCTCGTAAAAAAAACTAACACAACCTAAAATTTTGTAGAAATTTTAAGTCTTCTTCGAAACATCAGGATTTTATGATAAAATTCTTTTTCAAAAATACGAATGCTCAGCGAAAAGCACTAACATTAAACATATATAATATTTTCAATAATTTAATAGATAATTTGGAAGTTTTAATTTAACTACGCAAGAATATTGAAATGCACAAATGTTTCTCAATTCGCATGATGTTTTCCATGATTTTTCTTATTAAAGGAGATTATTTGTAGAATTAATTTCAAAATTTTCAAATTTTAGATATAAAACAATAACTTCAAATAATGAAGAGCCAATCAGGTTCCGAACCACAATAATTGCCAGATTTTCGAGACATATCGTTGCACGACTTTTTTAAAGATAGGATTCTAAAAATGAATAGTTTTTGAAAGAAGATTAAATTCATCAAGGGTTTGATTTTGAATATGATAAACTTACAGTAAATCCCAGGAAGAAAGTCTTCCTTCAAATTGAATGAAAACGCTGCAGCTCATTTATCCACTCAAAGATAAAATTTATCTGGTGGAAGATAAAAATTTATCTGGCGAAAAATAAAAATTTATCTGGCGAAAGATAAAAATTTATGTGACGAAAATATTTATGTCACGTGCGTGACATTTGTCAAGTGAAACTTCGATGTCAAACGCCTTCCTATTGAAAAAATCGGAAATACTCGTGCAATTTTCGGACACGATTATCACGAGGAATTCCGCGAGGATTTTCAAATTTCTCTAGGAAATTTTTTCGATTTTTTAAATAGGGAGGAGTTTGACATCGAAATGTCACTTGACAAAAGTCACGCACGTGACATAAATATTTTCGTCAGATAAATTTTTATTTCTCGCCAGATAAATTTTATCTTTCGCCAGGCAAATTTTATCTTTGCGTGGATGAATGTGCTGCAGCGTTTTCATCCAATTTGAAGATAGAATTTATTTCCGGGGCTTACTGTGTTTGAAAGCTTTTAAACTTTAATACCTAATTTTGAAATGAATTAGTTAGTTCAAAATAATGAATTATTAACTGATCAGTGGTTAATTATTTTTTTCAATTATACTTACTCGACAGGTCTACTATAGCCATAATAACGATGTTCTGTGTAATACATGAGCGCTCCACGTTCAATTCCAATTTTGTGCATTAATCCAGCTTGTAAAAGTCCTTCATCAATTTCCCATTCTCCACCCAACATTATGAAAATTGGTCCCGCACCGTTAAAGTATTCATCATTTTCCAAATATCGCTACACAGCAAAAATTATATTTATAAATTGGTAAAAGTAAACGGCAGGTGCCTAGAAAAAGGGTTCCGTAGCCTATTAGGTCGTTAATAAAGTTGTTCATGTGCCCCCCCCCCCCCACCCACCTGAACTTTCCTCTTTTCACTTTCCCCTTTCTGGTATTTATGAAAAGATATAAATCACTGAACTCCAATTTTTTTAAATTTTGCTCGAAAAATTGTCTGCTTTTTGGAACACATAATATATCCAATTCGGCTGAAAAACAGTCCATTGAAATATTTTGGTCTTTCAAAAAAACCTTCTTTTTTATCTTTCGATAGGTATAAATATGTACACTTAACTCTGGACTTATGTCGGGTTTCGGGTATGGCCTGCGTTGACCGTGAGGCTCTTCCAAGTATTTCTTCGACGTGAACCATTATGAATCGGTATGAACCGTTTCGAGTAGGAATGGATAATATTTATTAACTTATTTTGTACAAATGTAGATTTTTCTTATCATGAAGGACGGAACTTTTTTAATAATAGCGACTAATTGATGAGAAGAGAATTTCCCGCGTGTATGTAAAAATAAATGTGAAATATGCACGCGAGTGTTCGAACTGTCCGCTTTGTGGCTACGGAACTGCTTGACTCCGCCGAGCTCGCCGCGCCTCTCTTTCGACTCCTTGAACCCCCTCATCAACGAATGCGAGCCGGCGCAAATTCTAGAAACGGCTTAAACCCAGACGACTTAAGTTTAGAGTTATGTGTAATTTAAAAATAGAGAATTTGTTTTTCATTAGATGATAGAGAAATAAAGAATTTTGAATAACAAATTTAGTCATACCATGCTCCAAGTTCGATGATCTTGAATATGAAAATGATCCACCGGTTGAGTTATCCACCTATACTTTATCAAACTAATTTTTTTCAACTTCGAAATATCTGGTCCTTTCTTTCCTTTATAGGTAAATCCACGAAATCCAAAACTTTCTACATTATAGATACCAATAGCTAAAAATCCAATTAAATATAACAAATCCATTTTTCAATTCGTTTATATTGTTCAAAAAGGCGGAAATTGTTAAAGAAACAAGTTAGCACGAAGAACGTCCTATTTCTGTTTTAAAATGCAAACCTTATAAAAATGTTGTCGCTATTTGATGTCACAGATCATTGATATTTATCATTTTGATAAGCCCATAAATAATAATGACTCAATGCCGATAATATAAAATGTGTTTTGACATTTCGGCGAAAGTAAATGGCTTCTTACTCAGTATGTTACTGATTTTTAATTTCCAAAAATGAGCTTCTCAAAATCCCTTAAAATCAGACATATTAAAATATAATTTGAAATTTTTCGCATTGAAACAAAAAGAGATACAATAAAATTGGCATGATAACCATACCCAATGTGGTAGGTAAATCTTACCACGTGAAGGTAATTTTTGTTGCAGGTAAAAATTACTCTCAAATCGTAAAGATTACACTTCGTTTGTTTTGTTTAAATACTTATATAACGGAGAAATTAAAGTATTTGGTTGTGTGTAGCTGTACCGAAAAATTAAGTAAGTTGGAAAATTGAGTCCTTAATAGAGTCGTTCAAATCTCTCCCCTCTCCTCTCCCTCTCCAGCACTTTTCCTCATTCCCCCAACTCACATTTACCCTTACTCTCATTCCACCTCCCACAAATTCCCCGCCCCACCCTCTACTCATTTACCCTCATTTCCCCTCACCCTTCCTCATTCACCTCCTTTCATTTCTCCTCACTTTCCCTTCCCTCACTTCTTATCCCCTCCCTCACTGACCCTCAGATACCCTCATTTCCCCTTAATTCCCCTCATTTTTCGTAAGTTCCCGTCACTTTCCCTCATCGCTCCCCCCTCCCTCATTTCCCTCTACTTCCTCTAATTTTCCCTCACTTCCCATTTTTTATACTACGGCGCGACACTCTACCGAAATCATGAGGATGTCTGCCTAGAGCTACGAAACCCTAAAAATTAGTTAAAAATGTTTAGCTTTCTAAAGAAAATAACTTTACATTTTATAAGCTTAGAAGCAATTTTCAATACAAAGGTTCAAAAATTGATCAATCAAAAAGTCTAAGAATTCAGGAATGTACAATTTAAAAGGAAAACAAGCCTTCAATAATAAATAATATAAAAAATTTCAATGTTTAAAAATTTTAATTTAATGGTTTTTTCAAAATTGAACATTTTCCAATTTTTTAGTCGAGAGATCAGAAGTCAAAGGTGAGAGATCCTGAAATGGAAATCAAAATCAAGAGGTCAGAAGTTGAAGATGAAAATCCATTCGTCAAAGATTATATAATAAACAAATTTTTTCTAAAATAATTTTAATTTAATTGAAACCACCCAGATTCAAGCAACTATTGTTACATAAACAATTTTAACCCGAGCTATTTTTTTCTTAAGCTTCAGTAGGATCTCTTAAAAAATTAATTACAATTAACAATCTTTGGATCAGATAGACTTTCATAACATAGGACCCCAGTGGAAAAATAGAGTGGGCCCCCGTAGGGGGCCCTCATGCATTGCCCTCAGTCCATGAGGGGCTCATGAGGGCAATCCAGGCCTAGCCCCTGATGGAAATGACATGCTAATCTATGAGGGCCCAACATGGGCTTCCCTCAGAGTTGCTCTTATGGTTTCCCTCGTGGTCCCCTTGCAGTTGCCCCGACGGTAAATTTTTAATTTTTGAAAATACTTTTAATAATTGTCTCCTCTTCATTTTTAAGCATATTTTAATAAATATATATGTATTGTAGAAGGTATGGGAAATTCAAAAAATAAAAAAATAAAATAAAAAAATTAGCTACTCGACCGGGACTTGAAGTCGTGACTAGAATCTTATAAGACTTCCGTTTTTCCTTTTGACTAACTTACCACCATTTTTGTAACTTTGTTTCAGACAGACGTTGCACACGCCCATCTATTTTGCTGGAATTCTCTTTATTCTTAAAAACTGCACATTTTGATGAGATATTATTACTATTTAACACAAAAAAAGCTTATTACAAAAAAAATGGTTGGTTTTTTGTGAACTGAGGCATGAGGGCAACAAGCAGTGCCCCCTGCGGAGGCCCGCATGGAATGCCTTAGATTTTAAAGTTCAACTTCCAAAAATGTCATTAAATATTTAACAAAAATGCATTTTTTGTAAGTCTGAACTAATCAAACATAAAAATTTGTAGTGGAAAAAAAACATTCACTCTTTGGACTTAGAAATTTCAACCGATCAACCGTGAGGGCAAACGAGCAGGGTCCCCTGCGGGAGCCGTCGTGGATTTTCCCCTATAGATTGTCCACATGGGCCCCTGACGGGGCCCAACATTATAAATAGGGCTAATCGAAGCTTTCTGTACACGAGGGTATGTACACTGCAACCTCTATATAAAGTCCCTGTGTTTAAGCTGTTCTTAGAATTCTGGTCGTTGATGAGGGGCCCAAGGAGTAGAGAGAGGCGCTTTGAGTGCAGCGGAGTTGAGCAGCTCCATAGCCACAAAGCGGCCAGGTCCAACTCTCGCGTCCATATTTCGCATTTATATTCAAATACACGCAGAAAATTCCCTTTTCATTGATTGGGCTTCATTATTAAAAATAGGTACATCCTTTATAACAAAAATCTACATTTGTACAAAATACAGTTAATTAATATTATGTATTCCTACTGGAAATGGTTCACACGGCTCTGACTGTTTACGTTGAAGAAATTCTTGGAAGAACCTCACGGACATCGCAGGCCATCCCCGTGACCATCTGCTAATGGAGGTTCCAGTGTAACTCAATAAAGTTAGAGTCGTCCAAGTTAATTTTTAATGTTTTTTCCCTTTTCTTTTTTAAAAATTAAACTTCGTTTCAAATTTTTCTCCAGGATTGTATCCATTGACCAATAATTTTGCGTTCCCTGATTCTTGTTTTTGTTAGTTCTGAAACGTCAGCGGGGTCATCCTTCTGAAGGTCCATGCAATGAGAAGAGCCTGTAAAAAATTATATGATTGAATACAATAAAATTATTACAGTGAAATATTTCAAATTACAAAAAAAATATATGTTTATTTGTTACCATCTATAAGAATAGAGGGGGAGGATTCGTTCAGATCCTCCAAAACAGAAAGTGTATGCCAGGGATCTACGTTACCATTGACGAAAAGAACATTTTTTACGTCCGGTAATTTTCCCCCATACATAACATTCGTCCTTTTTATACCCTTATCTAATAAGATGTTATCATAGCTATAATAGAATAAATAATATTATAACAAAGAATAAGATGAAAAATGGAAATGGTAATTTGAATTGAGGCCACGTAGTTGTTACCGGTTTCCTACCTTACCGACATTCTTTCGTAACAAGTCCCGCCCACACGAAATGGGATATCGTGTTTAAAATTTGAGAAATTGAATAAAAAACACTAAAGAATGTTTTTATCATCCTAAGTGTTTATAATTGAAAAAAATAATTTCTTTTCAATTATCAAAATTTAGAACTATGGAAACATTCCTTATTGCCTTTCATTTAATTTTACAAATTTTCAACTGGATATCTAAAAAAATGTCGGTAAGGTAGGAATCGAGTACGTATTACATGGCCTTCAGAATAATTTTTAAAATTCAGAGTTATGATAGGTAAATAATTATGAAAATTAATGTTGAATAGAGTGATGCACTTAGGATATGAAAAATATTCCTTACTCACCCTTCGCCGTACAAATCTTTGCAGAGTTGTATGAAATATTCAATAGTTAGAAGGGAACCAAAAATTGATTTTTCAGAATCTGTTGTTTGGTAGTATCCGTATTCGGTACACGTCTGAAATATCCATTGCCTCACTAATAAAAATAATTTCGAATCAATACATGATGGATTATGTACAAAAATATTTACTATATAAAAAGAAAATTTATTTTCAAGAATGTTAAGAAAAGTATATTCTCAGTAAGTCCCGGATTATTAAATCGTTGCATATCATTCTGATCATAAATTTTTAAGAATTTTCAGTTAAAAAAATTAATTTTCCACTTCAAAAAAATGGATTTTCAACAAAATAGTTAAATGTTTAATCAAAGAGATGGATTTTCAACAAAAGTGATGAATCTTGGACCAAAAAAATGAATTTTTAACAAAGGAGTGCAACCTTTAACCGAGTAGTTGAATTTTCAACCAAAAAAATATGATTTCTCAAAGAAAAGTGTAATAGTTGATATTTCAAAAAGAAAAAGATGAATTTTCAACAAAATAATTGAATCTTCGACCAACACAGATTAATTTTGCAACAAACAGTTGCATTTTGAACCAACAAGAAAATGAAAAATCTATCAAAAGAGATGAATTTTCAAACCAAAAAGACGAATTTTCAACAAAGAGTTGAATTTGCAGACAAGAAAGAAGTTTCAGTCAATTAAGGAAGAAAATTTCAACCAAATTGTTGAATTTTCAAGGCAGAGAAACGAACCTCTTACAAAACAGTTGAATTTTCAATCCGCAATATGAATTTTCGACAAAAAACTTCATCTTCAACGACATAGTTGAATTTTTTACCAAAATAGTTGAATTTGCAACCCAAAAAGATAAATTTTCAACAAAACAGTAGACTCTCCAACAAAAAAAAATTAACTTTTAAACAAAAAAAGTTAGTTCTTCAACCAAAAAAAAAAAATTTTCAACCAAGGATATTAAGTTTTTACCAAAAAAGACGAATTTGCAACGAAATGGATGAATTTTCAACCAAATAGTGGAATTTCCAATTAAAAAATATAAATTTGTAACCAAAAATGAAGTATCAAAATTTTCAGTTAAAAAAATGAATTTTGAACCTCAAAAATCGAATTTTCCAAGAAAATAGTTTAATTTCCAACCAAAAAGGTGAGTTTCTAGCAAAAAAATCAATTTTGCAACAATGTAGTTGAATTTCCAACCAAAAAAAAAGAATTCGTTGCTCAAAATGTAGCAGTTGATATTCCAACCTAAAAAGAAATTAATTTTGAATCAAAAATAGTAGGATTCAACTGTAAAGACAAATTTTCAAAATAATTTTTCCAATATAGGATAATAATAGCATAATATAATATAATATAAGAATAATAGGATAATAATAATATAATTCCTAGTATAGGAAATTTTCAACTAAAAAATATAAATTTGTAACCAAAAATGAAGTATTTAAATTTTAGTTGAAAAAAAATGAGTTTTGAACCTAAAAAATCAAATTTTTCAACAAAATAGTTCGATTTACAACCAAAAAGATGAGTTTCTAATCAAAAAAATTATTATTTTTAACGAAGTTCTTTAATTTGCAACCATGTAGTTGAATTTCCAACCAAAAAAGAAGAATTCGGAGCGAAAAATGTAACAGTTGATATTTCAACCTAAAATGATTTCAATTTTAAACCAAAAACAGTGGGATTCAACCAAAAAAGATGAATTTTCAAAAAACGATAAAGATGAACTTTCAACTAAATAATTGAATTTTCAACTGAACAAGACATTTTCGACAAAAAATGACATAGTTAAATTTTCAGTTAACAATTAATTTTGAACAAAAAAAACAAATTTTCTACTAAAAAAGATGGATTCTCAACGATAAATGTAATATTGAATATTTTAACCAAAAAAGATTGTAATTTTGAATGAAAAACAGTTTCATTCAACCAAGAGAGTTGAAATTTCAACAAAATAGTTATATTTTCATCCAAAATAGATCAATTTTCCACCAAAAAGGGTGACTTTCTAGCAAAATGATTAAATTTTTACCGAAAAAATAAAATTGCTAACCAAGAAAGATGATTTTTTAACTAGAAATATAATACTAGACTTTTCAACCAGAGTACTTGGATTTTGTTATTGGGTTTAATTAATTCAGTTCGCAATTGAGTGGAAAAACGAGAAAAAGCCGAATTTTCAACAAAATACGTGAATTTTCAACTGAAAAAAATGTATGATTCAAAAAATGGAGTAATTGAATTTTCAGTTGGAAAATTATTTTTCAACAAAAATAAAAAAGGATTTTAAACAAAGTAGTCCAATTTTCAACCAAGGAGATGAATTTTTAACAAAGTAGTTCAACTTTCAACCAAGTAGTTGAATTTTCAACTAAGAAAAATGAATTTTTAACGAAAAATATGGTAGTTGATATTACAACTGAAAAAAATTTTCCTTTTAAGAAAGAAAACAAATTTTAAGCAAGCTATTGAATTTTCAAGCCGAAACGGCGAATTTTCTACAAAACAGTTGAATTTTTAAACAAAACAAAAAAATTGACTTTCTAATATACTCGTAATTGCTAAGTTTTCGGCAAAATCAATTGAATTTTCAACAAAAAAAGATTAATTTTCAAGTAAAATGATGAACCTTCAACATGAATGGTTGAATTTTTAGTTAAGAAAAACAACTAATTTTCAACCAAAGAAAAAAAAACGAGTATTTAACTATGGAAAGAAATTTTTTTCTTTCCAAAAGTGTTTCCATACTTTTGGAAGACTTACAACTTCCTAGCCCTAACAAGAAATGTTTTAGAAAATTTTGAATTTCAGGGTGGGAGAAAAATTTAAGTTTCCCTATATTGGGCTATAAATTTCAATGGCTCTGGAAATTATTTTTTTTTACCTTCAAAAAGTGTTCCTTTAGATTTACGTAGTTCAAGTATTCGTCGAAACTTAAGGATTTTTCGTTTAAAAAAAATTGAAATTTGCTCAAATGCTCATGTTTAATGTGCATGAAGACGAACATGGCTTGGTCGTGGTATAACAACTGATCGAATAAAAAATCTGAAATCTTTATAAAAGCGTTGCATATCATTTTGATCCAGTTTCGGGACCAAATTGTTCAACTGGCATTTACTGTGTTTTGAAAAATAAATGATAAATTAAAGTTATATGAAGTAAGTTTTTGATTTAAAATTAGAATCTTTTTTGGTTGAAATATATATATTACATATAAACAAATATAAAAAAATTACTTTATTTTTATTTATATAAAATATATAAAATTATTAAATAGATATATTTTATAAATATTGTGAGTATATATAAATAAAGTTATATCAATAAATAAAATAAATATTATCATATTGTTATTGGTTTATAAGTTATATAAATTATAAATTAATTATAATATTATAAATTATCGTAGTGTTCAAATACTTACTAACGCCAGAACTTGCAATCCAAGATGTATTTCCAAGTGTATCTAGCATATTACTATAATCTGTATCGACACATTCCTTTTTATCATTGATAATAATTTTTGCCAATCGTTGAATAGAAGATCCGATGCTATTATTGGTCATTGTTTCACATACTTCAGCGATACTTGATTTTCCATTCTTTATTTTGTTGTATTGCACCACACTTGAGAATGTCTGTCAAAATTTTAAAATTAACAATAAACTTTATTTCGCTCTTAAATAACGATTAATCAATTTTATGTATAAAATGTAATAATGTAATTGAATGTAATTACCTCTGTTAGAAGATTAAAAAATGTTCCTAATCCACTGAGATTTGTAGTGTCTGGAGCATTGCAGAGACTGAAAAAAATTACAGATTTAGAAAGTACACTCAACTCTCGATATACCGCGCCTCGTCTTACTGCGTCCCTAGAATTCTACCAGCTCGCACTCGTGGACGAGGGAGCCCGAGGGACAGGGGAAGACGCGCGGCGTCCTTGAGGCAATCACGCAATACCGTAGCAACAAAGCGGGCAGCTCTCACATTCGCTTACATATTTCGCATTTATTTTGAAATACACGCGGAGAATTCTCTTTTTATTAAATAGTCTTCATTATTAAAAAAGGTCCATCCTTTATGATACCAAGATTATACATTTGTACAAAATACAGTTAATTAATATTATGTATTCCTACTGGAAATGGTTCATACGGGCCTGACTGCTTTCATCATAGAAATTCTCGGAAGAGTGTCACGGTCAAAGTAAGCAATGCTGGAGACCTGCGCTAACTGGAAAATTGAGTGTTATTTACGTCCGGGAGCCATATAGAAGAGGTGGTATGACCTAAAAGGTCCCCAAAATTTTTTTAATGGATATTTTGCAGAATGGTCTCCTGAGTCCGACGGTAAGAGGGGCTTTCGCTCTTTAGATATTCTTAATTAAACATTTTTTCAAATCATGCTCTTCCCAGATACAAAGAACCGATTTGAAAATTTGAATAGGTCTGAAGCCTTGGTAAATATGCAAGCTTAATTGGCCATTTCCGATAGCGACCGATTCACTACGGTTTCAAATTTAACGTTTTATTCATTACTTAACCACCTGTTTCACGGATATTTTTATATTATATTATTTGTTCAAAATGGAAATGCACAACAGAATCTGACACTCTAGTATATAATTTGTTTCACTAGCTCATTGATTTACAATTTTTTAATTTTGTGTAAAGTGTGGGAGCTTCACTGAAAAAATTTCGATCCGATCCAAAAATGTCGAAAAAGAAAAAAAAATTTCTATTCAATCGGAGTTTTCTCATTTACGGCGTCTCAATCGGACTTAGAAACTTGAGATCATTTAAATGTTGAGGTCCGATTCAAAGGCGACATTTCGATTCAGAAAACAATCGTCCAATCCATTTTCTTAAAAGAAACCGATTCACTTAAGCAATCGTTCAATCGTTTTTTTTTCTCCTGGGTATCTCCTAAAATTAGCGACATTTTAACAAAATTGTGTTTGAAGCTATTAGATGTTATTGCATATTATAAAAATCGAATTTCTTACATTGCTTATGAATGTGGATTTTTTATCAAAAAAAAATATGTGAGACAATTTTTGGGAAGAAGATTCGTTTTGTAGGGAAATAAAAAACTGAATGATGCTTACTTTTTGTTTCATCAGAAAAAGTGCCTCCTTTCTTAGGCAATGTATTTTCAAGGTAAAACACCATCATGCTGCAAAACACCCGTACATAATTTTTAATATTATAATAATTTTTGGAAGTAAGTTTTAATCACACCCTCTTACATAATAAATTCTCAAATGCGTCAAAAATCAGATAAATGTTTTTCCATCCTTTTCAGACTTACCTAGAAGGGGGTAAATTACCTTTAAATATAAGAATAAAAACAATATTGATTGTAGACAAAGAATTGTAAAATTAATAAAATGGAAATTGATTCGAAAATCGTAAGTAATTTGAACACAGAATTCATTTGCTCGCTTATAATAACAATTAAGCGATGTAAAACTATAATATGTTGCCATTAATACTGATTTAATGCAGATTATTTATTCGATATACTTCGAACTGAAGTGGTATCCCACAAAGAAATGCTTGAAGCACAAAGACTTTTTACACCATGAGCAAGTAACTACTGCAACTTCTGAACTTCTTTTAACTTCACATGAAGTTCGGAAAGATTTTCGAAATGCAAAGTCTACTGGATTTTCAAATTCATCAGGATTTTCAGATACATAACCGCTTTTAAACCAAAAATATCGAAATAGATTATAATATCGGGGTGAACATAATTATGTACCAGCTTATTTATGCATATTACTTTTTTATTTATTTATATCGTTTCTTAAATGTAATCTTATTCCATAATTCATCAATTCAACTATGTCGGAAAAATGTCTGACATAATTTTTCCAGGCCCTGAATCCAAAAACGTCCAGTGGCTGAATTCTGCCTGTTGTCCCTTTCGGTATAATCGGATGGAAAAATAGTTATCTGATTTTTGAAGCTTTTGAGAATTTATTATGTAAGAAATTGTAATTAAAATTTACTTCCGAAAATGATTATAATATTAAAGATCATGTAGGGGTGTTTTACAGTATGAAGGTGTTTTACTTTGAAAATACATTGCCCAAGAAAGGGGGCACTTTTTCTGATGAAACAAAAAGTATCATTCAGTTTTTTATTTCCCTACAAAATGAATCTTTTTCCCAAAAATTGTCTCAAATATATATATATATATATATATAATCACAAACAATTCCAGATAAAGATCCAGAGATGTTACTTCTTTTTTCGACCGTTCTTTTAATTTCCAAAATTGTTTCAGCTATTATTCGTCTTACGGTCTCAAATCAAAAAGCAGTAAAATATGTTAAAAACACATTTACATATTACGTGTGCTCAACGTTTCGACCGCAATGCGGGTCTCTTTCAAAAGTCAATAAAATCTAGAATTAATTAAAATTATAAATAATTATGAGGATTTAACAATTTTTGAAGACGTCAATAAAAGGACAAGATTTTACAAACACAGATTTTTTAAAAACATACCTGAGTCAGCTTAACATGTTTTTCTTTTTTTTTTTTTAAATTACTTAAAAGAAGTTTCAGTCATAATACGACATAGTAGTCAATAATTTATTCTTTTTTTCTTATCAAATATTTTGAAGAGACGCAAATAATGAAGGAATTTAACATTGTAAGTGATGCGATGTTTACAGTCGGACGATTCAAAACAGACTTTTATATAATAAGATGAGCAATTTAACGGTCAGAAGGTACGTAATAGTAAGGCGAAAATTTTAATAAACCTCTGATGAAATAAGAGTGCCAAATTTTGAGTGAAATAGAATGCTGTGAAATTGATTGATGAAAAAAATATATATAATAAGGGATGTTAATGCATGATGCATTGATAAATTTGGTTTATATTCATTCTTTCAGATTTTTAATTTATTTAAGTTTTAATATTTTTATTAATGTGAATTGATTTAATAATTCTTCTTTTGAAAGTATTATTTTCCCTAGCCAAAAGTTTAATATTATCAAAATAAAAACAATGATCAAATTTCCATGAGCGTTGTGCCAAACCTGTATTTAAATTGCCAATATTGCAATCTCTTTTATGTTCTTAAATTCGCTTTTTAATCTCCTGCTAGTTTCACCGATGTAGACTTTATTACAGCCTTTGCATTTAATAAGACAAACTACATTAGATAAATTTCCTATTTTTTCAGAATCTTTTTTATTAATTAACAGATTTTCTAAAGTGTGGTTATTCTTAAAATAAACATTTATATTAAATTTATTAAAGATCTCTTCAATCGTTCAGAAAGGCCTTGGACATATGGTAGGGTAACTTTTAGATCGGTCTTTTTATAATTATCTGACCATTTCTTTTTCTTTTTTTCTATAATGGAAGTGTTATAAATTTCATGAATATGTTCTTTGATAACAGTCTCTATCAACAACAGTGGAAAATTGTTTATTTGGAAGGTGACTTTTATTTGGTCGAAATTTTCTTTTCTGTACTTTATATCACTTAATTTAATACATCGATCAACTAAACCTTCGATCAATCTGATTTTTTGACTAAACAAATGATGGGATTCATAATAACCAGCTCATATTGTAAATATCTAAATCATGCAAATAAATTTAAAATTCACAATTTACATTACAAGGTCACTTACAAATTTCAAAATACAATACAAAATACTCAAAGAAAATTGTTAAATTGCGAAATTAATAACGAAGTTGAAAACATACACGAATTAGGCCACATTTCCAATTTCTTAAAATATCATGAAAGGAGGTGTTTCGGGTCTCAATCGTGCGCAAAACTACGAATCTTGCCGACGTTTCGTGAACATTGCAGTTCACTTCTTCAGGGCTAATCTGAAACTGAAGCTTC
>JAUMHM010000071.1:22968114-22981724 GCA_032362435.1 Melikaiella ostensackeni | reverse complement strand
AAAGTACCACTCCTTGTATGGGTTAAAAACTTCCCATACATGTATGGAAAATTTACCATGATTTTTCTTACAGTGTATCGTTCGTATCACGTGCGGAACATATCTTAACGCGCGAGCGTGTCGGGACTCGCTCGCGCGTTAAAATACGTTTTTCCGCACTTGATACGAAATATACTATTGTCGATTTGCCTTATTCCTTAAAGGTCCTGAAGTTTCCTATATATATATATGGATTTCACACTTCCGCAAGTCATTATAAACAAATTAACAGTCCGATCCGCAAACTGAAACAACCATTGGATCCGCCTTCGGAATGCTTTGAGGGGCCTTTTTTTTTGTTTTTTAAAAAAGCCATTTTTTTGAATAGTTACAGCGTTTCTTAATGTTTCACAACTTTTAATTTAAAAATGTATTAAATGCACACCAACTTTAAATATATCATCAAAATCTACATCCTAACACCTATAGGGGATTTTTTATTTAAAAAAAAAAACAATTATTTAAACAAATTTGTTATAACATTTTCTTACTTTTTTACAAAATTTTTTTAATTGATGTGAAAACGCGATGCTGTAACAGAGTCTGTATCAAAAACAGTCTCTGCTGCAAACATGCAAATTGACAAAGCATTGTTGTGAGCAATCTTTCTACTTCATTCAACATGAGCGTTTGCGTCGGCCCATCTGTGGATTTAAGAAATCTGCAAGTCATTATGAACAAACTAATAGTCGGATCAAAAAACCGAAAATACCATTGAATTCATATCCGAAAAATCTCTAGGGGACTTTTTTCTTCTTTTTAAAACCATTTTTTAAACAAACTTTGCATGTTTGGAGTATTGCATTTTCTCATAAATATAAAAATTGTTGTAAAAAAGTAAGAAAATGTTATGAAAAAATTATTTGTTTGAATAATTGTTTTTTTTGAAAAAATAAAAAAATCCCCTAGAGGTGTTGGGATATACATTTTGATGATGTATTCGAAGTTGATATACACTTATTACATTTGTTTACAAAAGGTGCGAAACATGAAAAAACGCTGTTATTGTTTGAAAAATGGCTTTCTCAAGAAACAAAAAGAGTCTCCTTGAGGTATTCCGTTGATGATTCCAATGCTTGCTTCAGTTTGCGAATCGTACTGTTAGTTTGTTTAGAATGACTTGCGGAAGTTTGAAATCCATATACACGGTTTTTTTTTATCTTGAGACATCGAAATATCTCAAGAAATACGCGTCCAACGAAAAAAATGTCCGTGATAAAAAATTTTTATTTTCGAAGGGGAAAAGTGACTCCACAAAAATTTACTGTGCAGGTTGTTAAAGAACTCATTATTACATATATTATTTTTATCAATAACTACAGGCATTAAAAAATATATTACACCCATCTCGCAATTCGTGGCCATCCCATCTCTGACCAGCCTCACGGTTGTTCACGCTTGAATGCTTCTGTCTCCCCCTCTGAGCGTCCCTTTAGGGTCAGTCCTTTTCGCTTTTTTCATTTTCTGCGTTTATACTTTTGTACGTGCCGGATTCAGAGATTATATACACGGCCTGAGTGTTTACTCACTCGTCGCGTTAAATCCGGTTGAAACTAGATTTTTAATAGCCTCCGATTAGTGGCCAACCAGGCCCGACGGTGGCCACGAATTTCGAGATGAGTGTAAATAAAATTTACTTTGTAGTTATCAATATTTTAGCTCAGAAATTGTAAATGTAAATTTTAGTAAGAATCTGATGAAATGTTTTTATTGGATAAGAGAGATTTCATAAATGAGAAGTCCTAACAATTCTTTATATTGTGAAAAAATCAGTCGCCGAATTCAGTGGAATTTACGTTCTTAAAAACAGGCATCGCGAGCGAAGTCAAATTCCAGGACACAAAGGGCACGTGCTATTTTACCTGTGAAAAATATGAGAACGCCGTTTGAAACGTGAAGTAAAAATCCGTTGGGACAGACGACGGGAGCGAGGAAAAAGCAGTGAAAACTTGGTCGACGAAAATCCGTAAAGTTTCAGAACCGAAGTGCAGCTTTTTTATTATTCCGGCGTGAGCGTATGCTCACGGATATTATTTTGGGAAGGAGAAACTTGAGTTGCAGTTCTCCGCTATCATATGTACGTACACTCAAACCTCGGTTTCAGTCAAGTGTCGGGGGTTGTCTTCAAATTGTTTTGGTCCCAAATCGGGAAATCCAAACGTAAACAGTCAGGGGCGTAAGAACCATTTTCTAATATTACGCAATATTCGAACATGAGTTCGAACCTGAGTACACGCGCACTGCGCCTTTTTTTATATGCTGCTGGTGTTTCACGCTTGCTTGAACACCGTCTCTTGTCCTGCGCGCTGGAGAAACTGCTAGTGTTTCACGCTTGGTTGAACACCGTCTCTTGCGCTGCGCACTGGAGAAACTGCTAGTGTTTCACGCTTGGTTGAACACCGTCTCTTGCCCTGCGCGCTGGAGAAACTGCTAGTGTTTCACGCTTGGTTGAACACCGTCTCTTGCCCTACGCGCTGGAGAAACTGCTAGTGTTTCACGCTTGGTTGAACACCGTCTCTTGTCCTGCGCGCTGGAGAAACTGCGTGGGCCAGCCGTTCTAGGAAGGCCGAAACCGGGGGGACTGGAACCGCGGTTTGAGTGTATAAGAAAGTCGATAAATAAAATTTTCACTCTAGCGTTCAGCTCAATTGAAAACCGACGAGGTTCATGACGTTCATGTAAAGTGGTTCCAACGGGAAGATAAAAATAGTGTCTTTGGATTGAATCAAGTTTACATCGGTCATTCTACTCAAAGGGACCTCTTCGACGTCCCGATTTTTTTTTCCGGCACTGTTCGTTTCCAATTGTTGAAAATTTGTATCACGGTAATTGTGCCCCTAAGTGATAACAGAAAAAATTTTGCAACCGATGTTATTCTGTGGTATTTTAGAACAGAAAGAAATTATGGAAAAGAACAGATAATATTTTCAGCCTAAGGATTGTCGTGGAGTTTATTTATCGAACTTTAATGTCCTAATGCGTTTGTACACAATTGGTTAATAAAAACGGGTAATTTTCAAGTTTTCTTGAAACTTGCGATTTGGCGCGGAATGAGCAGGCTTTATGGGGCGAGATATGAGACGCTGTTGCCCTGCTTGTCACTGAGCTTGCCTAACCTTGCCTAACCTCTTTATGGAGGTGGCAGACAAGTTTTTGTTCGCAAGTTATGAGTCATTTCGAGTGCAATGTTCAAAAATTTGTTAAAAATTTTAAGGAGCTGTTGCCATAAAATCTGTTTTACAAAAAAAAATTTAATGCCCGGAACAACTGCAATTGGTTTTATTTCAGAGTTGTTTTTCAGGATCTTCAAAGCGAAATTTTCATGTTTATTGACACTGACAAGTTTCAGAAAACTTCTAAAATTTATATTTGAAATTATTTTTTGAAATTTTGCAGAAAATATTCCCATTTTTATCCAGTGAAAAATAATGTATTTTTTATGCGTGTAATCCAGAAAAACATTTTATTAATTATTTTTAACAAATTTTAGAAATATACTGTTAATAAAAAACTTCAAATAAATGTCACTTCAACAGCAGATTTTAATACAGACATTTGTTGAAAAATATATCTTAATGATTCTGATTCAGTTACTTGAAATTAGAAAAATTAAAATATGTAAGGAAAAATTTTATTAAATAGACCATTAATTGAATTTATACTTCCATATATATATATATATGGATGTGAAATTTGATTGCGCATCTTTTTTCGAGACAAAAACTTGTAACTTTTTTAGTTTAAAAATTAAAGCCAAAAAACTTACTCTTTTGAAAAAGTCGATTTTAATCCGTTTTCACTTCAACTCGTGCTCTGTTCGTCAGTTTTTGGAATTTTTGAATCAAATTTTCAGCAAATATACCTTAGGGTATCCTTTGATTCATAGAAGAACAGGAATTCAAAATAAAAATTTTGAAAAATTTTGAATAATTTTTTTCTGATGCTCGGCGTAAATCGGACTTTTGTAACTTCCAGCGTTTCGTTTATCGAGCGAATTTTGAGCAAGCAAAGACTTCTCATGACAAAAATGCGGAGAAAACTATGATAAAGTTTTTCGAAAAGTTTTAGATCAAAATTATTAGTAGTTTAGGAGTAGTGATGATTTTAGTTAATATCAGCGCTGGAGTTTTCGAGTGTACTATAGACTCTGGGGCTTACCGCCGCCGCATTATTAATGCACATTAGTCTTTTAGAATAAATTTTAGTCACTTTTTGGGTTGAAAATTAGTCACTTTTGGTCACTTTTTCGGTTTAAATAAATCACTTTTTAAACTTTTTTCAAGTAAATTAGACTGTGGTAGCTCTGGAAATGGTAATTATAATCATCTGGTTAATTCTTGTTTGAGAAAATCGTTTATCACTGATGATTTATCGAATGATATTCTTTGATTAGGGATATTAATTGCAGAGGAATATTTATATTTTCTGATTAAGTTTGGTTTGAATATAAAAATGTATTTTACTTTGTATAATATATAGTAAATAAATATCTAAATTCTTTAAATAATAGTGAAAGATGATTCTTTCAGGAAAAGTTTATTAATTTTTGTGATCATGCATCATCTTTTTTTATCTCTAGTGAGTAATAAAATTATCTAATGTTTGCAAGTTACGCCACATTTATTACAACAAAAAAAAAGAATTCTTTTTACGTCAATCATCGCAAACAACTTTATCGCAAATCTTTAGTGTAGTTTTAAATTTCAAGAATGAGACTGAAATGGGTGTCAAGATTCCGACTGCTAATTTTTTTTAGCGAAAGTCCGTCATTATCTCCAAAACTTCTTGCGACGAGGAAATACAAGGGCCGTTAGATAAGTAAGGTAAGTTTCCCACTAGGTGGCGCCAAAATGGACTTTGTAGAATATGGCCGATAAATAGCACTCTTCAAACTAACCTCTACCAAGCTTCAGTCAAAATGACGCTTAGTTTGCGTTTGGCACTGGTTTGAAGTCACGTCCGTGCAGATCAAGGAGTTCAAGGAGAGTCTGCTCCTTCGTTGAAAACCGTTTATTTTTAGATAAACAAATTTAAACGTGGCCGAACCACAACTTAAGATGAAGCGTACTCCGGACGTCCATTTGAGGTCACCACATCCGATATAGTGGAAAAAATTCATCACATGGTTATGGAAGATCGCCGAATCAAGTTGCGTGAGATTTCTAATGCTGTAGGCATCTCCACTGAACAAGTCTATGACATCTTGCACGAAAAACTGGAGGTTAAGGGCCCTGGAAATCAAGTGTAAATCGGACTTATAGGATTCAGGTCAAACGGTGAAGCCATTTTGTATGATTTTTTGTATAAATAATCTAAAGTGTATAGAGACCCCCGGTACAGGCCGCTTTTTTTTCGAAAAAAAGTCTATTTTTTATGTAACAATTAAAAGAAAAAAATTCGATTCGATGGGATTGTTGTGGTAAAGTGTTCTACTATTCAGCGAAGCAGGGAGCAGGTAAGGCAGTTTTCGAGCTCGGACTTTCCTTTGGGCGACCCTAGCGAGAAAAGGGAGAACTACTATCCGTTATGACTCAAGTCCGCAGGTAATGAAACGCCCACTATGACCAACATAGATGCATTCAGGGGCTTACCCAAGTGAGTGGGTGAATTCCCAAAAGGTTGGATGGGTGGAGGTGGTTGGGGGTGGATAATATCATGAAATGCAAAATTTAAGTAAAATAAAACTGTGAACAATATAATACCACAAGTAAATGGAAAGAAAAACGGTTTCTTATAAGCAATTCGCCTCCCGATTTCATGCATTCAATATTCACGCCGAATCAGTGTAACTGTACAATTTTCGACAAACTTACTCCGAAAGTAGTACCTTGTACATTAAATGACAATATACAATCTGTCTGTATAAACGGGTGGATTACTTTTCGTATACGGTGTGTTCGCCCCTGAATGCATCTATGTTGGTCATAGTGGGCATTTCATTACCTGCAGACTTGAGTCATGACGAATGGTAGTTTTCCCTTTTCTCGCTAAGGTCGCCCAAAGGAAAGTCCGGCCTTACCTGCTCCCTGCTTCGCTGAATAGTAGAACACTTTACTACAACGATCCCATCGAAACGCATTTTTTTCTTTTAATTGTTACATAAAAAGTAGAATTTATTTCGAAAGAAGCGGCTTGTGCCGGGGGTTTTTATACTCTTCAGATTATTTATACAGAAAATCAGATAAAATGGTTTCACCGTTTGGCCTGTATCCTATTAGTCCGATTTACACTCGATTTCGAGGGCCCTTAAGTTATTGAATGAATGAAGAGGAAAAAGACTAAAAATGATTCCTGAAGGAAGAAAGTAATGGAGTAGTTTTGCGGAATAGAGCTACAATTTTCAGTTTGGTAGTAGTTAAATTAATTTTTTTACATAATTACCATGAAAGTTTGCTTTTGCGTATACGGGAGCACTGCTGGCTAGTGCACCCTAAAATAATATAATAAAATTATAAAATATCCTATTTTATTATTTTTATTATAATAAGCGAACAATCTTTTTATATATGGACTGCGGACTACCTGGACCAAATGGGGATATTTCAGTCTCATCCAAACTGCCATATTTCCAGCATACGACCCCCCAAAAACGATCACCATAGTGTTGTTAAGATTTCTTTCTTTCTTCATAGATTCTATAAAATATGCTGCGTCCGCTAATGCCTGATCCACGTTCAAATATTTGAGATTTTCCGTACTAATATCTCTAAAATGGGGAGAAATTTCATTGCATGTATTTTTATTAAATAATGGAAAGTTGTGACTATTAATGTTTAATGTTTAATGTTTAATGTTTTTTTAACCAATATTATGACAGTTCAGAAATAATAATCTTTTTCTTGATACTTACTCAAGTGGTTGACTGTCGCCATAATAACGATGCTCTGTGTAATACATCAGTGCACCATGTTCAGCACCAATTTCGTACATCAAACCAGCATTTAGGAATCCTTCATTAATTTTCCACTCACCACCCAACATTATTAAAATTGGTCCCGTCCCGTTAAAGTATTCATCATTTTCTAAAAAACGCTACAGAAGGAAAGTATTTTGAATGACATTGAATATTTATTATATTATAATTTAATTTAATGATAATTTATATTACTGCAACAGAGATAATTTTTCGATTTCAATATTTTATACACAAATTTCATATTTTTTGTAATATTATATAAAATTTGTGAACGGACAATTCAATAAAAGATATATTTTTTGATAGGAATTGTACTATTATATCTATTATATTATTTTCAATTATTTGCGGAAAAATTAAACACAAATATTGACATATTTCTCTAAAATTGTCTTACCATTCGCCAAGTTCGATCATCTTGAATTCGAAAATGATCTAGCGATTGAGTGATCCATCTATATTTTAGTAAATTAACTTTTTTCCACTCCGATGGTTCTGGTTCTTTCATTCCTTTGTAGAAGAATCCACGAAATCCAACACTCTCAACACTATAGACGGCAAAAGCCAAACTTGTAATTAAACTCAATACGTTCATTTTTTAAATTTCACTTATTTTACTCAAAATTACGCAAACTGATCAAAAGAATAAATCAAGACAGACTTAATGTTTCTATTTATAAATCAAAATCTCGATCTCTTTATATCAATTCTGCGATGATTTGTTGTTATAGATGATATGAAGAATCGTTGCCTGACTCGTATGTTAAAAAACACATCATTAGTGATAGTATTCAATTTATCGACTGATAAGCAATAATCTTTGATTATCAAATTCCAGTGATATACCGTATGTCTTTCGGAATCAAAAATAATTTAGGTTGATGGTTTAGATAAAAGAAAGAAAATGAGGCGTACTATTTTCATTCAATTTTTTGTTTGTCAGGGATCTCAGCCAGTTCTCTCTTTCCCTCTTTTTATATTTTTTCCCTCTTTTCTCCTTTTCCCTCCATTTTTTCAAAAATTATTTAGATTAATTTTTTCAAATAGAAGCCTATGATATTCAAAAATGCGCGCCACAACCAACACTTGTGTAGAAGAGGGGTCCAAAAATGCTTTTTCGAATTCTCATGCTCTTATCCCCTAAATTTGTTAGAACCTACAATAAAATAATTACGTGTTTTTTTTTCTTGTTGAAAAAATTATATTTAGCGGCAAAAAAGACGTATTTGTAAAATGAATTCAGAATCGTCAATATCAGGTGTACAAAATTGACCCTCAATATTTCTCCTCACAATTAGGCATAGAATACAAATCAAAAATCACGAAAATCTCTTTTTGAATCTCATCGCCATAAGTTTATTTTATAGGGTCCCAATAAAACCCCATGAGGGAAAAATTGAGTTTTTTGAGTTTTTGGCGCTTATTATTATTTTTTTTACGTTATTTTTTAGTACAAGTTGTTTATAATAAATAATATATTACTTCTTACTGATAATTGGATGTTCATATAAATTGCTTAAATAATTTATTATTGTTTACAGCAATTTTCTCTTAAAATAGATTCAGAAACGCGGTTTTCATCGAATTTCCAACTTTTGAGCTAGAGCGAAACCATTAAAAATTTAAGTTAATAAAAAGGATTGTTTAAACAATTTATTATTATTTATAACAATATTCTCTTAGAATAATGCTAGAATGTTGCGCTTTTTTCTGAAATTTTCCACTTTCTGTCCACTTTTCAATCAGGTAAGGTAATAATTCACTAAAGTTAACAAACATAATCATTTAAACGATTTATTGTTATTTTTAATGATATTCTTTCTAAATAATGCTGGAAAGTTGCGGTTTCTTCTGAAATTTTCAACTTTCCGTCCACTTTTTGCTTAGAGTAAGTTAATCATCAATGTAATTTTACAAACATAATTTTTTGAACGATTTATTTTTATTTTTAATAATGTTTTGTTTTAATAATGCTAGAAAGTTGCGATTTTTCTAAAATTTTCAGCTTATCTTTGACTTTTTAGTTATGAACAAATAATATATGAACATCAACAAGAATTGTTTCTTAAATTGTATTACAATTTTTCTGATTGAAGTGTTTTTACTCTTTTGCTAAGGTTTTAAAAATTTTGAATAAAACAAAAAGTTTTTGAAAAATAAGTCTTGTTCATGTTCATTTATTATTTGCTCATAACAAAAAAATCAGAAAAAAGATAAAAATGTCAGAAATAGACGCAACTATCTGGCATTTATATAGGAGAAGATAGTTATAAGCAATAATAAATTCTTTAAAGTGCACGAAAAGTTGAAAATTTCACGAAAAATTGCAACTTTCTAGAATTATTCGAAGGAAATATCATCAAAAATAATAATAAATCATTTAAACACTTTATTAAACAAGTAATGAATTATTGCCTCACTCTAATTGAAAAGTGGACAAAAAGTCAAAAATTTCAGAAATATCCGCAACTATCTAGGTAGAAGGCTTGACGCGGACACTAAAACGTGTTATTTGCACAGCTCAAACATATATTTTTAATAATTTTTCTGACCTTCCTGAAATTTTTTATTTCTATCCATTATAATTGTTTTTTCAAATAATTTCAAAAAATTTATTTATTTTAAAAAATCATTTAGAATAATTTAATAAAATAATTCCAAATTGAAGCATTCAAAATTCAACTATTTTGAATTGAAAGTACAAATAGTTGATAATTTCTTTAGTAATTCTGAATTCTTTAAATTTCCGAGTGCTACATTAAAAATTTTAAATGTCAGAATTTCAAGTGTTCCATTTTGTAAATCTTTCATTTGTGACTGAAATTTTCAAATTTTGAAAAGTATAAATCACAGTTCGACAATTATTGATTTAAAACGATTTTAAGTACAATAATTCAACTTCAAAGGATTTCAGTGTAAAAAAAGTTTTAATTTCACGATTCTAATTTAAAGAGTGTTCAGTTTTAAACGAAGTTTGGAATCGTTCAATTTAGAAAGTTTCTAATACTTAAAATATCATTTTCAACCTTTTTTAAAATATATAGTTGAATTTGAAAGGTTTGTAATTTACAATTCTTTAATTTTTATTGAGTCAGAAAGAAGGAAATTTTGGTTTTTCATTTCTTTTTTGACTTTGAAGAGAGAGCTTTTTCTTCTTAATATTCTTATTTAATTGACAGGGGACAAGTTCGGTTTTTTTATAACATTTTCATTAATATGAAACAGGGGTATGTTTTTTTTGAGCTAGGAGAAGAAGATTTTTTCTTTTTAACATTTTCTGTGAGTTGGAAAAGAGAAAATTTTGGTCTTCAATTTTATTTCTGAATTACTTGTAGAAGACGGTATTTTTTTATTTGAAGTTTTTCGAGTTCAAAATAGTTTCACTATGCCTAATTTAATTTTCAGTTTAGTTTCTATTACTTTAAATTCGAAACTTTTCTGCCTTAAACGATTGAATTTTTAATTTCCATGACCTGCAAAAATGTATGATAACTGGAACAAATCGGGGAATGATTTGAATTCCGTCCAATTCACTTCGAATTTAGTTCAACTCAATTTTTTGTTCAGTTCTAAATAATTTTAAATTCAGTTTAATCCACTTTTAATTCATTGATTCCAAAAACTTGTTTATGATTCAATTCAATAGTTTGAACTCAGTGGAATACAGTTCAATTGACTTCGAATCGCGCTTGGATAAATTTCAGTCCACTTCAAATTCAATTCTATTCACTTTGAATCGAGTTTGAATTACTTTTAATTCGATAGGATTTGATTTTAATTCAATAGAATTCATTTTTAGTTCAAGTGAGTTCACTTTGAATTCATCTAAATTTGCATTAAATTTATACTTTAAATAGAGTTAAATCAATTTTTAATTCAGTTTAGATGTAGTTGGATTTATCTAAAATTCAATAGAATATGCTTTTAATTTATTCGAATTTACTTTGCATTGAAGGGAATTTTATTTGAATTCCGTCCAATTCACTTGGAATGTAGTCCAACTCAATTTTTCATTCAGTTCGAAATAATTTTGAATTCAGTTTGATTCACTTTTAATTCATTGACTTTAAATTTTTTTTATAATTCAATGCAATAGTTTGAACTCAGTGGAATTCCGTTCAATTAACTTTAATTCACGCTTCAATAAATTTCAGTCCACTTTGAATTCGATAGTGTTCACTTTGAATTGAGTTTTTTTTAATTTAATTTAGATCAATTTTAATTCAATTTAGATGTAGTTGGATTTATCTAAGATTCAATAGAATATGCTTTTAATTCATTCGAATTTACTTTGCATTGAAGAGAATTTTATTTGAATTCCGTCCAATTCACTTGGAATGTAGTTGGACTCAATTTTTTATTCAGTTCGAAATAATTTTTAATTCAGTTTAATTCACTTTCAATTCATTGACTTTAAAACTTTGTTTATAATTATATTTAATAGTTTGAACTCAGTAGAATTCAGTTTAATTCACTTTGAATCGCGCTTGAATAAAGGTAAGTCCACTTTGAATTCAACTCTATTCACTTCGAATGGAGTTTGAATTACTTTTAATTCAACAAGATTTGCTTTCAATTCAATAGAATTCGCTTTTAGTTCAATAGAATTCGTTTTTAGTTCAATTGAGTTCACTTTGATATCATCTGAACTCACATTGAAGCTATACTTTGAATAGAGTTAAATTAACTTCTAATTCACTGTGGATGTAGTTGGATTTATCTGAGATTCAATAGAATATGCTTTTAATCCAATCGAATTTACTTTGCATTAAAGAGAATTCGATATGAATTCCGCGTAATTCACTAGGAATTTAGTGTAACTCAATTTTTCATTCAGTTCGAAATAATTTTGAATTCAGTTTGATTCACTTTTAATTCATTGACTTTGAAAAGTTGTTTATAACTCAATTCAATAGTTTGAATTCAGTTCAATTGACTTTGAATCGCGCTTGAATGAAGTTCAGTCCACTTTGAATTCAATTCTATTCACTTTAAATTGAGTTTGAATTAATCTTAGTTTAATGAGATTTGGTTTTAATTCAATAGAATTCGCTTTTAGTTCAATACAATTCATTTTTAGTTCAATTTAGTTCACTTTGAATTCATCTGAATTTACGTTGAATTTATACTTTGAATAGAGTTAAATCAACTTCTAATTCAGTCTGGATGTAGTTGGATTTATTTGAGATTCAATAGAATATGCTTTTAAATCAATCGAATTAACTTTGCATTAAACAGAATCCTACTAGAATTCGTTTGAGTTTCATTTCAAATCAGCTAAATTTAGTTAAAATGTAGTTTAGTCTGCTTTAAATTAAATTGAATTAATTTTAAATTTAATAGAAATCGATTCCAATCCACTTTGAATGAATTTAAGTTAAACCAACTCCTAACTCAGTTTTAACTCAGTTCAAGTCACTTTGATTTTACTTTGATTTCAATGGTATTCTCCCTGAATTCATTCGCGATCAATCTGTATTCAGCTTTTATGTTGATACTAATTTGAATGTAGTCAAATTAATTTCTAGTTTTGTTTGGATTGTCAGTTCAGTTTACTTCGAATTTAGTTTAATTATACAAATTTAATGTAATTCGCTTTTATAACACTATTGAGTTTACTTTGAATTCACTTTGAATGAGCTCTGAATTTATTTGCAATCAGAGAAATTCAGTTGAATGTAAAATTGAATCGGTTCCAGAATCCAGTTAAATTGAATTAAATTCATGACCTGAATTCAAATTGAATTCCGTTGAATAGATGTTATTGTTGATTTTAGTGCGACGTCATTTAATATGCGATTTGTATTTGATAGTTTCCAAAAATTTTTGAAGTCCATTTTGAAAATTAAAAATTTATCATACACATAATTTTTCTCATTTTAAAGAGTTATTATTTTTACCTGTTCCTGACATAATTTTTCTGTAAACAATTGAACAAACTGTCTGAAGGAGTTTTATTGTTCGATAAGAACCGATTTTGATATCTCTCAGACGTAGAATCGATACAGATGCTGGATAAAAATTTCAATCATTGTAAATTACACGCCACTTTGTTGTCTTGCCTTGATTATCTCGCTGATTATTTTCTACCCACTTACTCTGATTTCATTAATTCTGGAAGTTAATTATGAATTATTGAAGTTATTGGATTTAATGATTGATTAATTTGGATTAATGTATGATATTACAAATTTCACTGTACGAAGAAGGAAACGATAATTTAATTTTGATACAGATTCCGTGAAAGTTTACAAAAAAACAGTACAAGACACGAAAATCATTTTATTGAATGCTCTCTTATTTCATTCAAATTAATTTTTGGGGTCGCGCCATACCTTTCACAAGGGTTTTTGTCGAAAGTAGCTGCTTCTTTCTGGATGTCTTTTCCACGGTTTGATAGTGCTGAATATAAGCTCCAAAGTACTTTGTTTTTTTTCATTAGAAAATAAAAAAGTTATGCAACTTTTTCTGAATGAAAATCGGAGTTTTTTAGAAAGCACCTTTTCTTCTCAAGGGGTTTCTCGCAAATGGTTGCTTTTTAAAGCGCTTCTTTCGCAATTCAATAGAGTTAACAACAAGTAAGGTAAAGGCCCCGGTTCGTAACCTACTAAGAAGCTGGAAAGAATAAAATCCTATTCGAATGCCTCAAGCAATA
>JAUMHM010000071.1:22921147-22941933 GCA_032362435.1 Melikaiella ostensackeni | reverse complement strand
CCGTCTTCCAGTTTTCTTTATTATGTTTTAAATATTTATTCAGCTTTTCATGGTACACCATTTGTCATTCTGGTTTCCACAAATTCTCTGCTTTAACTCGCGTCCGCTTTGACTTACTACTAATTCTTTTTCTCCTCTATTCTTGACCTAGATTCATTTTTGAAACTATAAAGTAGTGATGCGTTCTATACTCAGAGCCTTTCCTAACCGTTTTTATGTCTGAACCAAGTATTTGTAATAAACAAGCCTTTTTCTAAGGATTATCTAATCAATTTATCCCCATTACCGTTCGTTTTTAGGTCTCCGAAATGACCGAGTATCCTGACGGTACCTTTGCGTTGCACACCAACACAGCAATTGATACCTCCGAGTCAAATGATTCTTTCGCCAGGATCGCAAGTACCTGTACTATCATTTAACGAGTCCCAGAAGGTATTCTTTACATCCCCTACTGTTGTCACCAACTATAGCGTAGCGCTCTTTAATGAATAGCCTTCTGATTCCCTTCTTCATTCTAATTCATAATAATCTAGGAGATCCACATTCCTGCTTTTCGACATGATGTTTTGCTCTCTTATTCATAATCAGACCGACTATTTGACTACCATGAGATTCATTATAAAACCATGTTTGAACCAAGCAGCTGAATCGTTATAGAAAGGAGTGTCCATTCATAACGTCTGTCCCACCAAACTTCGGTCATTCAAAAAAAAGAATGAAAAAAAGCCAGAAAGTTATGATCGGTTGGTTTTGTATACTGAGGAGGGCACCAAACTCCTGTAGTCTGGTCCTCAAGATAGAAAAAGACCATTTATTACTCCGAGAATGTGATAAGAATTCTCGGCCCTGAATGAAAATTGACAAGATTAGGTTTTCAAAAGTTTCGAATATTCCCAAACATTTCCATTAATCTTCAAAAATTCCCACAAGTCTTCAAAACTTCCAAACATTTGCATCCATTAAAAAAATTTCCACAAGTCTCACATTTTTCAAAAATCCTCACATGCTTCCAAAAGTTTCAAACATTTGCATCAATTTTCAATAATTTCCATAAGTTTATCAAACTTTGCATAATATAAAAACTGTTTAAAACGTCTATCGCAGTAAACAGTGTCGAGTTATAACAACGAAGAAAATCAAAATTCGTCAAAGAGCCCTGGCTTCCGTGTTGACGTTTTATTATGCTGAACGTTGATTTAGGGTTCGCAGCGGGGGTGCGCAAGCCCCGCCATTGTCTCGACGCTCACCTGACGCTGGGCATTGTTAGTCCTTCTATTGTCCATACGATTTCTCCCCTTGCTTTTCCTACCCACCCTATGAACACGTTCATACTCTCCTATACGCACGCATGCACACCTTTCAAGTGGACACTGGTAGAAATACACGTGACAGGGCCGTAAACAAGAAAGGAATGTGGCTTTTGAACATTCACATTCTCCTCGAGAGATCTTTTTTAATTGTTCGCTAGGTAAAGTTTTCCATTATTTTTTGCTTGTCTGGGAAAGGTGTCCTCTGCTTTTTTTGTAAGACTTTAAAGGAAAAGTGCCGAGAAACGAATTAGGGTGTATTTCCGAATAGCCCTTACCTCCGATTTTTTCTGGAAACTCCGTATATTTATGTATTTTGACGCGCTGATTACAGAAATCATAGTGAAAATTCGCGCAGATCCTATTTCCATGCTGAAAACCTTAAAAACCCCATGAAAATCATGGTTTTTGGCGTTTCTCTCGAGAAGGATTAAAATTTTTCTGAAATAATGTTAACAAAATTTGTAGACATAGTCGGAATACACATTTTATGTTCCATCCACTTTTTTTACGTGTGAAATTTTCCGAGATATTTGATGATAAAGATGAAAATTTTATGCCTAGCCCCTGACGAAAACGTATGTATTTTTTTTTACCTTCGATTTTTTTTTAAACTTTGCGTACGCACGTATTTTGATGCGGTGATTACGAAGATGGTAGTGAAAATTGGCGCAAATTTGATTTTCATGGCGAAAACCTTGGAAAACCCATGGGAGTCATGGCTTTTTGAATTTATCTCGGTAAATGCAGAAAATTTTAGGAAAGTTTTAAGACAAAAGTTATAGATCCATTAAGAATAGTCATTTCTTATTCCTGATACTGATCCTTTAGGAGTAATAGTTTCTGAGAAAATTGCTATTGAAATTTAGTAGGTGTAACAGGCTCGAGTACAGTAAGTGATCGGCCTTTCTTCACAGTCCGCGCTGACGATACTTGAGGAACAGTTGTTCACGTGCTCTCATTATTTCCAGGTCGAGTGAACTGAAGCGATTATATAAAACAAAAGGTGAGTGCAGAGGTTTCGTTCTGAAATTTTTTTTTAATTTCAATGGTTACGGGATATTAAATTGATTCCAACGGAACGATCCTGTTGAAAGCATAAAAAGAAAATGGCTCTCAGCGAATCAAAATTAACCCGTGGGGAATTTTCCTGTCAAGAAAAGGGAAAATATTTTCAGTCTCATACTGTTACGGAAAATACATGGTTAGAAAACTGTAATACTTCTGCAGCCTCATATATGTTAATTACATACAGCTTCGCAGTGCATTTCAGCTTTGAGCAAACCATTAAAGAGAGCAGTCTTTTGGAAGGTCAGTAAGTTTCTGGAGAAACTATTGCGGATCGCTTTTCTTTTTACATTGAGGTGTGCATGCTTGCTCTTGACGAAAATCTCGAACAGGAAGGTCACATTGGTAACGTCGGTAAAGTCGTCGGAATTGACAAATGTAAGATCGGTCGCCGGGAATATGAAAGAAGATGTGTGGTGGAGGGTTCAAGGATCCTCGGCATGATCTACAGAGGACATGCCTCTCAGTATCGATTAGAAATATGTCCCAACAATAAAAGCGATAAAGATACTTTGATTGCTCTGATTAAAAAACATGTAGCTGAGGGAAGAGAGATCCACACTGATTGCTGGAAGGGCTACATCAATTTGGCAGAACACGGTCATAATTATAAAACTGTGAATCTTCCGAGGAATTTGTGAATAGCGTGACCCATGCTCACATCCAAAACATTGAGTGTTCCTGGAGATGGATGCGACGATTCCTCTCACGAGGAGGAGTGCGGAAGAGCAACCTTGCATACCATCTTTGCAAGTTTTTGTGGCAACGACGGGTTAGAAAATTGAGTGCGGATCCTTTTACGCAACTAGTTGCTGATATCGAAATTTGCTATCCCGGTCACAAAAATTTAGTATATTTTAATGGGCAGCTTAGCTCTTTCGCTTTTCTTTCGTTTTTCTTTCGTTTTCTTCGCCTTCCGAGGAACTTCGGGCCCTTTCCCAGTTTCTTAGGGCAGTTTAACTTCATTTCCAGTTTTTTTTGGGGCAGTTTGGCTCTTTTTGCAGTCACGGGACAATTTGACCACTGTTTTTTAAAAATTTTTTGGGGCAGTTTGTCCTGCTTTTTGCTGCCCTGTTAGACCAACCTTCTCTCATGTTTGGTATTTGCTGGAAATTCTTCTACCAGCACAAGTACTCAGCGAAATGTAAAAAAAAAACATTGTACTGCAGTCATTAATGATGATAGCGATGAGGATTAAGAAAATTCTGAATTGGTGAGAGGCGAGGGGACTAACGATAATAAAGCACCCCGATTTGTGAGAGGCGAGGGGACTCACGATAATGAAGCATCCCGATTTGTGAGAGGTGAGGGGCTCACGATAATAAAGCACCCCGGTTCGTGAGAAGCGAGGGGACTCACGATCATGAATTACCCCGATTTGTGAGAGGCGAAGGGACTCACGATGATAAAGGACCCCGATTTGTGAAACGCGAGGGGCTCACGAAAATAAAGCACCCCGGTTTGTGAGAGGCGAGAGAACTCACAAGAATAAAATACCCTGGTTTGTAAGAGGCGAGGGGACTCGCGATAATAAAGCACCCCGATTTGTGAGAGGCAAGGGGACTCACAATAATAAAGCACCCTGAAGAAAGGAGTTTAAAATCGTACTGCAACCTCCTCGTGGTGAACTCTGGTAACTATAATTTGGATAGGCTAACCGCAGACGTTTATGAAGGAAATATTACTTATGATGTATTTAATTGCATCAGTTACATCAAGTACAATGCGGAAAGGCACACTTTTGTCTGGTCACAAAAGTAATGTTGGTCAAACCTCTTCCCCTTTTTAGCTTCTCATGGGGGGCGGAAAGGCACCTCTTTGTCTGTCCTCAGAAATAATGTTGGTCAAACCCTTTCCCCTTTTCAACTTCTCGTGGGGGCAATAAGCCACCCCTTTGTCTGGCCACAGAAATAATGTTGGCGAGGAAACTCACGATAATAAAGCACACCGGTTTGTGAAAGGCGAGGGGACTCACGATAATAAAGCACCTTGATATGAACTGCGCTTTTTAGCTTCTCGTGGGGAGGGGGGGGGGGCGAACAGGCACCCTTTTGTCTGGCCACAGAAATAATGTCGGTCAAACTCCTTCCCCTTTTCAATTTCTCGTGGGAGGCGCAAAGGCGCCCCTTTGTGTAGCCACAGAAATACCTGTAATGTTGGCCAAACCCCTACCCCTTTCTGAAGTCTCGTGGGGAGATATTATTGAAATTAAATCGAAAAATATATAGCTGTAGTGATTGGTCATAGGAATGCTCACGTTTCCGGCAGGGGCTAGGTATGAATTTTTAATTTTTATCATCAAATATCTTGCAAACTTCCTCTCGGACGAAAAAATTGGATGACATATAAAATGTGTACGAGTATTTTGACTAGGTCTACAACTTTTGAAGCAATTGTTTTCAAAAATTTTCAATGTTACTCAAGATAAACGTAAAAAACCCTGATTTTTATGGGGTTTTATGTTTTTCACCATCAAATTCAAATTTGCGACAATTTTCACTATGATTTTCCTAATGAGCGCGTCAAAATACATTAGTATACGGAGTTTAAAAAAAATTGGATTCATTTAATTTCAATTTTTTGTGTTCAGCATATCGAAATGACGTTAGATACGCTCTCAGTAGGCAGAGCAGTCTTTAGATCCACCTAGTCCATCCCCACTCTTGGTCGAGCACCGTCTATCACTTCCCCGCTAAGAGTCGACTGCTGCCCATTTTCTGTCAAGTTAGAATGGAAAACGGCTTCATTTCATTTATTATTTTATTATTTATTTTATTATATATATATTTATTATTTTTATATCATACACACACACACATATATATATATATATATTATTATATTATTTTTACTCATTTTTATTTCATTTGCATTGTTCGACATTCGTTCACTTATTGGCATCTTCCTAGTCTACTTGAGTACAATTTCTTTATAAGAAACAAATCTTGCACATTCTGTTGCATAATATACTTTAGCTCCGCCCACTTCATCCCCACCACTGACTGATTTCACTCACTATGACTTAACCTCTCTAGATACGCCCAATATATTTCAAGTACAACTGTGTACCCATATAATTTTGATTTTATCAATATAACTTAAAAGCTAGTTTGAGGCCATGTAACACTTAGCCGATTCCTACCTAGCCGACATTTTTTTTGCGAAACTAATGTACACACAAAAGGAGATATTGAGTTTAAAGTTTGGGAATCAAACGAAAGGCACTGAGGAAGGTTTGTTTGGTCCTAAATGTTCATAATTTGAAAAAATATATTTTTGAAACATTTTTTAAAAATTATAATCAATCAGGACTAAGTAAACCTTCATTCGCGCCTTTCATTCAATTTCCCGTACTTTCAAAATTTGAAATGGCTAAAATTCCAATGGGAAATGTAACATTTTGAAGCACTTATAACTTTAAATTATTAAATTTTATAGTCTTATTTAAAAATTTAATTTCTAAGGCTTAAAATTGACAGTTTTAATTTTTATATCTCCAAATTTTTATTGGTTAATTTGGAATCTTCATAATTTGAAAATGTACAATTCTGAATGTTTAATTGAAGCCTGCATTTTTTTACTTTTGGCAGAATTCAAAATTCAATTAGAATAAAATATACAACAATTTTTAATGCACAGTGTTTAAACTTAAATAATTTTTAGGTCGAAACTTGATAAATTTGACAATTTCAAATCTATAGTGCTTGAAATTCAATAATTGAATTCTCAATTTAACCCTTCTTTGAAATTTCAAAATTTTTTGGATTTGAATTAATATCATTAAAAGTTGCAGAATTAGAAAGCAAAACCTTTTAATTCTAATTTTTATTTTTATTTTAAAACGATCAGAATTAAGTGATTCAGATGAAGATTTATAAAATTGTACATTGTTTAATCAAGAGTGCTTGAAATAAAACAAAATGTGAATTCGAACATCATTGGGCAATTTCTAATTGAAATCCTTCTTAATTGAAAAATTGTCACTTGAACGCTAGAAATTTATTAATTTCAGTTTAATTCTTTTGAATCTGGACAATCTTAAACTAACAGCTTGTGAAATTGAATAATTTTCTATTAACTCTTTCAAAACTATAACATTTTATTTCAAATTAAACAATTTCAAATTGAAACCCTCCAAATTGTTGAATTTGTAATTTTCAATTTATACTTAGTTATTTAACTATCACGATCAATAATAAAAATAAAAACTTTAATAATGTAATACATTAAAACTAAAAATTTATATACATGAAACAATTTGAATCGCTCAATCTTGTGTAATTTCCAATTAAGAACCTTATTAGTCTAATAATTAGATTGAAAAATACAAATTGAGCAAGTTTAGAGTAAAAATTTGTAAATGAAATACTTCCAACCGCTGAATTTCGTACAAACTCAAATTAAAAGTCTTCATAGCCGAACAATTTTCACTCCTTTCTTCAATCTCTACAATTTGAATACAATTACAATTTTTGATTACAATCAATTAAATTTTAGTAAAACAAAAAATTTTCTCATTTCGAGGTTTATTTGCCTAGTTTGGAAGCTTCGAATTTAAACAATATTGCACGTTTGAGTTTAAAGTTGTTCAATTTTGCATCTTCCTTACTAAAGTACTTCAAATAATAAATTGTTTAGCTTTTTAAGATTCAGTTCTAAAATTTAGATAGCCTGGAAAAATTTTTGTAGCCGGGATATGACCGGCAATTTTTGGTCCCTATCTCCCCTCTCTCCTGCTCTTTTCTTTTTGTTGGATATTTTCAATCCTTCATGAATTAAGGTCATGTAATACTCACCTTGAACTCATTTTTACCGACAATTTTTTCGCCGTCCTGTCCACATAAAAGGAGATATGAATTTGAAAATTTTTGTAATTAAATAAATGACACTAAGGAAGGTTTATCTACTGCTAAATGTTCATAATTACAAACAGAAATTCCAAAAATATATTTTCTTGCGAATGTAAACATTTAGCAGTAGATGAACCTTCCTTAGTGTAATTTATTCAAATACCAAAATTTTCAGCCCGGTATTTCATTTCGTGTGGAGAGGAGGATGGCGAAAAAATGGTTGGTGAAATGTATTTAGAGATTATCATCACATGGCCTTACGGGCCTTGGAAATTATCGGGAAATCCTTTTCGCAAAAATGAGTCCAAACGAAGGAGTCATTTTGTCTATTTTTTTGTATACATAATTCAAAGAGTATCAAGATTTGCGGTAGAGGCCGTTTTGTCCGGAAAAAATTATATTTCTAATGTAATAATCGAAGTACGAATGCGCCTTAATTAGCGGCATTACGCCAGCACTGGTCGCTGCGGTAGGTGAGGTGTTCTACTATTTATCTAAGAAGGGACTAGGTAAAACAGTTTTCTACATTGCTTATTGGTTTCGTAACTTATCAGGCGTTTACAGGTCGTGCCGGAATAATATTTTGGCAAGCCTAACGACGAAACGATAAACTACCATCTTGCTTACAAAGGACACGACGTGTCGCCAGCCTCATGTGAAATGTATTCGGCCCATTGACATTATTTTAGATGCATTTTAGGTGAACCATGATTAAACATGCTTATTTATATAGAGCTTGTATACGATGTCGCTTGATGAGTATGGTAAATTTCTCGCTAAGTGGCGCCAAAATGAAATTTGTAGTATATGGCCAAAAAATACCATTCTTCGAACAAACCTCTATTAAGCTTCAGCCAAAACAGCGCTTATTTTGCGTTTGGCATACGTTTGGAGTGAGGGTGTCAGTAGATTTCGAAAAAATGGAGAAAGAAGAGTTCCGTGCAGTGATAAAACATTTTTATTTGGAAAATTGGACAGCCGTGGAGATCAAAACGTATTGAGACAATGTTCACGGGGAGACTGCTTTCTCGTTGAAAACCATTCATTTTTTGATAATCAAATTAAAACGTGGCTGATCTTCAACTTGAGATAAAGCGCGCTCCGGACACCCAGTTGAGGTCACCACATCGAATATGGTTGGAAAAATTCATCATATGCTTACGGACGATCGCCGAATCAAGAGGCGTGTAATTTCTAAGGCTGTAGGCATCTTCACTGAATGAGTCTATAAAATCTCGCACGAAAAACTAGAGGCTAAGAAGGTGTGTGTAAGATGGTTTCCGCGATTGCTGACTCCCAATCAAAAGTGCAACTGAAAAGACGTTCCAGCGTAGTGTTTGACGAAACCTAATCAGAATCCGCAGGACTTTTCACATCGATTCGTAACGACGGACGGAACCTGGATCCACCACTATACACTCGAGACAAAGCAGCAGTCAAAGCAGTGGGTACCCACTGGTTAAAGTGCGTGAAAGCAGGCGAGGACTGTTTTGTCAGCTGGAAGGGTGATGACCACAGTATTTTGGGATTACCAAGGAATTGTCTTTATGACTCATTTGGAGCTACAACTACAAGACCTACAACTTGAAGACCTGGCTCGGTAAAAAAAGATTCTCGTCCAATGATGAAGTAATCGATGCCGTAAATGCGTATTGTGGAGACCTCGAGAAATCCTACTCTTCTGAAGAGATGAAAAAATTCAAATCTCGCTGGTCTAAGCGCGTAGCTCTCGAAAGAGACTATGATGAGGATTAGTGGCAAATTTTCCAAGAACAAAAAATTTTCACTTGCTTTATACCAAAATTATCAAGCTTCCGTAATCCAGCTACTTGGAGGCTAGTTTTGGTGGAGGGGTTACTGTTATGTTGATTCGGCGTGAAGCTCGCATGAATGAATCAGCCTCCGCCTATAGTGGGCGTCAGCTGTTTACTTGCGGACTTGGTTGCTGCGGAATGCAAGGGGTGTGAGAGGTAGACAGCAGTAGGGCTGTCTTTCAATCCTGCGAAAATAAAAAGAGAGACTCGAAAATCTTCACGGCATCGGAGTCCATTGTAGGCAAAGATGGTAGTTTATCCTTCTGTCGTTAGGTTCGCCAAAATCTTGTTCCGGCACGACCGTTACACGCATGGTGAGTTATGAAAACACTAAGCAATCTAGAAAACTGTTTTACCTAGTCCCTTTTTAGAATAATACTAGAACACCCCACTTTTTTCAGCGACCAGTGTTGACGTGATGCCGCTGAACAAGGCGCTTTTTTATTCCGATTATTACTTAAAAAATATAATTTTTCCGGAAGAACGGCCTCTACCGCAAATTTTGGTACTCATTAAGTTATATTCGCAAAAAATATACAAAATGGCTTCTCTGTTCGGGCTCAATTTTACATACAGGATTTCCCGGTGATTTCCAGGACCCTCAAGACCGGTGAATATTTTTGTTTTAGGAAAAGTTCTTCACTCTTACAAGCCCTATACGCAATAGTGGAAAATATCGAGTTCTACAAAATTGTATATAAATTTTCACATATACATTTATAGTTCTTGCTGTATTCGGCAGATCTGAATGTGATACCTCCCAGGGACTAGTAACATTGCATCTAGCGGACACGCTAAATGCGTTTGGTTTACGCGTCCGGCAAATGCATAACATTGCCGAAACTCAGTGCTGCTAGGATACACCCCACCCCCTGACCATTTCCATGTTACCCTCCTATAAACCCTCCCTTCAGATTGTAAATAGTGTGACAGTGGCTCTCCATATGAATGCGTGGTTATCGTTCGTGAATTGTGACAGGACAACTGACTATGACCGATTATGCACCGGGCTTTATCAAAGCGGCCTTGGGTGTCTTCGGGCATCTTCGGCTTGTTTTCCTTACGCTGATTGGGTTTAAGAATTAGGAACAGGTATGAAGTGGGGGTTCAAGCGAGCCGAAGACTCCCGAAGCCGAGCGAAGGCTACTTTGACAAAGCCCAGTGTAAATCAGTTCATGACCGATTATACACCGGGCTTTGTCAAAGCGTCTTCAGGGTGACTTTGGGCATCTTCGGCTTGCTTTCCTAACTCCGATTGAGTTTTGACATCAGGAACGGGTATTGAGTTGGGACCTAAGCCCAGTTGAGCGAGTGGACAACTCCCGGAGACACGCGAAGGCCGCTTTGACGAAGCCCAGTGTATAATCGGTCAATGTTTATTGTAGATGCACCTGCGGCACGTTTATAATCTGCAGGTCGAGGCCGAGTTAGATGCCAGTTTTATTGATTGATCGATGTGCAAAGAGATGGATCGGATTGTAACAAATTTTCATTTTTTAAGGGATTTCTATACCTGAAATGAAAAAAAAATCACATGTTTCAGGGAACTCTCACATGAAACCATGAAAATTAAAGTATTATTCCAGGCCATGTAATACTCATCCGATTTTTCTTTTACCGATATTTTTTTGCAACGACCTACATCCACACGAATTGAGATATCTAGTTGAAAATTTGGGAAATTAATTAAAAGGCACTGAGGGACGTTTGTATGGTCCTAAATATCTGGAACTATAAAACAAAACTTTTGATTTTTTTTGTATTAGGATAAGTCCATTAAATACGTAAGGCTGATTTTTGAAAATTTAGACCCCCCTCCTTTTGCAAGGATTTGTAAGATTTTGTGACCCCCCTCCCGTTCTTACGTGAGATTTTATATTTTCATTGAATATATCAACAATATATTTCTTATTTCTAGTGTAAACGAGATTTCCAAAGATTTGAAAGATTTCCAGTGATTTGAAAGGATGTTGAAAGATTCGCAAGGCATCAAAATAGTTTCAGGGTATTCAAAACGATTCCAGAGGATTACTTGAGGTCTTACAGATTTTGAGTGATTTTATAAGATTTTATGAATTTGAAGAATTTACCTAGTTTGAAGAGATACCGAAGGATTCGACGAATTTTTAGGATTTAAGAACGATTTCGGCGCATTACAAAGGATTCTAAGGGATTCCAAGGAATTCCAAGAGAATTTGGAATATTTCAATAGAAATCACTTGATTACGGAGGATTTCAAGGGATTTCAGGAGATACTGAAGGATTAAGACTGATCTTTAGGGATTTTAGGGATTTGAGAATGATTTCCGCGTATTACAATGGATTTTGAGGGATTTCAAAGGATTTTTAAAGATTTCGAAATATTTCAAAGGAAACCACGGAATTCCAAATGATTTCAAAGGATTTCAAGATATACCGCTGGATTTCGATGGATTTTTAGGGAGTTCAAGGATTTAAGTACGATTGCGGCGAATATCAAAGCATTTTAAGAAATTCCAAGGGATTTTAAGAGATTTTGACATATTTCAAAAGAAATCAAGGGATTTTAAAGCGTTTCGAAGGATTTGCAAAGGTACTCAAGAATTTCGACAGATTTTTGGGGATTTCAAGAATTTAAGAACTATTTATGCGGATGACAAAGTATTTAAGGAGGTTTCAAGAGATTTTAGGAGATTTGAAAATATTACAAAAGAAATCACGTGATTTTAAAGGATTTTGAAAAATTTTAAGAGATACTGAAGGATTTGGACGAATTTTTAGGGATTTTAGGGTTTTAAGAAAGTTTTCCGCGTATTACAAAGGATTATCAGGAATTCTAAGGGATACTAAGTGGTTTCAAAATAAATCAAAACAGTTCACGGAATTTCAAAGGATTCTAAAGAATTTTAAGACACCGAAGGATTTCGCCGAATTTTGAGGAATTTTGAGGAATTGAAAACGATTTCCGCGAATTGCAAAGGATTTGAAGGGATTCCAGGGCATCTTAAGAGATATCAAAATATTTCAAATGAACTCACAGGATTTCCAAAGATCTTACAGGATTTTAAGAGATATCGAAGGAGTTCGACGGAATTTAAGGTATTTCATGGATTTAAAAACGATTTTCGCGAATCAGAAAGGATTTCAAGGAATTTTAAGAGATTGAGAAATATTTTTTAAAAAATCACGGGATCTCAAAGGATTTTAAAAGGTTTCAAGAGATACCGAAGTGTTTCGACGAAATTTTGGAGATTTTAAGGATTTAAGAACGATTTCCGTGGATGATGAAGGATTTTACGGGATCCCAAGGAATTTCAAGAGATTTTGAAATATTTTGAAAGAAATAACGGGATTTCGAATTACATTCATTACATTACATTACACGTACAGGATTTTGTAAGATTTCAAAAGATTTGACGGAATTTTAAAGGAATTCTGAATATTATAAAGGATTTTAAGGGTTTCGAGGAATTTTAATGGATGTTAATAGGTTTCAATGGATGTTAATAGATTTTAATGGATTTTTAAATAATTTAAGGGATTTCGTAATACTTTGAAATATTTCATGGAGGAATTTTTATCTGATTTTGGAGATTCCAAGCGATTTCCAAGATTTAAAAATATCTCACGGAATCTCGAAGGATTTTAAGAGATTTCGAAATATATCAAGAAAAGTTACGGGATTTGAAAGGATTTCAAAGGATTTTTAAACGTTTTGAGGGATTTCAAGAGATTCGAAAAGATTTCCAAGGATTTAAAATTTTTTAATGAATTTTAAAGAGATTTCAAAGATTTCGGGGGATATCGTAATAATTCAAAATTTTTCAGTGAATTTTAAGGATTTTAACTGATTTTGATAGATTTTTAGGGGTTTTAGAGGATTTTTTATGAGATTTTGAGGATTTCAAGCGATCTCAAGGATTTTGAAAGATTTCATTGAATCTTGAAGAATTTTAATGGATTCCAGAGGATTCCAAGGGATTTCGAAATATTCTGAAAAAAGTCATGGGATTTCGAAGGATTTTAATGATTAAAATGAATTTTAAGGAGTTTCAAAGACTTTAATGGATATCGTAATACCTCAAAATGTTACACGGAATTTCAGATGAGTTTCTATGGGATTTTGAGGATTTCGAGCCATCTCAAGCATTTTAAAAGATTTCACTGAGACTGGAAGAATTCAAATGGATTCCAAGGGATTTCAAGAGATTTCGAAATTTTTCGAAAAAAATCACGGGATTGCAAAGAGTTTCAATGATTTGAATGAATTTTAAAGGGATTTTAAATATTTCAATGGTTATCGCAATACTTCGAAATATTACACGGAATTTCAGAGGATTTTCTATAGAATTTTGAGGATTTCAAGCCATCTCTAAAAGATTTCACTAAGACTAGAAGTATTTTAATGGATTCCAAAGGATTTCAAGAGATTTCGAAATATTTTGGAAAAAGTCACGGGGTTTCAAAGAGTCTGAATGATTTAAATGAATTTTAAAGGTGTTTCAAAGATTTTAATGGATATCGTCATATGGTACTTCGAAATATTACTCGAAACTTCAAGGAATTTAACAGATTTTTAGATATTTTGAAGGATTTTCACCGATTTCATGGGATAATGAGGGATTATGAGGAATTATAATGGCATTTTAATGATTTCAAACGATTTCGAGGATTACAAGAGATTTCACGAAGTCTCAAAGAATATTGAAGAATTTTCACAGTTTTTATGGTATTTCAAGGTTATTCTAGGGAACCTAATCGTCTTAAAGGGATTTCGAAAGATTATTTGCGATATCCATGGGATTCAAAAGATTTCAAGGAATTTCCACGTTATTAAACAAATTTTAAGGGATTTACCAAATTTTCAAAAGAATTCACGCGATTTCAAAGGATTGCGAATACTTCTAAAGATTCTACGAGATCTCATGACTGGTGTACACTGCATTTCAAGAATGTTTAACTCTCCGACTCTATATTTATCGGACGTATGTAATGTGAAGTATGACATAATAAAAAATAAATGAAAGGAATAATAATACAATGCGCATAATAGCACAAAAAATCATTATAACAAAAAAAAGTGGTTTCAATTAGCATTCTTTTTGAAATAATCACAATCACGAAACTTACGTATAAAATGCATTAAACCTTCTCCCCCAGTAAGAATTCGTAAGATCTTCCAGGCTCCTTCTCCCCTCCCCCCTCCAAAAATAAGCTTTACGTAATTATGGACACTCCCTTACCAGAAATTTGAAACTTTGCAAACGTTACTTAATGCCTTTTCAATAATTTTGCAAATTTTCACCTCGATATCTCAATTATTGCGAATGGGAATTGTTGCGAAAAATGTCGGTAGCGAAGAAATCGGGTATTACATGGCTCGCAAAACTAATTCAAAGAAAGATTCCGTAAATATCGCAAATATTGAATAATCAATATCTAGTTAAAAGGATAGACTTCCTTTTTTAAGAGAAACGTGATCGATCTTCATTAGATTTTTTCTTCTACTGGAGTATTTAATTTCATGTAGGCATGGGTCGGCAGATCATCACCGGTGATCTGAAAGGAAATTGACTTCAAAACATTTTTCTAAAAAGCAAGAAATCATCCTGTCTCGGGCAAGTTTCGCTCGGGGCAGGAAATTGATTTACCTGCACGAACGGAGTTAGACCTCTTTCGAGGAAAAAGGACCTTCGAGCATGATGTCACTCTCATATTAAAAATGTCGGGGATGTGATCTATGTTGATTTTACTGGAATTGAAGGTTCAAAGATACTTTGAAAGTTTTGAAAGTTCATTTAATTACTGTTTTTAATGGGGTAATACTTAATATCTAAAACCTCGATATGGAGAAATAGACCTGAGCCAGAGCGTTAAGGGGGGATTATCATATATACGGTCAAAATCATACTGAATCTTTGCGCGTGGTTCGAAAAAAAAGTTTTCAAGTTAAAGGCTTAAGATTTTTTCTATTTTGAAGACTTTATTATAAACATGTTAAAATTTTTTATTTCCTTAAAATATATTAGTTCATTTGGGAGATATCAACGCACAAAGTCGA
The DNA here is from genome assembly GCA_032362435.1 of Melikaiella ostensackeni. NCBI lineage: Eukaryota > Metazoa > Arthropoda > Insecta > Hymenoptera > Cynipidae > Melikaiella > Melikaiella ostensackeni. Next base: position 22,926,854 of record JAUMHM010000071.1, on the reverse strand, counting down.
CCATGCGCTCCGTCAAAAGGTAAACAGCGTCCCTGATTTCGTCGCTGGTAGTTGCTCTTGATCAAAAATCAAACCCAATTTTTTTTAATCTGAAGGCAATAATCTGTGAGTATATATAGAGTTTTTTTTCAGAAAATGCTTCTGTTGTTATCTTTTTATTGAGTTGGAGCGACGAGAGCGAGACAGAAATAGAGAAAAGCAAGCGGCTGGTCTCTTTCCCTCTCATCGCTCACAGAGTCTCCATTTACATTTAAGGTACTTGAAATGACTCGGTTGCTTATTTTCACTACATTACATCTACACGGGTGAATTGTTTGATGTAATATTATTACCACCTAATCTGGAGGCAATAATCTTTAAGTATATAGAGAGTTTTTTCTAGAAAGTGCTTTTGTTCTGATCTTTTTATGGAGTTTGAGCGACGAAAGGGTCACAGAAATAGAGAAAAGCAAGCGGCTGGTGTCTTTCACTCTTATCGCTCACAGAGTCTCCATTCACATTTAAGGTACTTGAAATGACTCGGTTGTTTATTTGGACTTCATTACATCTACACGGGTGAATTGTTTGATGTAATATTATTACCACCTAATCTGGAGGCAATAATCTGTGAGTATATTGAGAGTTTTTTCCATAAAATGCTTTTGCTGTTATCTTTTATCGAGTTGGAGCGATGAGAGGAAAATAGATGTAGAGAGCAGCAAGCGCCTGGTCTCTTTCCCTCTCATCGCATACAGAGTCTCCATTTACATTTAAGGTACTCGAAATGACTCGGTTGTTTATTTGGACTACATTACATCTACACGGGTGCATTGTTTGATGTAATATTATTACCACCTAATCTGGAGGCAATAATCTGTAAGTATATAGAGAGTTTTTTCCAGAAAATGCTTTTGTTGTTATCTTTTCATTGAGATGGAGCGATGAAAGAGAGACAGAAGTAGAGAAAAGCAAGCGGCTGGTCTCTCTTCCTCTCATCGCTCACGGAGTCTCTATTTACATTTAAGGTACTTGAAATGACTCCGTTGTTTATTTGGACTACATTACATCTACACGGGTGAATTGTTCGATGTAATATTATTACTACCTAATTTGGAGGCAATAATCTGTAAGTATATAGATAGTTTTTCTAGAAAATGCTTTTGTTGTTATCTTTTTATTGAGTTGGAGCGACGAGAGGGAGACAGAAGTAGAGAAAAGCAAGCGGCTGGTCTCTTTCCCTCTCATCGCTCACAGAGTCTCCATTTACATTTAAGGTACTTGAAATGACTCGGTTGCTTATTTTCACTACATTACATCTACACGGGTGAATTGTTTGATGTAATATTATTACCACCCAATCTGGAGGCAATAATCTGTAAGTATATAGAGAGTTTTTTCCATAAAATGCTTTTGCTGTTATCTTTTTATCGAGTTGGAGCGATGAGAGAGAAATAGATGTAGAGAGCAGCAAGCACCTGGTCTCTTTCACTCTCATCGCACACACAGTCTCCATTTACATTTGAGGTGCTTGAAATGACTCGGTTGATTATTTGGACCAAATGACGTCTATACGTGTGAACTGTTTGATGTAATATTATTACCATCTAATCTGGAGGCAATAGTCTGCAAGTATATAGAGAGTTATTTTCCAGAAAATGCTTCTGTTGTTATCTTTTTATTGAGTTGGAGCGACGAGAGGGAGATAGAAATAGAGAAAAGCAAGCGGCTGGTCTCTTTCCCTCTCATCGCTCACGGAGTCTCTATTTACATTTAAGGTACTTGAAATGACTCGGTTGTTTATTTGGACTACATTACATCTATACGGGTGAATTGTTTGTTGTAATATTCTTAGCATCTCATTTGAAAGAAATAATCTGTTAGTTTACAGAGAACTTCTTCCGGAAAATGTTTTCGTTGCTATTTTTTTCATTGACTTGGAGCGGTGAGAGGGAGAGAGAATTAGAGAGAAGCAAGCGTCCTGTCTCTGTCCCTCTCATCGCATAAAGTGTTATTTACTCAGTTTAGGCCTGCGTCTAGTGTCCGGTGTGAAGACTTTTATAATTGAAATAGGGAATTTTTTGCACCTGAAAGCGGCAATGAAAGACAAGCCATTTCGTGGTCATTGCAGCGCTGCAATTGATAAAAATGACGACTCCGAAGTCTCCTATATCTATGGATTTTAGAACTTTTGTAAAGCATTATAAACTAACTGAGGGTCCGATCAAAAAACCAAAAACACCTTTGAATTCGGCTTTGAAATATCTAAATGCCACTTTTTTCAACATTTCTTGAAGAATGAAATAATTTTTTTAAGTTCTGCAACTTTTATAAACAAATATTATAATTGCACACCAACTTTGTGTACTTAATCAAAATCAACCTCTAAATGCCTCTCAGATGCTTTTTTATTGTTTTGAAAAACTATTTGTTTGAACAAATAAATTGCTATTAACATTTTATTAACTTCTTACAGCGATTTGAAAACTTATGTGAACATACGATGCTATCACATTGTTAACAGCATTGTTTTGTTACATTGAAAGTTTAAAGGAGATACTTTTGTTGCTAACGAGTCTGTTATAGTATCGCATGTTGACATAAACTTGGAGATTGCTGTAAAAAGTTAATAAAATGTTGACGAAAATTCATCTGCTTCAATAATTGGTTTTTCAAAAAAAAAAAAAGTATCTGAGAGGTGTTCACGGGTTGATTTCGATTATATGCTCAAAATTCGTGTGCAATTATAATACTTGTCTATAGAAGTTGCAGAACTTAGAAAAATGGTTTAATTGTTTAAAAAATGATTTCGGAAAAGCTGCACTTAGATATTTTGGAGCCGAGTCCAAAGGTATTTTCGGTTTCTTCATCGGACACTTAGGTAGTTTATAATGCTTTACAAAAGTTTTGAAATCCATATATGAGGCGACGTACATATACGCTTAGGATGATTGAGTTATAAAAATTGTGAACAACATTGTTTTGCTACATTGAAAGCTTAAAGGAGATACTTTTGTTGCTGGCAAGTTTGTTATAACATCGTATGTTGACATTGATTCGTAAATTTCTGTAAGAAAATAAGAAAATCTTATTAACAATTTATTTATTTGAAGAAATGGTTTTTCGAAATAATAAGAAAGTATCTGAGACGTTTTAGCAGGTTGATTTTGATTGCATACTCAAAGTTGGTGTGCAGTTATAACTGTGTGCGATGAGAGGAAGAGAGACCGGACGCTTGCGTCTCTCTACTTCTGTCTCCTTCTCGTCGCTTCAACTCAATAAAAAAAAACAAAAGTATTTGCTGGAAAAAACTCTCTATATACTAACAGATTATTGCCTCTAGATTAGGTGGTAATAATATTACATCAAACAATTCACCCGTGTAGATGTTATGTAGTCCCAATAAACAACCAAGTCATTTCAAGCACCTTAAATATAAATGAAGACTTTGTGTGCGATGAGAGGGAGAGAGACCGTATATTATAGTGTATATTCTGTAATAAATAATTCTAATATAAATAATAATAATGATAATGATAATAATAATAATAATAATAATAATCTTGTGATATATAATAATATATAGTTCTGTAATATATATTCTATAATACTGTATATTTACTAGGGTGGTCCACAAAGGCATTGAATTCTTTTTTTTTCATGCTCTCGTCTCCCAAATTTGTTCGAGTCCACCGTATTTCCCTTAAGAAAATAAGACGTTTTTCTAAATTTCATTCAGAATCGTCAATACATATGCATACACATACATTTGAATTTTATCCCCATAATTCTACTTTATAGCGTCCTAAAAATCAATTATAAATTATTTAAACAATTTATTATTATTTATAACAATATTCTTTTAGAGTAATGCCACAAAGTTGCGTTTTTTTCTGAAATTTTCAACCTTCTCTCAACTTTTCACTTAGAGCTGGGTAATAATTATTGCCATTTAGGAAACATAAATGTTCAGAAAATTTATTATTATTTCTAATAGCGTTCTCTTTGAATAATGCTCGAAAGTGTTTCCTTCCGAATTTTTTAGCTTTTCTTTGACTATTTAGTTAGGAACAAATGATAAATGAACATCAACGAGAATCATTTCTTTGATAGCATTCCATTTATTCGGAATTAGGTATTTTTACTCCTTGTTAATATTTTGAAAATATTAATTTAAACAAGAAGGCTATCTTACAGTAGAGTTTAAAACAAAGGATAGAGTAACTATTAAAATAATTTGAAAAATATATCCACAAAAAAAAGATATCATTTAAAAAATGATTCTTGTTGATATTCATTTATTATTTGTTCGTAACTACAAAGTCGAAGAAAAGTAGAAAATTTCAGAAAAACCGCAACTTTCTAGCATTACTCTACGAGAAGATAGTTATAAACAATAAAGTTAAGAATTGTCGAAAAAACTGCAACTGTATAACATCACTATAGGAGAAAATAGTTGTAAAAAATAATTAATCTCTAAGTGGAAAGTGGAGCAAAATGTAAAAAATTTCAGAAAAAAACGCCTCTATCTCGCATTCCCATAGGAGAAGAAAATTATATACAATAGTAAATTATTCAAACACTTACGTTCGTTAAATTTCATCAATTATTATGTCACTCTGAGTGAAAAGTTAAAAATTTCAGAAAAAAATGCAACTTCCTATTATTATTCTATGCAAATATTGTTTTAAATAATAACACATTGTTTGAGCAATAATTTTTGTTAACTTTAATCCATTAATGCCTGACTCTAACTGTAAAGTTAAAATTTTTTGGAAAACCGCGTCTTTCTAACTCTGTTCTAATAGAAAATTGCTATAAACAGTACTAAATTGTTTAAACAATTTACTTCAACATTTAATCATCAATGGAAAGTGATATTTCAAGTATTAGGAACAATTTGAAGGTACTGAAAGAAATCGCAGGAAAACAGTAATTAGCGCCAATAACTCGCAAAACCAAGTTTTTCACTTATGGGGTTTCTTTGGGACTCTATGAAACAAACTCATGTGGATGAAATTAAAAAAAAAGAATTTGATTCGTCTTCTATGGCTTATTGCGCAGAGCATTGTTGAGGGTCAAGTCGATACACTTAGTATTGACGATTCTGAATAAAATTTACAAAAACGTCTTTTTTTATGGGAAATACGTGTAAAACTTCATGGAACTTACGGAACCTCTAAATGTCATTTTTTGTCTCAAAAAAAAAAATACACATTCATGTCCCTCTCATCTCTCAAGCTGTGTTTCGTGCGTCATGATGAGATAATATTTGAAATTTTTGTGAAATCTTTTGAATTCGCAAAAAATTTCTTGAAATCTTTGTAAAACTTTTCAAATATTTCTGAAACCTTTGTCATTTGTGTGAATTCTTTGATTGATGTACGATTTCAGTTCAAGTTTAAGTTTGTTGAAAATATTTGAGGTATTTTGCAATCTTTTGGAATCCTTATGAAATTTTTGTGAAATATTTCGAATTCGCAAAAAATTTCTTGAAATCTTTGTAAAAATTTTCAAATATTTCTGAAACATTTGTCATTTTTGTGAATTCTTTGATTGATGTACGATTTCAGTTCAAGTTTAAGTTTGTTGGAAATATTTTAAGTATTTTGCAATCTTTTGGAATCCTTATGAAATTTTTGTGAAATATTTTGGAATCGTAAAAGATTTCTTGAAATGATGAAAGGAGGTGTTTCGGGTTTCAATCGTGTGCAAAAATACGAATCTTGCC
>JAUMHM010000071.1:22883584-22914386 GCA_032362435.1 Melikaiella ostensackeni | reverse complement strand
CTGTTGATTCTCCCTGACCCATTTCTCCCTCTTCTGTATTCTCCTCCTGGCGTCAGATAACACCCGTATTTTGTCAATAATGAGCTGCTTGATCGTCAGCAGCTTCGACTTGTTCAATGTGTGACAGTGGATCCTCAGTTCGTGAGCGAGCTTGTGGACTTTTACCGTAAAAGGCTTACCAGATGTTATGTGGTCAATCACACACTGAATACGGGACGCGTTCTGTCTAGCCCAGCCAATTTTCTTGTTCTGTTGATGCAAGCGCTTTTTGGTCTATTGATCTATCGTCGGCCTTACCTTTCGATTTAAATCGGCCAAAGCTCTTGCCGCATCATAGACTGATCAAGTGATGGACCAGAGGTCGGACTTCTCCGAAAGATCCTCACGAAGAGCGTCATCCGTATCAGCCAGATCTTCGGGCTTGAGAAGAATCTGGATTTTGATGTTTCTCCTCGTCCTGGAATCGCCATCATCTCCCGGGAGATGCCTGATTTCCGCAGTTGGTCTTAATGTCGCTTCCACTTCTTCGTCTGCGGCTCGTTTTTGCAGCGATTGGGGAAGCATTCCGCGTATATATCTTGTTTGTAAAAGGTTTTCCGAGCGATTCCGCAACCTCCGTTGCGAAACGTGCGAGAGCTCTGGGTGTTTCTGGCACCACAGAGTGTGCAGGCGGGTCATGTAACCCCTGCGAGCAGGTATGATGCTGACATCGTAGCAATCCAGCAAGTCATCTCTGAGTCGATCCTTTCACTCAAGACGCCGACTGTCTCGCCAATCCGTCATCGTGTCTCCATCCAAATTATTTGCAGCACCCCGAAGTCTAAGGTGGTCGGCACTGTTTGCCGACCCATTGTCAGGTGCTCTGCGCGTTCGATCATTTTAAAACGCATTTACATCTGGGTTTGGTTCTATCATAATTGTTCCCACGAGAAGCTAGAGAAAGGGTACGTCCACCCTTGCAGAGCCACGCATGCAAGGGTAAGGCTAATACTCTAGGAGGTCGCCCGGTATCCCAGAGACTCCGTTAGAAACACATCACCCGTGCCATTCAGCTTTCGGGACAGTTGTTCACGTCTTAGCTTGTGGGTTTTCTTCGGAACCATCCCTGGACAATTGTCTGCGACTGCTTATTAACTCTTGTAGCCGTATTTACGAGTAGTGTCAAATCTTAAAATTTTCCCTAAAATTTTCCAAAAAATCTTACAATTTTGCAATATTGGAGATTTCTATTGTCGAATCTTAAAATTTTCCATGTTTGCTAGACTTAGTAGACATGGATCATTCAGAATTATTAATGATTACATAATATGTGTTATAGATTGCATGGTAGGCGTAATGGAATTCTACCGATATATTTTCTGTGACGTATTAAATATATGCAATCTCTATGTGAAATGTGTGATATATTAGTAACTAAAAATTACTTATTAATTCTTTGAAATATTTTTTTAAGACAAAATCATGTCGTCAACATTCTATTTCCTACTAAAATATGAACAACACAACATTTCCAGGAAGTAGAATAAATTTTTCAAACTTTTAGTAGAATCAGAGTTCGTTTTCACTTGCATTAGAAGAACAAGTCTATATGTACTTACAGCTGAGATGTTGAAATTATTGTGAAATGTTGAACCCTCCAAATACAGAAAGATAAAATTTTCAACGCCTGAGTTTAGAATTCTGTATTCGAATGAAGTCAAGAGAATTTATGGAAATGCAGGACAACTCTTGAGAATTGGGCAGAAATCTATTTTTGTTGATCCAACGTTATCTCTGCCAAGGCTTGAACTTTTCCTTGATTTTAGAATCATTCAAATTTATCTCAAATAATGTGGAATAATGCTATGATTAAAAATAAACATTCCTTTTATTAATAATAAAAGGCACGCTTAATTCTTTATCAATTGAAAACAGTGTCTATTCGTCCAACTTTTTCGACGAACAGATTTTCGCTGAACATGAAGTAATCAGTTAATCGTTTTTGTTGATTCACGACTTGAAGCAAAAAGTTCAAGTTATTTGGGGAAGCTGTAAGTTTTTGATATTTTGCTTCAGAAATCGTTTAGACCAAAAAATGTCTAAGAAATTCTGGGTAAGTAATGGAAAGTGTCAAAATAAGCGGTCCACGGCTGTCCCATTATAGTGTTGTACTGATTAAACAGTGTCTGTATCTGTACTAGTCTCTAGCAATCTTCACCCATGCATGTCCTATCGAACGCTTATTCTCATTGTTTATTATTATACCATTAAGTCAAATTTCTTTCGGGGTAAGCGTAACTCGTTCAGTTCCAGCTCCGTTATACTACCGGGGATCGAGGAATTCATATCGTAAGGGTAAGTCAGGGTAAGTATTGTGTTTCATAATTAAATTAAAACTTCTATCCTTGCAATGTTCACCCCTGCCTGTCCCATTGCATTGTTTTACTAACCAAATAGGCGATATTTCTTAAGTATGACACTGAATTTGGTCAAGCGTGGGTGAAGATTGCAAAATTCCGACGATGTAAGATCTATTTCCGAACTAGGATCGTGTAATTTTGTCAATGGTTATCCTATCGTAGTAATATACTGAGCAAACAGCATCTGTATCTGTACTAGTCTCTAGCAATCTTTACACATATATGTCTACAATGGGACAAGCGTGGGGAAAGATTGCAAGATCCTTATTAGGTAAGATCTATTTCTCATCTAGGATCGTGCAATCTTCGTCCCCGGTATCCAACTGTAGTGTTATAACAACCGAACAGGCGCTATTTCTTGAGTATAACACTACATCGGGACAAGCATGGAAATTGTTGCAAGATTATGACTAGGAAATATATATTTCTGAACTTTTTCGTGTATTACTATTAACTATTTCATATACTGATACACGCAAAAAAGGTTGGTAACTCTCCGTACTTTTTGTCAAGATATGGAAACTGTCTCAATGTGAAGGGATATACTGATTCAATTAGGAAATAAAAATTACGAATTCATTCAGTTATCCGTAAGAATGGAGCTTGGCCGCGGAACTACCGATTGAACAGCAAGATTCCAATTGATGAAATCAGTAAATTTTAAGAGGTTATGTTTCGCATATATTCTGGTCTGCTTCATGAGCATTTAAATTAAAAACAGGATTTGGAAAAAAGTAGGATATTGTTTGATGTAAATAATACAATTACATAGTTTTTAAGATGAATTTATTTAAGATCGTTTTATAGACCGAACTCGCTACAAACTCTAAGGAATTTCAAACATAATTCCCAATAACAACAAAATATACGCTAATATTGGACTTTTGTTCTCGGTCATTTGAATGTAGTGATTATCCATTTAAATGGAAAATTTTTCTTTTTCTTCCCCTCTTACGCAGGGAATATATGGCTAAACAGTTGTCACAGCCTGACGCCGAACTGTACCTTGATAATCATCGATGCTCGTTCCAATCTAAAATATTGATACAAGTTCTGAAGCTGTGAATTTTTCGCGAATTATTTGAACTCGCCACAAACTCTTTTATTCAGTTTCCTTAGGATCCTCTTCTTTCTCTTCGAAATTCTTCAAAGTATTGTGCAGCGAGTGAACCGAATTTTTTAGCGTTTCAGCAGTTTCATAAACGAAGAAATCTATGGAATTGTAGAAAAAAGTCAAGGATTGTGCGAAATGAACATTTGGAACAAAATGGATCTTGTTTAATGAATTGAACGCAAATAATGGACTTTCGTTGTCACCTACTTGAATGTAGTGATTATCCATTGAGATAAAAAATCTTTCTTTTTCATCCCCTTTTACGGATAGAATATATGGCTGAGGCCAAGTGTACTAAGGCTGTCAATTAAAAAAAAAATGATGTTCAAGGATTCAATTAACAAAAAAAAACCCATTAATTATCACGACGATTATTAGAAAAGAAACCCAAGCTCATTTAGTAAAGAAGTACTTGCGTTTCTAATTGTTTATTCAAATATAGTTATTTACATATTTGTGTTTAGAATTCGAAAAAAAAGAATAGCTTTTACTCAGGGAATTCTTATCTTCCGAAGCTTCTAATATTCAATAAATTCACAAAATCACCTGGGCATCAATTTAAAATTGTTTGAATAGAAGTTTCAGTATCTCAAAAAACATTCCAATTCCAACTTAAAATTGAATGGCGTGCAGTCCAAGAGACTCAAAGTATATTTTCACTGAAATATTTTCCAACAATTGGAGTCACTTATAAGTTCTACAACTTTAAAGAAATTATAATTTTGGGTCTAAACAATCATTGTATTTATAACTACAATTTTCTTATTCTGAAGCCTTGCAATGCGAAATTATTAATTCGCATCCTCAAATTTGGAAATAATTGGAACATATCCAGTTCTTTGAAAATACAAGAAATGTCAAACACAAAATTGATCAAGGCCTTAGTATTTTCACGTAAAGTACCAAATTTGCATAGACTTAATGTTGCAAATAAATTACCTGTTAGTTTCTGCATGTACATAAGCTATTTTCATGTATTTATCATTGAGAATTGATCACGTTAATAATAGTTTTACAAGCTGACCTGTAAATGGCTTCCATCGACGATTGACTTGATAGGAACAAATTTGTCTCAACTAAGTAGTTTGAAACATCTTCAGTGTTTATCAAAAAGTGAGGTTAGAGAAACCTCATATAGATCAGTTACGATCAATCAATTAAATCGACTTCCACGAATTAAACCATCGTATTCAATCCGTCGTAATACATATTTAAGTAAATTTTTTTCCAGCACGCTCATGAAAAATGCCAAACACTCGACGTTTGCAGACGTTTGACTTCCCCGAGCGTTTCACAATCCACTTAGTTTGACACTTTGACGGTGCTTGACAAGACTCGTTCTCGGTGGATTTAGTATGAGAATGGGTCACCATATTTGGGTGGCGCTCGACTCAAACTCAAATATTCTTTTATTGAGTAAACTCACCTCTAATGTTTTTTTCCTGTGTATTTTATTAGGTTTCGAAACCAACAAACATTTTATCTTGATGAAAATATTTTTTTCTACTGTCACTTTAACTGTTACTGAATAATCAGTTTATCTTATTGTCAGTGATAGCGTGTTCGGATTAGAACTAACCGCATTAACGAATATTCATGAGGTTATGTTATCGGTAACTGATTCAATTCAGTTATGTTCTATTGGCAGTTTTTCTACTTTTAGTGTGAGTTGATATTATAAAATAAATGATTTATCAAACAAAAGTCAATAAACTGATTTAATTAGTGAAATTTTTACTAATTCAAAGTAAGAGAGAACAAGATTTTCCTGCTAACGAGTGTTGGAATTGTTTATTCTAAAGATATATATTTTATTTACATTTTATATTAAAACCGTTTTTTTTGTGCAAGCAATTTGAATAGCTGCACCTTTGCTTTTGTACTATATAATGCGGGATGGCATACTCAATACAAAGTGTTCGGAAGAAAATACATCAAGACTGATAAATTATGAGTTGATTTATTTGTACGGTTCAATATACATAATTTGCAGAAGATACATGTACATTTTCCGGAATATACGAATTAATATATAAAATAAGGATATCTTGGGGACATCCTTGGTATATGAAATTGGAACATTAACAGAATATCTTCAGAATATCCCAGGGATATCGAAATTATCGCTCTGTTTAGGATATCCTTTCCGAAATTCCTAAGATATCTTGGGATATATCTGGAATATCATAGGAAAGAATGGGATAAGGTTGAAGTGCAGACATATGTGCTTCCTGATATTGTTGTATAAATGCGATTCTGGGGAACGAAAAAATCAGAATTTTGACGATTGAGATTGAAAAATTGGAGAATGACTGCTGCGAAATATATCGACGTATCCAAATGACAAGGTTTCATCTCGGAAAGACCAAATGAAAAGGTGCTAATTCGCGTGGCAAAACCTCGAAGCTTCAACATCCCATATAAATTGTATTGATAACATCAGCGCCCTCAACTCTGTAGCACCTTTTTATTTGGCCTCCACGAGTTAGCACCTTTTTATTTGGTCTCTTCGAGATGCTTGTCATTTGGACACGTAGATATATCATTACCTATATATGAGTGAACCTTTCTTGAAAGGTGAAGATGAGAATTAAAAGTAGTATGTACATTTAAGGGGTTGAGATAAATCTTCATATACAATAAACTTGCGGTCATTTTCCATTTGTATATTAACATAATAAGACGGATTATCAGTAGGTGAAAGATGGCCTACTAGGTGATTTCTTTTGCGAGGTGGGTATTACTGATGTGTGGTCTTGGGTTTTAGCCAATCGGGTCGCTCATTGTCAAAATTTACGGATTCGTGGAGTTCGTGGAGAATTCTTTGATTAGTAGAGTCATCCTACATTAGAACAATACTATAGTGTGGTTCGGAACTTCTAACACCTGAACTGTACAGTAAATTCAAGAGAATCTAAGCAAATTCAAACGGATTACACTCAGGAGTACTCGGACAAAGTCAAGAGAATCCAAGAAAATTCATTACCATTCTAAAAATCTCATCAGAATTCAAAAGAATTTAAGAGAAATCTATGCAAAAAAAATCTACACTAAGTCATAAATTAAACATTGCGAACTTGAATAAGCTCTGTACAATAAAATTCTGCACGTGAATACTCTACCCAAGCAAATTAAATGATGTGGTTCAAATTTTTTTTTCGAATTTTTCTGCTTTCACCCCAAAATTTGTTTGAATCTACAAAAAATGTGTATTTACAAAAAATGTTATTTAGAAGTTGTGCAAGCCCCATGAAGTTTAAACACGTATTTCCCATAAGAAAAATATACGTTTTTGTGAATTTTATTCAGAATCGTCAATATTAGGTGTATCGAGTTAGCCCTTAACATTTCTTTTCAAATTTAGCCATAGAATACAAATAAGAGATTACTTTTTGAATTTTACTCCCACAAGTCTGTTTTATGGGGCCCCGAAAAAGCTTCATAAGTGAAAAATTGGGTTTTGTGAGTTTTTGGCATTAATTACTATTTTTCTGCGGTTTCTTTCATCAGAAATGGCATTTGATACATGAAATATCACTTTCTACTGATAATGAGATGTTTAAGTTAGTTGTTTAAACAATTTATCATTGTTTATAACAATTCATTCTTAAAGTAGAGCTGGAAAGTCGCGGTTTCTCCCGAAAATTTCAACTCTACAGTTAGGGCGAGGCACTTATGAATGAAAGTTATCAAAAATTATGTTTTAAACAATGTATTATTATCTATAAAAATATTTGCTCAGAATCATGCCGGAAAGTTGCGGTGTTTTTCTGAAATTTTCAACTTTTTGTCAATTCCTAACCTAAACTGAATTAACAATTAATGCATTCAACAAAATGAATTGTCTAAATAATTTATTATTGCTTATAACTATCTTCTTCTATAGTGATGCGAGATAGTTGTGGTTTTTTTCCGAAAATGTTTTACTTTTTGTCCACTTTTCACTCAGTGTGGTAATAATTAACGCAATATGACGAAAATGATTGTTCAAACAATTTATTATTGCTTATAACTATCTTCTCTTGTAGCACTGATAAAAAGTTGCGGTTTTTTTCTGAAATTTTCAGCTTTTCTTTGTCTTTGTAGTTATGAAAAAAACATGATGGATGAACACCAAGGAGAAGAATTTTTTGAACAATCTCTTCCTTTCTTGTGGATATATTTTTCGAATTAATCTATTAATTATTCTATTCTTTGTTTTTAAATCTATTGCAAGATAGCTTTTTTGATTAAACTACCTAATGTTTTCGAAATATTAGCAAAAAAGTGAAAATACTTTATTCTGAAAAAATGAAATACTATTTAAAAAATGATTCTTGCTGATGTTCATTTATTATTTTCATATTATTCATATTATTATTCATATTATATTCATTTATTATTTGTCTGACTAAATGGTCACAGAAGAGCTGAAAATTCAAGGAAAAAAAACAACTTTCAAAACACAACTAAGAAAAAATAATCATAAACAATAAAAATCTTCATTTTTCTAAATAGACACAATTATAGAGAACTGTGATTTGATTTTTCAAAAATTTCGTGTGAGCTGTGAAAAAAATATTTTTCCAAAAGACGGGTTTTTTTGTGGAAAATCCGGTATTTTTTCAAAGAAGTAAGGATGATTGAGTTTTCCTTTCCTATTGTTGTGAGAATTCCTTACATTTTCGAAATCAGGAAAAAGTTTGCAAAGATTCAAAAATTTACAAAATGGCGGCTATTTTTCTAAAAATTGAAAATTTGAGTTTTTTTTTCGAATAATGAGCGAGAAAAATTGTTCTACCTACAAAAAGTTTTTTTCCATTCTCCGATATTTTCAACCGTTTTTTGAGAACTTCAAGAAATGTGTATTTTTACTCAGAAAAAGTCCTCAAAAAATGGTTCAAAGTATTGAAAAATGTAAAAATAACATTTTTTTCTTGGTCTCTTCAATGAAAACAATTTTTACTCTAAACTTCCTTCCGTATTCAGCATATTTTTCGAGAGAAACCCAAATTTTTGATTTTAAGAAAAACACCCGTCATTTTGTTAATTTTTGAGACTTAAAAAATGTTTCCTTCCTTTCGAAAATTTAGGAAACTTTCCACAATCATAAATAAAGAAGAACAAGTCAACTTTCCTTTTTTTCACTCAATAAACGTACTTAAAAACGGTTCAAAATATTGAAAATTGTAAAAGGAACTTTTTGTAAGTCTTTTCAAGAAAAAAAAATTCGAATTTGAACTTTTTTCCGTATTTAGCATATTTTTCGAAAAAAACTCAAAGTTGGGATTTTCACAAAAATAACCGCCATTTTGTTAATTTTTGAGTTTCTCAAAACTTTTTTTTCAGTTCAAGAAGATTTAAGGAATCCTCAACAATATTGAAAAAATAGTCAATTATCTGTATTATTTTTAAAAATACCGGATTTTCAGAAAAAAATGGCCGTTTTCTTTGGGAAGGAAAATTTTCGAAATTTTTTTGGCACTCCATCCTAAATATACCAAGTTTCATGCCTTTCTAACAATTTGAGCCTATTTTAAGTGTAACGCACCAACCACCTTAAAATGTTCCATACTCACCATTTACTGTGTCTCGCATATTTCAAAAAATTAACTGATTTTCAGAAAACGTTCGCTATTTTGTTAATTTTATATTTTCGAGATGTTTTTCCGCTTATTTCGAAACAGAGAAACTCCCTGTAAGAATCTTAAAGAAAAAGTTAAATACATACCTAAATTATTTGGAAAAAATGACGGATTTAAAAAAGTGCCATTTCGGACCTTAAAAATTTATTGGGACAAAATATCAATCAATGTTAGAGGAACTTTTTTCAACACTGTTCGCACAGAACAATCTTAATTTTGGACTTTCAAAGTTTCTCGCACATTCTTTGTAAAAAAAACTAAAATTCCTGATTGACAAAGGAACGATCACCATTTTGTTAGTTTTTAACTTTCTACCTTTTTCTTCACGGATTTTGAAACAATAAAAAATCCCTCGTCAGAATCAAAAAGATAGTGGAAAACTACTAATTATTAGTGAAAATGTCTTAATTCATTTAGGGTTGTATATATTAATTGAAATTAGGTTATAAAAATAAGAAATATGACAAATAGAAAAATATACTACAAAAAAGCAATTGTGTAACATTTTGAACTTCATTGAAACAATAAGAAGGCATCTTTTGAAAAGGCAAAGTCACCCTTAAATTTGGAATTATTAACTTTACTTGTGGAAACGTGTTTTTTCATTAAGTTTTGTCTTTGAAAATTACATTTGCAGGTATTTTAATGCCATATTCGTAATTAAGGCATCAAAATACATTGATATACAAACTTAGAACTTTATCCGAATGATGTTTAACAGAAATTGATCAAACGTATGTGAATTAGAGAATAAAGACTTAGGCACAGATTAAATATAAGTTTTATCTGTCTTTTTATCTTATCTATCTTGATCTTTTTCGTTTTTAGAAAATCCGTTTCACTAAAATTAAAAATGTTATACAACATCGTTCTTTTATTAAACTTTTATGTTTGTCACTTTTCCCATTCCTACAGGTATACTCTCATTTTAATTAATATCTACAGCCATAAATGAATTCACATATGTTCACTAAGCAATTAGCCTTCTTTCACTATCGAATTAGTTATTTTCTACTATTATTTAGTGGTTCACTCTTATGTTATTGAGTTAGTAGAATTTCATTAGCGCTAAGTGATATTTCACTAATTCATGGATTTAGACATTTGAAACCGAATTTTGGTGAGTGTAGGCACGATCTTAAAATAATCGCTTTAATGTAGGCCCGAGGATGGTCCAAAAACAAATTGGAAATTTTAATTACAATATGCGTGCTCTCTCCCTCGAAATAGTGAGGTTTTCAAAAAGAAATAAACACCCATTTTTTTTATTTTGAGATCAATTGAAACTTAAGGGCTCCTTTACAGCCATAAAGTTTTATATATTTCTCATGGGGAAAAAGACGTTTTTGTAAATTTGCGATAAAATCGTTAAATCAAGGTATATCGGACTGTTTGTGGCAGTCCCTTCTTTAGAATTAACTGTAAAATACGCATCAATGATTAATTTTGAAATTTAACAACGATAAGCTCCGTTCATAGGGTCCCAAAGAAACCTTATACGTGCAAAAATGACAAATCGTCTATTTTTGGCCTTATTTATTATTATTATTATTGTCAGAAAAGAAGAAAAAAATGGTATTCCTATCGTTGAAAACTATACGAATATGAAACCAAATGACCCTGAATGCGTAACACCTTGCTCTACCATATTCGCCCCTTTTGTCAGTCCTTCCCTTTTTTCCTCCCGAAACATATGTGACGCGACCGGGAACTGATATTCAGTCCACGTAGGAAACCTGTACTTAACTATCCATTAAATATGAGCAACCACCATTCGGCGTACGGAGACCATATCCAGAGAACTGCGCCCTTAAGTCTTAGAGGCCGCGAAAACGATTTAGTTGAAAAGTTGTTTAAACGAGGATCGTTATACCTGCTGGCTGCACCATTCTCGAGAAGAGCGAACTGGAGAACTCAGAAGATAAAGTTTATCATGGACGTTTATCTTCACGAATCGGAACTTCTGAAGTTTAGAGGAAAAAGACTGAGCTGTATTTTAGTACAAAATTTAATTGCAGGAGAGGGATCAGGATTTTTTGTTTTGTTTTAATTGAAAGTGGGATAGTATTATGATATTGTATTGAAAATATGGTAAATCTTTTCAGCCTTACCCATTATGTTCGTACTCTCTTTTTAAGTACCACCGAGTAGATAAAACCTGCCCTTTTTCAGTCTAGCTGTAGAGATACTCCTTCCAATTTAGCCCTATGTTTGTTGAAAATCATACTCACTAAAAATTGCTTACCTTGATGAAACTATACATCCTGATTTAATTAATTAATAAAACCTTCTTGTTGTTTAGTTAATAGCCGCTTATCTCCGTCTACTAGATCCTCCCTTCCTCTAGAACTTCGCCTATTTTTCTTAATGACTGATTGCGTCCTAAACTTCATATGTTTTTTTTAAATTACATCAATTTCTTCTATGCGCTTATTTTTCAATACATTTTAGTGCTTTTCCAATATTCCTGACATGTAGTTGGCTTTTTTTCCTATGGAATTTTCCAGCTTGAAAGTGTAATTATCATTCTTGAGGTTTTCAAAACGAACGAACAAGTGCCGCGCAATCCCAATATTCCAGGATCATGGAAATGACATCAAAATTCACGATGAGGATCTTATTTGTACTATTTCATTTTCTGCCAAACATAAATTTCTCAGGGGCTTCAGTTTTCTAAAGTGAACAGGCTTTTTCAAATTCACGCAACAAATTTTGGAACTTCTTTCAGGGAAAGTTTCGGAAATTTATGGAAAGTTTCGGAAATTTATGAAAACTTTGGAAAATTTATGAAAACTTTCGGAAGTTTATGAAACATTTCCAAAGTGTGCGAAAGGTTTGTTGGAAATATAGGAAGTTTTGGAGAAGTATGGAAATTTATGGAAGCTCTCTTGAAGTTATAGAAACTTATTGAAACTTTTGGAAATTTATGTAGAATTTTGAAAATTGATTGAAAGTTTTCGAAATTATGAAAGGCTTTCGAGATTTTTGAAAAAAGTGGAAATCAAAAGGCTATGTTTCATAGTGTGCCACGCTCCAGTTGATAATGACAGTAGGGATGTGAAAAATACCTTCTGGGATGCGATAAATGATATTATAGGTACTTGCTATCCTGGTGAAAGAATAATTTTTATCAGAGATATGAATAATTGGGTTCGTGTGCAACGCGAAGGTACCCACAGGGTGCTGGACCATATCGGAGACTCAAGAACGAACGGTAACGGGGATGGATTGATTAAATTACGCTTAGAAAAAGGCCTGTTTATTATAAATACTCGGTTCAGACATAAAATGACTCACATGTACAGGCGAAAGCCGCAGTACGATTCACTTCGTTGTAGCGGATGAGAGGCTAGGAGAACTTGTAAGAGATATCGTCGTACGCATCACATTCCTATCTTCGCCTCAATTTATCCTTTCCACGATGTGCCTCGTGAATAAGACTACTTATTCCTTCTCTTTCTTCCGTCTTCTATTCTTCTTCTTCCCTTCCAATCCCCTTAGCCAATCCATCACCTCATCCCTCCTTTTTCATGCAGGATCTTTCCCATTGTCATGCTTTCTTTACCCATTTTCTCACTCTTCTGCACTTCCACATCTCACACGCACAATTAATTTCTGAAATCCTCCGTCCCCCTTTTCCTCTAAATATTTTGCTATTCCCTCTACGCTTATTTATTTATATTTCTCATTATACTTAGCTCCTCTTATTTCATTTTCTATTTCTTTCTTAAAAACTTCTTCATCTCTTTCTCTCAACTCCTGGTGTATCTTCATTTCCCTTCCATGCATATTCTCCCCTTTTCCTCTTCCTTTCTCCTTCAAGCATGCTTTCACTATAGTTCTGCCCTTGCTCTCAATCTTTCATGCAACCTTACTAACATTCCTCATATTCTTCCAAACCCCATATCTCCACTCCATACATTAGAACACTCAGTACTAACGCCTCGAACATTCTTATTCTTCTCTTGTGGCCTTCTCTAAATAATTTCTCCTCTATGCCCTATATCTTTTTTATTACTATGTCTGCTATTTCAACTCTTTTCTTGACTTAGCTACATTCAAAACCAATTTCTTTTCTTCGAAATACTTCTTCAATTTTCTTACCAGATTTCCCAAAACCTCCAGAAGAAAACCTCCAGAAGAAAACGTCCAGAATCCATCCCATCCTGACACTAATCTTGCTTCTAACCTTTTCTTGAATTCTTCTTCCATGTCCGGTATGAACACCGCAAAAAGTAGCCGTCTCAGCAGGCATCCTTGCCTTAATCCTAAATCTGGCCATAATTCCTCCGAAGTTTCAGCCCCCACTTTTACCTTATTTCTTTTATTTTTTAATTTCCTTAACTCTTTACGTCAATCCTATCTTTATTCCTCTCTTCCTCAATGACTCCCATGACTTTTCCCTATCTTCCAATGAAAACGCTACTTTCAAATCGACTTAGAATGCACATACTTTTCCCCTTTTTTCCCCAACTCCTGCTCTACCACGTTTTGAGAAATATAAATATTATCTGTTGTATTTCTACCCTCTCGGAAACCTGCTTGGCTCACTGGGAGTACCTTTTATGCCTCTACTTCTTCCTTTAGCCTTTCTGTTAACATCATATCATACACCCTAAGCGCTGTGTTCAATAGAGTTATTCCTCTGTAATTTTCAACTTTCCCTTTTTCTCTTTCATTCAGAATGGATGTAGTCAATCCCCCCACTCTCCACTGCTCAGAAAATACCTCATCTGTCCACACTCTTTTTACTACTCCTTTTAATTTCCTTCTGGTCCCCCCGCTACTGTGAAACCACGCTTCGTTACCTAACTTGTCACTGCCTTCTGCTTTGCCCTTCTTTAATCATTCAATCTGGGCTTCTATTTCCTCATCCTTCAACTTCTTCTCATCTTCTTCTGATTTACTTCTCAGCCAATATTCCGTTTTTTTCCACTCAAGCCTCCTCCTGCTCTAATTCCTTTTTCTTCTTTTCCTCTTTCTGTCTACATAACTCTCTATATTCCTTCCCGACTGTGACATAATTATTTCCTTCCCTTTTTCTCGTCTTTCAATATTTATACTTCTTCCGTGTTCTGCTTTTTAAATGCACCCCTATTTAGTGGTGATCTAATTGTACCCTAGCTTCTCTTTTCATTTTTTTTACACCCTGCCAACTCTCTTTATTAGTCATTACGTAGTTTATAACTGTTGACGCGTTGCTTCTTACATATGTGAACTCTTGTTGAACTCCATCCAAGTATGTATTATGTTTCCTTCCTATTATTGCTTTCAAATCCCCCCCGCCCAGTTATTAATATTTTTTCTTCTAATAGTAATTAAAAAATTGACCAAAATAAGAAATGTGGGCTTATTATTTATACATTTGGGGGTATCATATTAAGAATTCAGATCAATAGGTTGATACTTGCACTATCAATTTGTAGTTAAAAGCTGCTTATTTTATTGAACTTTTCATACACAACTCAAAAACGAAGAGTTTAGAGGCACATGTTATGATAAAATGTATGTTTAAAGACGAATTTTGACACAAAAATATCAATTTCATGTTAATAGATTGTTAATTACTCCTTCCTCATTACATATCATTATTATCAATCCTAATACATACATTCGTACAGCATTGGAAATACTTCCAGTATAAAGTTGCACAGCTTTCAGAAATATAGCTAAAATAAGATCTATTCTGTTCCCTACTTCTCAAGTTTTGTATTCGTTACACTTGAATAATCATTAAAAAAAGACTTTCCTTCCTCATTAAGAGAATGTACTAGATTTTGCAAATTTTTTTCTTTCTGGATGATACCAATAGCTTCAGGCATTGAAATTTTTTCCAAATCTTCGAATGTTACAGATTTTTCAATAAAACAAGTTTCAGGAATTCCATTATCATCGCAGCAAACATTAATAGAACCATTCTGAATATAAGCAATTTTCACTACTTTACTTATTTTCAAGCCTTTGGGAACTACGAAACTTTTTTGAATTTGTGCCTCGAAATCATGAATAATGTAATTGTTTTTTTCGACCATAAGGAAAGGAGGGCTTTCAGAACTCTTTATCAGATCAATATATTCCTTATCAATCTAAACGTCTTCACTATTTTTTTTCCGCCCGTAGCGCCCAAAATTTCTGTCACATTGACAGTAAGGAAGTTCCCTGACCGGATAGAGGTGTTGAATTTCAAGCTGAAGTTTGGATGATAATAACGATAAGAATAGTGGATAGAATAAGTGGATTTCTTCAGTGGAATATCGTTTTTGCCAGTTTCTTTTTTATAATATTCAAGAAATATTTCGTGCAAAGATTTTAATGATAAACCTGACACTTCAAAATACTTTAACTTTGAATGTTCTCGTTGATAATGCGACTCTGAGTGAGGAAGGCTTCCGCAGTGTTTAAAAATCAATCGCTTCATATTGTCATTCAGCTTAGTGATATCATGAGTTCCACCACATTTATCATCAAGCCTTTCCGCGTTTTCGATTTTTTTTATGAATCGTTTTGAATTTTCCTTTTTTTACACTGAGAACATTGCATAAAAAGTCTTGGCATATTACAGAGTCATTATTCTCTTCATATTGTTAAGGAAACTGATACTCTCAGTGGATAACCGGACTTCTAACGTTATTATTCCCGACTGAATTTGTTGTTTCTCTCACCATATAAGGAAGCATGGAATTGTGAGAGTTATAATTGCCAAGAAACCCCAAAATGTTTGGAACGAGTTTTCTTGCACTGAGACTTTAATGGTTTTCCTACATTCTTTGTTACAGCAGGATTTCTCAGACACAAATTTTTTGGCTTCAACAATCTTCCCAGTTGACCTAGAAACATATTCTTCTCCCTATAGAAGAGAACATTTTTTTGAATATATAACTAGTTTTTTTCTGATGATCGAAACAAAAAATTCAGAAGATGTATTTTCGAAGACGTGAAGTCGAATTTTTTTCTCAACCAGAAATCTTATTATCAAGCCTGTTTTAAAGAACATATTCTTATAGAAATTCACCTCATCTTTGAATTTTTTCGAGATGTTGCACTTCCAAGCATCGGGACTTCTCGATCTTTTTCTCACAATCCGAGTGGAATTTTAAGACTCCATTTTACTGTATTTGACACGTGTGGATAACACAACACTCAATTCACTTAATCGCGTTTTATATAAAGATTAACTTTTCAAGACCCGAGTAATACTTTATGATGATTCAAAACTGCTATTATTCTCTGCCATGGTCGAAAAACGACTGACTTATTATGTATTTTTCCAGGACGTGTTGATTTGTTTACATTAGTTCGTTCACATGTTTGTTGGCACTTCGTTCTAGGAAACAAAAAATTCGCAATCTCTAGTGCATTTTCGTAATAAGGAAAGAAAATCTTTTCAATCATTATTTAAGTGTAATGAATACAAAACCAATGAAGTACGGGAAAGAAGAAAAAAGATCTTATTTTACCTATATTTTTGAAAGTTGTGCGACTGTGTCCTGAAAGTATTTCCAAAGCTGTGTAAATGCATGTATTAGGATTGATAATGATCTACAATAAGAGAGAAATCATTAGTAATATATTAAAATGAAATAAATATTTTTTTGTAGAAATTTGTTTTACATATATATATATATATATATATATATATATATATATATACATTTTATCATTACATGTTTCTGTAAAATCTTCGTTTTTGAGTTGTGCATGAAAAGTTCAATGAAATAAGCAGCTTCTAACTACAAATTGATAGCGCAAATATCAACCTATTGATCTGAATTTTTATATGATACCTCCAAGTGTATAAAGAATAAGCCGACATTGCTCATTTTGACCACCTTTCAAATTTATATTGAAATTTTCTAGCTTTTAGTTTATTCATTGTTAATAGTGTGTTAAATAAACTATTTCACCAAACGTCTGTATCTATGAGAAGCGCACAAGCCTAGGGAATGTTTCTACGTAAAAATCAACTCGATTAGTTAACCCGATCAGGTTATTGCTTTTTTGGCACCTTCTCAGGTTATCGTGGGTCGTCTCAGACCCAAGGCATGTTAAAACGCTAAATTATCAATAAAAAAATCTAGTAAAATTCTTGTACACTCGTGAACACTTCTCTTTTAAGGGAACATCGTGAAAACTACAAAAAAATTTAAACAAATATTTCATTTTTAGTGATAAACACACCCACAACCGAAAACGCAGACATTCACTAAAAAATTCATAACTTTTGAACAAATTGAGATATTTGAATTTTTCAAATAGCATTGTGAAGTTCAAGAAGCGTACTTTTACGAACAAAATCACAAATTTCATGGGACCAAAAGAAATGCTTAAGTTCCTGGTGTCAATTAACGTTTTTTTCGAAAGAGGAAATTTGAAGTTTCAAGAAATAACTCGATATATTTTGATGTATACAAATTTTATTCTTGTGGAAAATTATACATGTTCATGAAGAAAAAACAACAATTTGTTCACACCTTGAATTCTATCATCATCAGAACAACTATATTCTGACGATTCTTCCGATTCTTCATGTACAAAATCAATTTCATCCTCGCTTTCCTCGTCCAAATAGTTGACTCGTTCCATACGTCGCCCAAGAATTCTCGAGATCTCAGTGGATGTACGCTGCGCCATGATATGAGAGATGAAAAATCAATATTTGGCTCAAATAAAGAAAAATCTTTCGAAAATACTCATAAACTTTATAAAAATTCAAAAACTTACCTTGACGCTCAAAATGAGTTTGCACCGGAGTTAAAGTTATCGTGGGTCGTTTCAGACCCAATGCCAACTTGATTTACTCACTGCGAAGGCCAGGCTGTCACTGGGAAAACGCGATTCAGCACAGTCCTCTAG
Organism: Melikaiella ostensackeni; assembly: GCA_032362435.1. NCBI lineage: Eukaryota > Metazoa > Arthropoda > Insecta > Hymenoptera > Cynipidae > Melikaiella > Melikaiella ostensackeni. The sequence continues at coordinate 22,896,396 of JAUMHM010000071.1, read as the reverse complement.
TCCTAAAGATTTTTTAGGATGGAGATAGGTATTTCCGGGGTACACGGATTCTGAGTAATGAGACAAAAGAAAAATGCCTTGGGTCTGAAACGACCCACGAAAACCGGATCGGGTTAATTATTAACAGAAAAAATACAAGTTGATTATTATGTTGGAAATTGATTTTTTCCCTCGATCGACACGTTGAGTGCGTCATCCCCTCTCTTTCCTACTAGGCAGAGTCGGGCAGAGCGCAGAGGCAGTTCTGCAATCCGTTGCCTCAATTGCGTCTTTAATTCCAATATGTTTTCTTTATCCTTCTGTTTTTGAATTAGCCATGGCTAATATGTGTATTGGGAGGCGTTCCGAAAATATTTCAAAAAACTGGGATGACGATATGTATAATTATAAGGGAATTCTAAGATTCTAGATGTGTTAATATCTTTTATTTAATTGAAAATTGTTCCTAGAGGATTTTATTAGTGAATGTGGTAGGCTGGTTAGTGTCTCTGTATGGTGCAGTTTGTGATCGTGGTTAGAGGAGGTTGCAGAAGGCGTTTTTAGAGGGCATGATAAAGCTAGGTTAACACGTAAAGTCTAGGGGCGTGGTTTTTAATAAAGGGCTGTTGTAAATAGGCGTGGCCAGATACGCCAGGGGGCGTCACCAATTTCTTGCCATAAACCTCTTCAGTTTTTCAGCATGAACAGATTTCGTCTAGTGAAACAAGTGGGTGTGTTCTAGAGCGCATTTTTGAAATCTTTTCCAAATGGTTACTTAGATAGACGTTTTTATTGGGTTTGGTCAATGTTCCAATCCTAATAATTAGAATATCCGTGCCCATTATATCCCTTCCCTCAATAAGACTCCGCCCACTAGTCTACCAATTTTTTACCCTTATTGAAGTAATTTTTTAAATTAAAGAATTCCGTATATCTAAGATGATTGTGAGTGAAATGAATCTATTATGTTCTCCTTAGTAGAAAAGTGTCTGCACGGCTGGGTGCGAATTCGCTTTACATCTGAAAGTACCACATTTTGATATCCTGATGAAACTCCTCGTCGCGTTCGTAATTAGACGTATCGCGCGAGTTGGCGGTACGTTTTGAAATTAATATGACGGGTTTACTGATGGAACGAGAACAGTGCTAGGAATGGTGAGAATTTCACACATCGACGGTGTCTTGGAATATGTACTTCGAAATTCAACATAGTCGGATTATTCTCTCTTGCAAATTTGCAACGTACATATTACCCCCAACCGCAACTTTAGAGTTAGATACTAACGGCGAGAACTTTCAAGGGACGTGAACTACTCCTATTTTACGAGAAATGTAATATGTACTTCAGGTTTTGTATACATGAGTCGCTGCTTCTGTTTTATTCATTTCCTCGTTGCTTGATTAATATAAATTATTTTGTGCGGTAGTTCGTTGCTGTTAGCTTTTGCAAAAACTTAATGTTTTCAGATAATTTTTAGGGTTTCGTAGCCCCGGGCAGAAACCCTTATGGTTTCGGTCGGGTTTCCATCCATCGCATAAAAAGGGGTAAATGAGGGGAAGTAAGGGGAAGTGAGGGAGGGGGATGAGAAGAAGTGAGGGAAAGTGGGAGGAGGCTTCCGACGGGTAGTGTGAGGAAGTAAGGGAAAGTGAGAAATGAAGATGAGAAGAAGTGATGGAACGTGTGGGGATGGGGATGAAGGGAAGTAATGGGAAATAAGGGGAAGGGAATGAGGAGAAATGACAAGAAGAAAGGGGAAGTGAAGGAAGGGGATTAGGAGAAATGAGAGGAGGAAATGGGGAGAAGTGAGGAAAGTTAGGGCAAGCGAGGGAAAGTTATGAGGGAGGGAAGGGTGATAGGGTGTTGGGTGAATGTGGTGAAGGGATAATAGGGGAAGTGCGTGGTTCGGGTTGAGAAGGCAGAGATGCGAACAATTTTATTAACGAGGAGGCTACGAAACTCTTTTTTTGTAGGCGCCTGCCTCCTACTTCTACTAATTTCTTATGTTTTTAAAAGATGTTGAATGTCTTTATTCTTTTATTTCTTCTTTCAAAGGGAAACGAGCTATAATGTTGTGAAATCTTTCTCCCTCTTTTACTACCGCCCCAAAGAACGATGTATGTGTATGGTTTCTGTGAGGGGCGCAAACTCAAGATCGAACGGACTACCCACATGGAATGGCGCTCATAAAAACCTTGATCCTTTTATCGCTGACGTCCTTACTCTCGCGTGTGGATTACCGACAACGCGAAATACTACCTGATATCAATAACGGTCTGCACAACGTCACTGCGAGAGATCTTACTTTAATATACCCGGATTACACCTCTAATTTATTGTCCTGTACAAATTTCTTTTGTTAAACGAAGATTTATGGTCAAAGAAAAGTAAGAAAAAAGATGTTCTTGAAACAGATTTTTGATATTATAATATGAATAAGATGAGAAGTACATAACTGAAGCGGGGAATGCTGAACGGTGCTACGTACTGTCAACCAAATTTCACAAGAGAGACAAAAAACCTTTCTGAAGGAACAATTGACAACAGTTGAGTAAGCTATTAATTTTTGCGTATGTGGATAGATCAATTTGATAACCGTTATGAAAGTCTTATGAAGTACATTTTTTCATTTATTACATAAACAAATAAAATTGTTTACCAGAAAAAAGGAACAACGTGAAAGTATGATTTTTGAAGAAAACTTATTTTATTGAAAAGTGTACTTAGCACCGTTTAGCTTCCCCTGCTTCAATTTCTGCTGTTCAAAAATCATTGCCGTCATTTTGCGGACTTCTATTAACCATTCACAATCATCTGAAATGAGAAACTTTATGGTTACATAAATCATATTTATTATTCTAAATGATAGATTTTAACATTTTTAATGATTTCACTTGAAAATGTTTTGAATTATTTAATGATTTAAAAAAATTATTTTTCAAGGATTTGCATGTTCTTTTTAGGGTTTCGTAGCCCCGGGCAGAAACACTTACGGTTTCGGTCGGCTTTCCCTCCGTCGTATAAAAAAGAAGTAGTGAGGCGAAGTGAAGAGAAGTGAGGGGAAATGAAGAAGATGTCATAGGAAGTAAGGGGAAGTGTGGGAAGTGTGGGGCAGTGAGGGAGGGGCATGATGGGAAATGAGACGTAAGGGTGACGAGGAGAAGTGAGGGAAAATGAGTGGATGTTTGAGAAGGGGGTGGAGGGGTAGTAAGGGGGTGTAAGGGACTGTGGTGAGGAAAAATGAGGGGAAGTGAGGGAAATAAGGGAATGGGAGATGATAGGAGGTAAGGTGAAATGAGGGATAGTAGGGGGAAATTAGGCAAAGAGCGGGGAGAGGAGACATTAACGACTTTATTAAGGGCCTAATAGTTTACGAAACCCTTTTTTTATTTCGAAACAAAACGCTTTCAATGTAAAATTGTTCAAGTTTTGACGCTTTGATTTAATGTGATTTGAATTTGTACAATTTTTATAAGTGGATGGTACACCTCAATTTTCAGCTAATTCAAATATTTATTTTATAACATTCCTAATTCTTTTCCCTTGTATTAAAAGTGAAGCTAAATGTGTGTTTGAAATATAGGATATTGACTTTTCAAAAACTTTTCGTTTGTGGAACTTACATGTATTCAAATAAGACGAAGCTTGGGATTCAGAATTTGAATATTTTTATCAGATAATGTTATTTATTGAGAATTTTTCTATTCAAATTTCATAAAGAAGTATTTTGTTTGGTAGGAGGTAAGCCAATTTAAAAACTAATGATTTGGAAGAAAGGAATGGAACTGATTGTCCATTTTTTATTCTTTAGAAAAACATTTTGAACTAATAAAGGCAATTTCTTTTCAAGCCTTCAAGTTCTTCACAAGCTAGGATTTTCAAAAATGCTAAAGAATCATTTTTTATTTCAAATTTCGCTTGATATTGAAATGCTGCTAATTCCTTAATATTGAAAGTTAATTTGTAATGTTTTTAATTGAATTTTTTTGAATTTAAATGGAATTTCGAGGGCTTAAAATATTAGATATTCGATTTTCGAAACTTTCCAAACTGAAATTATTCACTCTTCAATATTTCAAACTGAAATTTGTTGGGTAACTTGAATAAGTTTCATCTCAACATTTTTTGAAAGTTGTTATCATCGAAAGGTTCGTAACAATAATTTCATGAGATTTTATGCATTTAAAGTAGTTACCTTTGAAATGGTAAAATTGGGATATGCCCATATATCGGTGTGTTGAAATTTTTATGATCTCAATACTTAATCGTTGAACCTACAAGACTTGAAAATTTCTTATCGTTCAATTTATCGTGCTTAAGTCTAACAGATTTTAAGTTTAACAGCTCATGGATATAGACATCCATAATTTATCTGAAGGAATTGATTCTAAGATGAGAAAAGTGGTTGGTGACCTGGTCCGTAGAAGCAGTCACAAAATCTTCGAATGTGGCTAAACCTGAATCTTTTGTCGGAAATAAATAAAGAAAAAGGGAAGGCTTTGCCGATGATGACCGACCAAATGAACTCAAGGAAAACCATTCGGATTTCACAAGGACAAAAAAAAAATCTCCGAAGGAACTAAGTGACAAGAAAGAACGAGGAATAAACCACAAGGATGAACAAGAAACAAACTAGGATAAACAAGGAACAAACAATGAGGATGAACAAGAAATAAACAACAAGGATGGATGAGGAATAAATAACAAGGATGAAGTAGGAATAAACAACAAAGACGAACAGGAAACAAACAACAAGGATGAGCAAGAAACGAACAACAAGGATAAATAAGGAACGAACGATAAGGATGAACAAGAAAAAAACAACAAGGATCATCGAGCAACAAACAACAAGGATGGAGAAGGAATAAACAACAAGGATGATCCAGGAACAAACAGCAAGAATGGATGAGGAATAAATAACAAGGATGAAGTAGAAATGAACAAAAAAGATGAACAGGAAACAAACAACAAGGATGAGCAAGAAACGAACAATAAAGATGAATAAGGAACAAACGATGAGGATGAACAAGAAATAAACAACAAGGATGATCAGGGAACATACAACAAGGATCGACGAGGAACAAATAACAAGGATGGAGAAGGAATAAACAACAAGAATGAATAGGAAACAAAAAACGATGAACAAGGAATAAACGACAAGGATGAACAAGATACAAAAAATGAGGATGTACAGGGAATAAACAACAAGGATGATCAAGGAACAAACAACAAGGATGGATGAGGAACAAATAACAAGGATGAAGAAGGAATAAACCATAGGGATGAACAAGAAATAAACAAGGATGAATAAGGATCAAACAATGATGATGAACAAGGAATAAACAGCAGGGATGATCAAGGAACAAACAGCAAGGATGGATAATGAATAAATAAAAAGGATGAAAAAGGAATAAGCAACAAGGATGAACAAGAAAGAAACAAGGACGAACAAAAAATAAACAATTAGGATGAACAGGTAATAAACAACGAGGATGATCAAGCAACAAAAAACAAGGATGGATAAGGAATAAATAACAAGGATGGAAAAGGAATAAAGAACCAGGATGAACAGGAAACAAACAACAAGGATGGGCAAAGAACAAACAGTTAGGATGAACAAGGAATTAGCAATAAGGATGAACAAGGAATAAACAGCAAGGTTGATCAAGGAACAAACAATAAGAATGGTTAATGAACAGAAAACAAGCGTGAAGAAGGAATCAACCACAAGGATGAAAAGGAAACATACAAAGATTAACAAGGAACAAACAATGAAAATGAACAAGGATTATACAACAAGGATGATCGTGGAATAAACAACAAGGATGAACAGGGAACAAACAATGATGAACGAGGAGTAAATAACAAGGATGGAGAAGGAACAAACAATGAAGAAGAACGAGGAATAAACAGCAAGGATCATCAAGGTCCAAACAATGAGGATGAACAAGGAATAAACAGCAAGGATGATCAAGGAACAAACAATGAGGATGGATAATGAACGAATAACAAGAATGAAGACGAACTCAACCACAAAGATGAACAAGAAACAAACAAGGATGAACAAGGAACAAACAATGAGGATGAACAAGGACTGAACAACAAGGGTGATCAAGGAAAAAACAGCAAGGAAGGATAAGGAACAAATAAAAAAGATGGAGAAGGAATAAACAACAATTATGAACAGGGAACAAACAATGATGAACAAGGAACAAACAACAAGGATGGATAAGGATAAAATAACAAGGATGGAGGAGGAATAAACAATAAGGATGAACAGAAAAAAACAGCGATGAACAAGAAATAAACAACCAGGATTAACAAGGAATGAACAGAAAGGATGATCAAGAAACAAACAATGAGGACGGATTATGAACAAATAACAAGAATGAAGAAGGAATGCACCACAAAGAGAAACAGGAAACAAACAAGGCTGAACAAGGATAAACAATGAGGATAAACAAGGAATAAACAACAAGGGTAATCAAGAAACAAACAACAAGGATGGATAAGAAAAGAATCACAAGGATGGAGAAGGAATAAACAATAAGGATGAATAAGGAACAAACAATGAAGATGATAAATGAAAAAAATGACTAGAATGAACTAGGAACAAACAAGAAGGATTATATCATAAAAGAAAATTGTAAGTAAATAAAATGATCAAGCTGGCTACAAAAAGAAGCTAATCTGGTAAAGCATTTTGCATTTTGAAAAAAATTAAGAAAGAAATGTTCTGACCATGTTCTATTCTTTATTTTCATTTCTATATAAACTTATGCACTAAGTAGCGTTACGGAAATTTCCATAAGCCTAACTCGCTCAAGTATAGCCCTCGGGCCAAAGTTAAGGAAAATTCCGTAACTTTGGTCCTGAACGAGTAAAAAAGGGGTTGGTCATATGGAAAAATCCGTAACGGTACACACGTCCATAAGTTTAATATTCGAAACATTTTATGACACTATTTTGATACCGCTGCTTAAAATTTGTGACACTATTGACACTATTTTTAATCTCTGAAGTGAGTGCGAGGCCTGCTTTCTTTATACTCATTGTTAACCAATTAAAAATTTTAGAGTCTTCAACCTCGAAAAATTCTAACTAAAAAATCATTATTATTTCATGGGAAATTGTTTAATATAATATGAATGGAATAAATCTCATATTTTCACGTAAAAAATTAAAATTCGCAATACATAATTTTTGTGCTGGGATCTGATATTCTGTCATCTGAGCGAATTTTATTCCTCGTAAAAAGATTAGAGAACTCAACATTGGAAATTTCAGTTTTTATTATTTAAGTGAAGGATGTTTCGCGTGGTTCAAAGGATCTGGTTTGTAAATATTTGATCGACATATTTTATATTACTATTTTTAGTGGATTCTTCATCCCTGGATAAACTGAAAAATTGCATTTCCTTGTAAAATGTTAAATATTTTTCCTTGGAGTTATTTCTGTTCGTTGCTCAGTGAAAAATCAAAGTAGAGAAAATTTCACTCGGGTGGCATGTAGCTAAATTTTTTAATTCAAGGTGCCTTAATTTATTAAAGAACAAAAGAAAAAAATTGCTTTCGTTTATTATCAAACCCGATGAAATCAATTAACATTTAGAAGCTTCGATTACTGAACCAGTGACAAAATTTCAAACAGAGAATCATTTTTTAATCATTCTCGTTAGGGAGATTTTTGGTTCAATTTTTTTTTTGTATTTCCCTTTCATAAATATAAATATTCAGGTTTTATACCGTTTTGTACTCTATAAAATGAAAATGTTCGAAATGGTGGACGAAAAAAATATTTTGTGTCTAAATTTAATAGACTGAATTAAAATTAGTCGCTGATGTTCTTTGATAGACTTCTATTGCAAGTTGTGTTTTGGAATGTTAAATTAAAGATCACGGATGCAGTATGGCGGACGCAAATATAATAACTATTTTGATATTCAGAAACATCGGCATCCATAATTGTTAAATCATAAAATTAAAATCTGAGGATACTTTTGATTTTGGTAAGAGTCTTTAGAGAACGTTTATTAATTACGTGAGGATGATTTTTTAAATTATAGACCCCCTTCCCCTCTAGTGTAAGGATTCGTTAGATTTTTGTGACCCCCTGCCACATTACGTAAGATTTTATATTTTTACTCCACATATCAACAATATATTTATCATTTTTACTGTCAACGACATTTCAAGGGATTTTGATGTATTTTAAAGGACTACAAAGTATTTTGAAAAATTAAAAAATTTCTACGGAATTTAACGAGATTTACAAAGATTTTTAGAGACTTCATGATACTTCAAGGGATTTTAAGAGATACCGAAGGTTTTTAATTGATTTTTAGGGATTTTAAATGATTTGAGACAATCAAGAACGCTTTCGCGGATTTCAAAGAATTTTAAGAGATTTTAAGAGACATCGAAACATTCCGAAAGAAGTCACGGGATTTCAAAGGATTTTTTAGGATTTTAAGAAATATGGAAGAGTTTTTAAGAATTTTGAAGTTTGCTAGAAGATTTAATTAGATTTCGAAAATTTGAAGGGACTTAAAAGGATTTTAAGGTATTTTGAGACACTTCAAGGATCTTCAAGCGGTTTCGATAATTTCACGGGATTTCAAAGGATTTGAAAGGATTTAAAATGATTGCGAAGTATATCCACAGATTTTAGAGGATTTCCTACAATTTTAAAAAATTTAACAGAATTTCGAAGAATTTCCGAATATTATGGAGGATAATAATTAGTTTCGGGGAAGTTTAATTGCTTTTAGGAAATTTTAATGCATTTTAAATTATTTTTAGGGATTTTGAAGAATTAAGAAAGATTTCCGCGGATTACAAAGGATTTTGATGGATTTCAAGCGATTTGGAGAGATTTCGAAGTGTTTCAAAAGAAGTCACGGGATTAGAGGATTTTGATCAGATTTTTAAAAGATTTTAACGAGTTTTGAAATATTTTTAGGGATTTCAAAGAATTAAGAAGGATTTTCGCGAATGACAAAGGATTTCGAAGGATGTCAGGGTGGATTCTAATTGGACTCCAACGATTCGAACGGATTTGAAAAAAAAGATTTCGATAGATTTCACTGTAATTAAAAATATTTGCAAAGATTTGAAAGTATTTCAAGGTAACTTAACACATTTCAAGATATTTAAAGCGGCTTTGATGATTTCACAGGATTTCAAGAGATCTTAATAAGATTTCGAAAGACTCCGAAGTGTTTCCACGGATTTTAAAGGATTTAGATCAAATTTGGCAAGATCTAATAGAATTCCAAAGGATTTCCGAGTGATACAAATGATTATAAGGGATTTTCAGGAATTTCAATGGCTTCTAAAATATTTTCAAATATTTTTAGGGTTTTTGAAGAATTAAGAACGATTTTCGCGGATTACAAAGGATTCCGAAGGATGTCAAATGATTTTAGTTGGATTGCAAAGATTTGAGGGAATTTGAAATAATTTCATTAAATATCAAATGATTTCATGGGAATTCATAAGATTCCAAAGAATTTGAAGGGACTTCAACGGATTTTAGGAGATTTGAAGCGTATTCGATGCTTTCACGGCATTCGAAAGGATTCTAAGAGATTGAGAAAGATTTGGAAGTATATCCACAGATTTTAGAGGATTTTCTAAGATTTTAACAGATTTAAGGGTATTTCTAAGGATTTTCGAACATTATAGAGGATTTTAAGAAGTTTGGGGGAATTTTGATGGCCTTTAAAATGTGTTGAAATCTTTTCAGGCATTTCAAGATATTCAGAAATATTTTCACGGATTTTGAAGGATTAGAAAGAAGTTTCATGTAATGTTGATTTCGAGCGACTTCACGGAGTCTCAAAGAATTCAAAGAGATTTCCACATATTTTGAAAGATTTCAGGAGACTCCCAAGGGCATCAATCGTTTTAAAGGGGTTGTAAGAGGTTATGTACGATATCCATGGAATTCAAAGGGTTTCAAGGAATTTTAACATGATTCACAAAATTTTCAAAAGAATTCACGAGATTTCATGAAACTTACGTAAGAAATGCTCTGGACTGTCCCCCAAGTAAGCACTCGTAAGATTTTCCAGACATCCTCCCCCCCCCCCCCCAAAGAAACCTCACGTCATTAATGGACGCATCTTATCTATAGGGTGTTTAACTTCCTGATTTCGAATCTGTGTTCAAAAAATGAAATTCCAAAATGGCGGATCCACTACGGCGGCCGGGAATATAAAAAATAGTAGGTTTCTTGTCAAAGCTGCATACCTAAGAGTTTTTTGAGTCGCTACTTCCTCACTTGAAGTCGAAATATAAAATTTTTAAATGGCGATTTTAATCTGGCGTATCAAAGTAAAAAAGGAAAGTTCTCCTTCCAAAACTCTGTTTTGAACTCTCTGACATGTTGCTGATATCAAATTTGAGTTCAAAATCATAAAATTTAAGTACATTTGACATCCCTACCAAGATTTGAGGTAGCAAACCGCCGCCAATTCTAAAAAAAAGTAGAAAAAGATTTTGAATACCCATACGAGAAAAAAAATCTTCCATGGAGGACGGAATGCGAAAAAGAAAAAAATCGTTAAAAATCTCAATTTATGAGATATATTGATCAATCTTGGTGGGTGCATAGAACCCACCAAAGTACAAAAATTCTGTATGTTTGGAAAATATTAATTGGAGAAATAAGCTATAATCGAATTTAAAAAAAAAATCTTCTAACAAAAAGTCGTCTGCAGGCAAATGAAAAACTTTTTTTTTCGGAAGATGTCATCAGATTCAAAAAGTACTTTTAATGAATTTGAAATACATTGACTCATATTGAAAATTTTTCATTTGTTAGCAATGATTCATAAACATACCACAGAGTTAGATTTGAATTTATATAAAAAATTAACAATTTTCAAAATGCGCAGACACAAACCTATCATCGACTGAGTTATACTGATTTTTTACCAAGTTCTTGGAGAAAATTGTTCAAAATAATTATTCTGTAAGTTTGAATGATATTAGCTGAAATTCGGAGAAACCCGTTGACCCCAAAATGTAAAAAATTCTTAAGAAGAAGTCGACTGTAGGTGACAACTTTATTCCAATGTTGTTAGAAAAATTTATTACTGCATGTAGATTTGTTATTATTGTTACAAAATGAATGAAATCCCACCAAAGACACTACGTGTTAAATCGCTCCGCCATGTTCATGACCATTAATATTTTATATATTCATGTTAAAGATAATCAAAGTTGTTAAATCAAAAAATTACGCCAAGTAAAAATAGTAGAAAATTTATGAACATAAGTGTTTTTCAATAAAAGCAACCACTTAAATGCGTTAGTTTATTAAATAATTTTTTGCTTTATAAAAAAAATTTACAGTATAGAGAAATAAAAAAATTGGGGGCCTATTATTGTCTTAAATATTAAACCTAAGTGTGCCAATATAGCAATAGTAATATTGATAATAAATAATTTTATAATAGGCCCGCCAATTTTTTTTATTCTTCTACACTATTAATTTTTTTTTATCGAACAAGGAAGAATTCTATAATGTATTTCATTGAACTAATTCAATTTATTGAGAATCACTTCAAATTATACATTTTTTACTGTTTGTGCTTGGCTTTACTTTTTGTCTTCACAACTTTGATTACCTTCAACATTAATAAATAAAATATTAATACACTCATCTCGCGTAACCTGGCCAGTCTTGGGTCTGGTCGGCCAGGATGCGAAGGCTATTGAAATCTATTTTCAACCGGATTCAACGCGAAGAGTGAGTAAACACTCAGGATCGCATATATAGTCTCTGAAGCCGGCACACGTACGAAAGTATATGCCCAGAGAGTCGCGATTTAATAACTTCTGATGCGGAGCTGATTGTCCGAACGAAAACCTTGAGTATAGGGCGTCAAGGAACGCTCAGTGGGAGAGACAAAAGCATTCAAGCGTGAAAAACCGTGAGGCCGGCCACAGATTGGTCGGACAAGTAAAGCGAGATGAGTGTAGTCATATACTTGGCGGAATTTTTCCACACTTGGTGTTTTTGGTGGAATTGAATATTTACCCACAATATAAATTATACTCCATCATATTGCACTCCTCATGTTTTTTTACTTTTTGTCACGTCCTCAATCACTTACAAGAGAACTCGCGCGTGGTAAAGCAAGTTCTAAACGCAAGCATTCGTAGTGGAATGAGAGGTGAAGCTGGCAAGTTGGATATCGATCTGCCACATCGGCACTATGGGATATCCCGTAAAACCACTTTCGTCTCGTACATATGCGCGTGTAACCTGTAACTGAGAAATCGAAAGACATCGTCCCATAATATGATTCTTGACTCAGTGAATCAAAAATCACTAAATCACCTACTCGTGAAACAATGGAGATTCGAGCATGATTTAACTCCATTTGCTCCACTGGGTCTACGTGACCCAAATTGAATATTAATTAGGTCAAATTGATATTCCGACTTTTTTGAATCAATGCACGAGATAAATTGTAAATTTCAGTACAGGATCTGATGTATGTTTTGAATTACAATTCACATTCTACGCGAGTATCTTTTTGTCCAGTAAAAAAATCACAGTTCTGCTGATTCTAGCGGATCCATTTTCCCAAGTCTGACTACAAACAAGTTTTACTACTGTCTGGTAGTTTCAAGAATCCGAGAGACCTTCTTACAATGTAAGATGAAGTGAGGTCTAGGTCCGAAGGTCAAGCCTTTGAAGTTAGGGGTCATCAGTGGCCTATCCGACCCTATCTGAACCTGTAATATCCTATCCTATCCTATCCTATCCTATCCTATCCTATCCTATCCTATCCTATCCTATCCTATCCTATCCTATCCT
>JAUMHM010000071.1:22834622-22871135 GCA_032362435.1 Melikaiella ostensackeni | reverse complement strand
CGATAACGCACCGTCGCACAATGCCATCATTATCCGTGAGCATTTGGCTAAAAACGAAACGAATACCATCCAACAACTGCCGAATTCACCTAATTTGGCTCTCTGCAACTTTTTTTATTCGGCCGACTCATAAAACCGCTCCGCGAAACGCGTTACAGCACCCGAGATGAGGTCATGGAAAAATCGAAGATGGCTCTGATGGCTATAATGCAAACCGATTATAAAAAATGTTTCGAGGATTGGATTAAGCGCTGGAATAAGTGCGTTGCAGTCGATGGGAAGTACTTTGAAGGGGACAATATCGATTATCATGAATAAACTTGTATTTTTGATTTTGAAAATAAAGTCCTAAAACTTTTTGATCAAGGTAGTAAAGCCTTTTTTCGGATTCGCGGGTTCCCAAAACGTGGAGATTTTATGTGATCCGCGAAAGTGAGTTTTCATACAAAACTAGTACCTTCTCACTGAGACAAAAATGTAAAAATGTTGATTTATCACAGAGTACCATTTATTCAAGACCATATGTGGCTGGAGCCACGCGACTTTTCCAGATATCCAGTACTTGCAAAAATAAAAAGCTCTCAAGCACCTCCAGAGATTTTTCGGAATAACACAGCAATCCCTTATCCCTCTTTGCTACTTCAAAAGTTCTTGACTCAGGAACGGAATATTCCCCAGATAGATATATATTTTTTCCAAGCGATTTCCCGTGTAATGGTCCATGTTTCGCGGGCTTTCGATCGGAGGTCCGTTAATCTGGACTTCTTATATCGCGATTCACTCGGCAAGCACTTCTTCATTGAATGTGGATGAAGTTCGACTCGAGTGTTCAGCTTTCTGAGTAGAGCGACTTGAAGAACTTTCAACGATAAATTTTCGTTTTCCCTTCTTCGGGCTGTACAATGCAGCTAGTACGTCGACGTCTGTACCTACATACAAGTATATACGAAAGTCCTGACGAGGCTCACAGGGAGGAGCAGGGGGCTTGCATCTTAGGGGATTTTGTGGCGGGACGGTTATTACTGACTTTTTAAGTTGTATTGCAATGAACATAGTGGCTCTGCGCTTCAATGGATTCACCCTTGCCTCCGTTTCATATTTTATATTTCCCCGAGATAAGCAGCCAACCAAGGAACCAAGCGTGACGATCGATATCCAATATCTGTTTGCTAATATTTCACATATGGCTGCCACAGCCTCTTACCTTCCAACCTCCCCCATCAGGATAGCGTTTCGCGCCTTCCCCTCACAAAAGGATCAAATATTTTTCTTCTTTTCTGTCTGCGTCTAGCGAAGGTGTGCTTGATTCAGGTTCGAATCCCAGGTAGTATAACGCGGGGCTAGATTGAAGAGGTGACGGTTTGAGTTTATTTGGCTGATAATTCTCCCTTTTATATAAGGCTGAAAATGAAAGAATCAAGACAATGAGCTTAGAGACTCTCTTTTAGAAAAGGTACTTCGTTTTCAGTGTGTTCAAATATTTTGCACGCGTGGTGATTTTTTTTTCATTTGTAGGAATTTTTAAACATTCTAGTGAAAATTTTTAGAAGTTTCTTGCGTTGTCAAATTTTACTCAGGGACTGAGGGTTGAGAATTCTCATCACACTTATGGAGAAATGAATGGTTTTTTCCAAACTCAAAGACCAAGCTGCAAGAGGCTGGAAAGAAGAGAGGAAAAGAAGAAGGGATGTATGATAAGAAAGATAAAAAATGGACTCGAACATTGAATAGGAGTAGATAATGAATCACACGAGGCCTGTTTACACAGCAGCAATTTTTGCTACAAGGTCGGTCTTGTTATGAATAAGAGAGCAAAACAGCATGTCAAAAAGTATGAATGCGTAGCTCCTAAATTATTATGGTTTAGGATGAAAGTGGTTTCACTAGCCTATTTTTATTACATTCTATGCTCCAGTTGGTGGTGACAGTAGTGGTGTAAGAAATACCTTCTGCAACTCGCTAGATGACATCATAGGTACTTGCGATCCTGGATAAAGAATCATTCTGCTCGGAGATATGAATGACTGAGTTGGTGGGCACAGCGAAGGTATCGCCAGGATACTTGGTCCTTTCAGAGACCCAAAAACGAACAGTAACGGGGAGAAATTGACTAGTTTATGCTTAAAAAAAGGCTTATTCATTACAAATACTAGGTTCAGACATGAAACGATTCACATATGTACTTAATGCGAAACCGAAAGCCACATTATTATTGACTTTGTTGTAGCGGATGAGAGACTGAGAGGACTTGTATGAGATACAAGGGTTATGAGAGTCTCTGAATATGGAACGATTTACTATCTCATAATTTCAAAAATAAAGCTAAAGAAGGGATGGGAGAGAAGAATAATTGATAATAAGTCGAAGCAAAATCGAGTGAAGATAGAGAACTTGTATAAATCAGAAGTACAAATGGCATGTCGCAAAAACCTGAATAAGTATTTAGGACATGATACAGGAGAACGGAAGATGGAATTGGGTAGAGGCTGTATTGATAATACTGCGGAATAGCATCTATAAAAGTTCATCCGAAGTGTGGCGCACTAGGGCTCTAAAAAGAAAAACTAGAGATGCTTGGTGGAATGATGACTCCCGGGAGACTGTTAACGAGAAAAAGGAAGCCTACTCGAGAAGGCTGAATATTTAAGGTCTTAGCAACAAGGAGAAGACCAGACTAGCAAATGATTATCGGGATAGAAAAAGAAAAAGAAAAATACTAGTCAAAGAACTTGGGTGAAATGAAAGCGCAAGAAGATAAAAAATACAAAATGATTTCGAAGTAAATAAGCAATCATTTTGGATATGGCTTTGAAAGATTAGGAAAGGAAGTACTAGCACTGATTCAGTCAGAATTGAGGAGGCCGATGGTGAAATGGTATGCGATACGGACAAAGTAATATGAGTGATTTTTTCGAAACATTGTATGGAGGCCAAGCTATGGAGCATAACAACTGTGACACAGAAGAGAATGCTTTGGACTATTCCGTTGTAGGTGGCGAAAGGAGAATTAATATCCACGACATAATATCCGTTAATTAGAAAACTCAAGAATGGTAAGGCTGTTCTTGTGAAAGGTATCACCACCGAAATGCTTAGGAACCGTGGCGGATATTTGTTTGTGTGGCTGAGCGAATTTATGAAGATGTGTGCTGAGAACGGTGAAGTTCTAAACGATTGGAGAAAGGCGATTATAGTTCCAATCTACAAGGGAAAGGGTGATAAAAGTGACTATAATAATTATAAAGCAATTA
Source organism: Melikaiella ostensackeni (assembly GCA_032362435.1). Lineage (NCBI taxonomy): Eukaryota > Metazoa > Arthropoda > Insecta > Hymenoptera > Cynipidae > Melikaiella > Melikaiella ostensackeni. The sequence continues at coordinate 22,867,884 of JAUMHM010000071.1, read as the reverse complement.
ACCTAACAAGTGCCGTAAGCAAAACATTCACCAAACTAATTATTGGTAAGGTAATGGGAATACAAAAAGAAATTATTTGGGAAGTATAATTTGGATTCAATCTAGGAAGATCATGTGCGAATCAGATATTTAGCTTGAGACAGAGCATAGAAAAAAAGTTTGAGAGTGAACAGAAAAGTTTTCTCTGCATTTGTTGATCTGCAAAAAGCTTTTGATAAGTTGGATGGAACTAAGCTTTGGGAAGTCCTGAAAGAGTATGGAATGAATGGTTAGCTTCTGAAAGGAATAAAAGCAACAGTTGTTTTTCATTAAATTCAGCCTTTCGGCCTAGAATTGATTATATGTTAACTATACACTTTTCCTCGATAATTTATTTTCCTTAACCTAATTATCATTTCAGTTTTTTTTTTCAATATAACGAGGTTTCACATTCTTATTACATCCTTGCACCCCTGCAAATTTTTTGGAAAGTGTTGAAGGTCTGTGTCGGATAAAAATTCACATTTGTCGATGTTGGTATGTAAAATGCAATTGCATCGTCAAAATTTATCTTTCCATTTCCAAGCGGATTTTATGGATTTCCAGATAGTCCGTTTCGTGTACAGAAAACAGCATTTCCGGTGTCCCAGGGGCAGCAGAATTTCTTGAAAATGTTGCAGGTCAAGGTCGTGTGAAATTACACATTTTCCGATGGTGCTATACCTGTAGATGGTTGCAGCTTTCTCGTAAATTATTTTTTCATTTTTACTTTTTTTTGTTTCTAGACAGTCAATCCAATGGCCCTTGCAAAATTTCCGGGAACTTTTTAGAACATGTTGATGCTCAATGAAGGGTGATAATTACAATTCTCCGATACTGGCCTGTTGAAGGGTAAAATTTTTTGAATGTTATAGAATGTTTGCCGAGTGTACCGCAATATTCTAGGTTAATCTGAAATTCTAGAATGTTCTGGAATGTTTGAGAATATTCTAGAATTTTAGAGAATATTCTTATTTGAATTTGTAGATTATTTTAGACCATTCCAAAATATTCTGGAAATTTTTGGACTCTCTGAGATTATACTGGAATTTTAGAGAACGTTTTAGCATGTCGTAGAGTTTTCCAGGTTATTCTGGAATCTTGTTTACTTTTCTGGAATATTCGTAGAGAAAACAAAATTTCCGGCGTCCTAACAGTTTAAACTTTTTTCTTCACTACAATGTGGAATTGTGGAAGCACTTCTTCAAGACCGAAAATAATAAGTCACTTCACTCATCTTTAAAAATAATCTTTCTTAAGACTTTTTTTTCTAAAATATATTTGTTCGAGAAGAAAATTTGAAGTGTTTTCGAATAAACAATTAGTCTGTATTATTATACCACGTTTCATCACAAAATACATACATAAGTTTATAACACTAAACATTAGGGTGGTCCAAGAAAATGGCCTCATATTTTTCCTCGAATGGTACCCCAATAAAGTGTTACTTTTGGCGTAAAACTGGCCCCTCGTGTTTGGCAGAATTTTGAAAAAATACTAAGGGGTCCCTCAGGTCGGTTTTTGTAAATGAAATGTTTATTTTATTCAAATAATAAATGTTTGTGTATTTTTACTTCTATATGCGTACAGTCAACTCTTTTGAGTGAAAAAGATCAATCAGACTTTTGGCAGAATTTTAAAAGAGTATTAAGGTATCCTTCGCTCCAGTTATTGAAAATAACATGAATATTTTATTTTAATAATTAATCGCTCACAGAAAAAAATTCAATTTGAACCTAAAATCGGTATCCAGATGTTCCGACAAAAGACTGAACGACAATTCGTTCATATTGAGCAATAACGAACATTGAAAGCAAATCAATTGTCTTTCAGTATTGCCATTGCACATGACAGCGGATCTAGCTGAAGTTTAAAATGAGTTTGTGAGAGAATGATCTCAAACAAACTTAAAACCCCAGTTTTCTCTGTACAGCTGATAGATTTTTTCACTTCGACAGGCAGTTAATGTCCCTTTTTCACTCAAATACTTCACTTAGATTTTTGTCAGAATATTGGAAATAACTTCGCATTTTATTTTCAAAAACCGAGTTGGAGGACCCCTAAATACTTTTTAAAATTCTGCACAAAACTCTGAGAAAAGATTCCCACTCATGTCTCTGTGAGCATGCTAAAGTAAAAATAAAAAAACAGCTATTATTTAAATAGAATGGACCTACACAATTGTTTTTAACCTTTTTCTAGTAGAACTATTGGCTTCTCCTTTAAACATCGAAAATGCTATTGATGAATCAAAAATTCAAATTTTTTTGGTCATGTAACTTATTATAGAATTATATAAATACATACAAAACATCGAGCGTGAAATGCGAGTATTGTAATGTGACTGTGTCCCTTAAGGCCGATAGAGCCTTGAATAAATTAATTTTCATAACACATGCTTGATTTGAGCCCTTTTAAATGCCTATGATGCGGGTCTAAAGTTTTAATTTTCAGTCGCTAGGGAGTAAAAAGTGACGTCAGAGGTGATTAATGAAAATTATCAAGCGATCAGTTGATCGAGCGTGAAACGCGAGATGGACAAATGCGCGCTCTAAGCGCGCTCAAACTTGCGAGTGAAGCGTGCGATGAGAATATGTCCAGTGGCTTAATTTTTCTTGGTCGCGAAGTAGTCCTTTCCCATTATAGAAACGAAAAAATTTAAAATTCTATCGAGGCTGACCGTGTTTTTTTTTTGAAACACCTTCTTCTCTGAGTATTGAAAGATTATGAATTTAAAGGTTCATGTTTCACTGAATCTTGCGAGAATTTGATGAGTAAGCGGCCATAAATGTATAAGTACATTTTTCGTTTTTTGAAAAAAATCAGACAAAGAAAAAGTATAAAAACTAATTTTCCGCAAAGGAAATACTTCATGAATAGGTATTCTCGGCAGAGGTGGAACTTGTTGTAGATCAAAACAAAACAAATATGAATTTGAAGGCTTTTCCTATGCTGATTTATAAAAGCTTTTGCTCTTTTTTGTGGATTTTCAAATTTGCCATCAAATCACTTCTTTTAATGTCATTTTTTTCGGCAATCAAAAATTTTTTTGATAGAGTGCAAGTAGTGCAGCTGTCACTTGGAGTGGACGAAAATGCGAAGTTAAAATCTGTCTTAAAAATTCTTCTAAATACATCGTATGATACTTTCAAGTTATGATGCGCTTTCGTATAGCCATCGTGGAATTTTCTAACAGTCTTGGACCAGTTTGTTTGGCATTGTGAAGAAATTTGTCCTGAGTCTTTTGATATCCGAAAATTTTATTCTATTACAGCAATTCATTATATTAACTATAATGAAAATTATTTTCAAAAAATTAGGTTTAACTCTCTGCTCTTTCGGCTTCTCTTTTCCTTACACTCTGGACCTATATTTTGAATCCATTAATCATTGTTTTCACCACTTCTTTCATTACTGTATGATTCAACCTCTTTACACAACGCTTTTTACAGCTCTAATATTAACGAAATAGGTGAAGAAAATTCAGAATATATTGGAAGAAAATATCAGAAATTGATTTTCAGAGCACTATTCAAAAACGTATTTTGCAAAAGCGAGCAAATAAAATACAAACATTCTTTTTCGACATCAAAAATCATTTTTCTGCATCAAATCTCCCTTCTTAGCATCAAATTAATTTGAAAAAAACAAAAGTATAGTAAAATATGTAAAAGGGATGAATTTGGAGTCACTTCTCTTTGGTTGATTACGCTAATTCAGAAAAGAGGACTTGTGATGTTTTGGTCATTTTTCCGAATGAAAATAATTCTGAATTTTAAACAGGACTTATATCATTTTGTTATTGTACGAAGTTTTCGAAGTATTAATTCATTTAGAATTTTTTTTTCTCTAATATAACCATGAAATATGGATTTCTGAGACCTAAAATAGATAGAACCCATTCTTATCTCATTTTTTTGGACTTATGCTTTTATGGCCGCTTATTTCTCATTTGTTGTAACTCGTTGATGGTTTTCGCATGCTGGTTGTTACATGCCAATAACACGTGAAACGTTTCTCTATGCAAATATTTGATGGGTATTACAACGCAATTGAGAGTATCTTGGAAGCCCTCGAGTTCACTTAGACCCGGGCTTTCTGCGTCTTTAATCTAACTGTGACATTATGCATCGCGCACGTTTAAGCATTAACGATACATGCGCTTTCCAATACTACAAAGTACCTTTTATTTGTTTACGCGTCTCACAGGGCTGCCGCGTCGAGTCGCAGAATAATCGTTAATCTCTTACAAGGGGCCGCCTGATAAGTAAGGTAAATTTCCCGCCAGATGGCGCCAAAATAAACTTTGAAGTATATGATCAAGAAATATCACTCTTCAAACTAACATTTACCAAACTACAGCAAAAAACCTTCGATTAGTTTGCTTTTGGCAGACGTTTGAAGTGAGCATGTCAGTAGTTTTCGAAAAAATGGAGAAAAAAGAGATCCGTGCGGTGATAAAATATGTTTATCCAAAAAATTGGACGGCCACGTTGAAAATAGCTTATTTTTCGATGAACGAATTCAGACGTGGCCGAACCACAACTAAAGATGAAGCGCGCTCCGGACGCCCAATTGAGGCCACCACATCGGATATGGTAAGTAAAATTCATCATATGGTTATGGAAGATCGCCAAAACACGGTGCGTGGAATTTTTAAGGCTACATGCATCTTCACTGAGCGATTCTATAACATCTTGCACGAGAGAATGAAGGTCGAGAAGGTGACTGTGGACAAAACCTGAGTCCACCACTTCACACCCGCGAGAAAGCAGCAGTCAAAGCAGTAGGTACTACGTGGTGAAAGTTTGCCAAGGAAGGCGCAGGCTATTTCGTCAGCTAAGAAGGTGATGGCCGCTGTATTTCGGGATTCCCACTAAATTATCCTTATGGATTACTTGAAGAAGGATGAAACTATAACCGGAACATACCAAGCATGATTATTGGACTGTTTGGAAGCCGAGCTACAATAAAATCGGTCACGATTGTCGCACAAAAAAGTGCTGTTTTATCACAACGCACCGGCTCACACTTCCACAACCGCAATAGCAAAAATACACGAATTGTACTTCGAATTGATTCCGCATCCACCCTATTCTTCTGAGTTGGCTCCTTGCGACTCATTTCTGTTTCCCAATTTGAATACCTGGCTCGGTGGGAAGAGATTTTTGGGCAATGATAAAGTAATCGATGCCGTACATGAGTATTCTGCAGACTTCAAGAAATCCTACTTTTCTGCAGGGATGCAAAAATTGGAATTCCGCTAGATTTAGTATGTAGCCCTCGAAGGAGACCATGTTGAGAAAAAAAGACAAATTTTCCGAAAAAAAAAATTTAACTTGCTTTTTCACCAAACTTATCAAGCGACCCTGGTACCTTTTTCCCATCACAAGTCTGAGATTTTCTTGCCCCTGTATTGTGACGCTGCGATCGATTACTTTGACCCGTTTTTTCTTTGCGGTAGCCTGCGCGTAATTCTCGTACATTATTTTTAATGATCATCTATTAGGAGCCGCATGGCTAATGATACGGCTATATTACAAAGGTACGTGTTAACGTTTTCGCAGCACGTAATTTGGATGAATTCGTAGAACCAAAATTATAATTTGTATCACAGCAGAAATAGGATTTTTAGAGGTCTGGCCGGTGAAACATTTCGTTAGCCAGGAACTAATCTGAATTAAAGAAATAAATAGGTTATTTTAACGGTCTGAATTTGTGGCAAATTGTAACCGAAAGAAATTACGACAATTCTATCTTTATCCGAATTCCAACCGGTTTCCAAATCTCTAGTAGATATTCCCATCACAATATTACTAAGAAACAATTGCAACATACCAACCCTAACATATTTGACGAACTGAATCTCAGCTGACTCTAACTAAAACCGCCAAAAAATTTTGAAGTCAAAAATAATCGCACTAGTCACCTTCCTGAGACTCTAGAGGATATACCCATCACCACATTACTAAGAAGCACGTTCAACAAACTACCTCTAGCACATTTAACGAACCCCATTTCAGCTGACTTTGAATGAAACAGCCAACAAATTTATAAATTTAAAATTATCACATGAGGCACCTTCCCAAGACTATAGAAAAATATTCCCATCTTTACAGTAATCATCAACGCACCCCTAGCATATTTAACGAACCCCATCTCAGCTGACTGCAACTTAAACACAAAAAAATGTATAGATTGAAAATAATCATACCACCCACCTCCCCAAGACTCTAGTAGATATCGTTATCCCAACAGAAATTATCAACAACCCCAGGAAACTACTTCTAGCAAATATAACAAACCCTATCTCAGCTGTCTTTAACTCAAAGAGCTAAAAAATTTCCAAATTGAAAGTAATCACACTGGTCACTTTTCCAAAACTCAAGTAGATATACGGATTACCACATTACTGAGAAACGATTTTAACAAACCACTCCTAACACATTTAACGAATCACATCTCAGCTGACTTTAATTAAAAGAGCAAGAAAATTTATAAATAAAAAATTATCACACTAGTCATCTTCCCAAAACTCTGTTAGATATTCCAAGCTCTAAAGTGATAATCAACAACCCCGGGGAATCACCTCTAGCAAATATAACTAACCCCATCTCAGCTGACTTTAACAAAAGGAGGCAAACAATTTGAAAATGTAAAATTATAGCACTACTCATCTTCCTAAAACTCTAGTAAATATCTCCACCACCACATTACGAAGAAATCATTTTAACAAATTACCCCTAGCGCATTTAACAAACCCCATCTTGATTACCTTTAGCTAAAACTGCCAAAATTTTCCAAATTGAAGATAATCACATTAGGAACCTTTCTAAGATACTAGTAGATATGCTCATTACCATAGCAGTTATTAAAATTTTGAACAAACCACCCCTAGCACAAGACTCTAGTAGATATCTCTATCTCAACAGTTATAATCAACAAAGCCAGGAAACCACCTCTAGCAAATATTACGAACCCCATCTCAGCTGACTTCAATTGAAACAGCTAAAAAATTTATAAATAAAAATAATCACACCAGTCACCTTCCCAAGATTCTGTTAGACATCTCCATCCCAACAGTTATAATCAACAACTCCAGGAAACCACCTCTAGTAAATATAACAAACCTCATCTCAGTTGCCTTTAACTGAAACAGCGAAAGATTCATGAGTTGGATATTATCATACCAGTCATCTTTTTAACACTCTAGTAGGTATCCCTATCACCATAGTACCAAGACACAATTCCAACATACCACCTCCAAGACATTTAACGAACCATATCTCAGCTGACTTTAATTAAAACAGCCAATTTTATAAATTGAAGATAATCAAAGCAGTCACATTCTGAAGAATCTGGTAGATACTTCCTTCATCACAGTATTAATCAAAAACTTCAAAGATACACCCCTAGCACATTGAACAAACCTTATCTCAGCCGACTCCAACTAAAACAGCCAAAAAATTCATAAATTGAATATAATCACACTAGTCACCTTCCCGGGACTCTAGTAGATATCGCCTTTCCAACTGTAGTTATCGAAAACCAAGTTACCTTTCAAAGACCTTAGCAGATGTCCCTTTCCTCTCAGTAATAATCAGAAACCCCAGAACGCCATCCCTAGCAAGTATAGCAAACCTCATCTCAGTTGCTTTTAACTAAAAAAGCCAAATAAATTCCAAATTGGAAATAATAATCGCACCAGTCACCTTTCCAAGACTTCAGTAGTATCTCCTTCACATCAGTTGCAATCATCCAAACCATCTTAGCTGACTTTCACTAGAACAGCAAAAAAATTTATGAGTTGAAGATTATCACACGAGTCCCCTTCTTAAGACTCTAGTAGATATTCTCATCACTATATTACTAAGATAGAATTACAACATACATCCTCCTGCACATTTAACAAACAATATTTCAGCTGACATTAACTAAAATAGCAAAAAAATGTATAAATTGTGAATAATTACAGCAGTCACCTTCTTAACATTCTAGTGGTAGTAGTCTAATAGTAATAGAAATCTTAACACCCTTCACCACAGTACTAAGAAACAATTTCAATAAATCACGCCTAAGATACTCAACGAACCCCATCTTAGTTGACTTCAATTAAAACAGCCGAAAAATTTATAAATTGAAGATAATCACAGCAGTCACCTTCTCAAGACTCTAATAGATATTCCTTTTCCAACAGTAATTATCGACAACCAGTTACCTTTCAAAGGCTGTGGCAGATATCCCTATCCTCACAGTAATAATCAACAACCTCAGAAAGCCATCCTTAGCAAATATAACAAACTCCATCTCAGCTGTTTTTAACTAAATAAGCCAAAAAAATTTCAAATTGAAAGTAATCACACCAGTCGCCATATCAAGATTCTAGAAGATATCCCCATTATCACAGTACTAAGAAAAATAATTCCAATAAATCACGCGTAACACACTCAACGACAAATAATACGTTGTCATTATTAATGCAAATAAAATGAAACTGTGCCGAAAAGGCATTTCAAATTAAATGTCAGATAAAAATATTTCATCAACCATTGTCAAAATTCAATTCATTAAGGGTCAAGGCATTAGGCGACACCTTAAATAACATTCTCAAATTATCGAAAATGATCGCTGTCTTTCTGTTGCTGAAAATATTAGCATATCGAGAGAAACTGCGCTCTACCTCTACCGATGTGATGGGGGCACATATCATCTTCTGAATTTCAGTTTCAGAGTAGGGACAACCTTCAATATTTTGTGCATGAAAATTTTAAGCAATCAATTGTAGTACTTTGAAATCTTTATTTTTCGTCAGAACATCATTAAATTTTTTTCGGCTATTTTTGACGCTGGTCTACTCTGTTTGGATAATGCATCCTTTACGTGTGGAACATAATATGAACTTTGCTGAAGCGACAGTCCCTGAGTTTGTAATTTATTAATGTACTCAACTGAACATTGAGAATTAGTTTGTATGTACTCTAAGTCTGCTAGCAAATGTTTTGTACGTAAGACTTTTTGAGCCTTTCCTATACATGTTGCCTCTTCTGGGTTCAAAGTCAAAACAACAGAAATAATTTTCTCAAAATTTTTTGCATAATACGTAGCCGCACTTAGCCACGTTCCCCATCGTGTTATAGCAGGCTCTGGTGGCAACGGTAATTGTGGATTCATCTCGCGAAAACGTGCAATCCTTTCAAGGGACTTCAAGAAGCTTTTTTTACATTTTCAATTAAACTATTTACTGTTTCATAATGCAGACGAATCGCTTCAGAAACAAGATGAAGACCATATATAACACACGCAATATGCAACATTTTCGGAACCATTTTTTCTTAATTCTCCATCAGCTTTAATCATATAAGGTGCTGTATCCGTGACAAATAACAAAACACTATCGTGTTGAATATTATCAGGTCATAACAACTGCATTGTATCACGAAAGAGATCTGCTATAGTCACATTATTTGCTGCACTAAGTTCTTCAGAAGTCAATGAGTAATATTCTCTAGATTGAATGTCATCTAAAACATCAACAATTACATTTGCTACTTTTCTTAGACAAGCATCAGTGGTTTTATTGATCAATACTCAAATATTATTATTTCCGTTTTTATCGCGCATTGCATTTAAGGTTTGATCATACAATTTAGGTAGAACATTTTTTTTTAAAAGTCGATTCATCGGGAACGTTTTTGCCTGTATAAGTCGAAAAAAAATTCTTAACAAAAGGATTATTAACCTTTTTTAATGAAATATCAGCTCCCAGAAACATCTCACATAGATTTTAAAAAAAATTTATTTCGATCTCTGGTTCTGTTTAAAATCTTTTAATCTCAGGACTTCCAACATTTTCTGTCCATAATTCTGGAGATAAATCTTTTTCCTTTCTGTTATTTTGAAAACCTGCACACTTCATTTTAAGCGACTTTAAAATTAAATAACGCCTCGATTCCTTATTTCTTGCATGACTAATTACAACATCACAATGTATACAAATTAATTCCTGCCTTTCGAACAGAGGCTCATAAAAATCTTTCCACTCCATGGCACGCTTGTTAAACAATTCATTTTTTGAGCACGTAGGAACTTCATCAATTATAATATTATCCATCATTATTCTCATACATTGAATTGCAGCGAAGCATATGGCAACCACCAAGTAAGCCCCGCATCGAATGAGTAATAAATGGTGGTTAGGTAGAGAGGGGGGCGCGAGGAATCATGCGTGATCGTGCGTGCCTGACAAGAGGCGTCGTATGTGCCCGGCGTGCGCGCGCTCTCCCACCATTCCCCCCATGCGGTGGTTCTCCGCAACGAGGGAGCCAAGCCTAGGCTCCGTGCACAACTTCGGACTGGGCTTATTCGCTCTCTGATGATTAACAACTAGAGTCTTGGGAAGGTGACTGACGTGATTATTTTAATTCAAAATTTTTTTGACTGTTTTAGTTGAAGTCAGCTGAGATTGGGTTAGTTATATGTGCTAGAGGTTGTTTTTAGGAAATGTTGATTATTACTTTGGGGATAAAGAAATATGTGAGGATGGGGATCGGTCAAAGAAGGGTTAATTTTGAAATTTGGAAATTTGTTTCGAAGTTACAAATTGATTCAAATTGAGACGAGCAAAATGACCTACTTGTCCTGTTAATTCGGATAAGGTCCTGGTTGGCAAAATGTTTCACTAGCCAGGTCTCTGAAAATCCTGTTTCTGCTATACTAAAAATTCTAATTTCGACCTTAAAAATTCATACAAATAAGTAACAAATTTTTAAACTGGAAAAAATATTGTTTTCTGTAAGGGCGTTCTCAAGCCGTTACCAGGGAAGCGTAAGAACTAGAGAGACGCTATAATAATAAACATGAGAGCACCTCTTTCGCACTTCGTGTTATGACTTGCTTAAAAACATTCTTACTGTATAGTGTCTGGCTGGTGAAACGGACGTTCTCGCGGGGCTTTGGAGTACAAGTGAAATTTCCCGAAAAATCTTAATAATAATTAGTATTGTTTACTTCAGAAAGGTCTATTTAAAGAATTTAATCTTACGGCAGTGGTCACTTTATCATTCACTAGATGTTTTTTTCTCCTCTTTCTTACAAAAAGCAGCCCTCCGAATCGTTCAAGGTCCTCCTTTATTTCTGCTTTTTCGCGTCTGTCTTCATACATACAATATATCCATCATTGAGAATGTCCCTGAGTACAAATATCTCTGAACGTCCATCCACTTGTCACTTAGCGTCCCAAAGAAAATAATATCTCGTCCTGCTGTCCTTCATTCTATCCCCGGCGTGCTTTAGAGGAGAAGGGCGCTCACGTCCCTCTTTTTTTCCTAACACCCTGGATAGCCCGATCAGACTATCGGAGTATTTTTATTTTTTTCTGTTTACGTTGAACGGATGGATCTGCCCTGCCGTTGCACGAGTGTCAGTCTGAATAATACATGTTTGCTGCAGAGAGTATATGGCCTGACATGGCCCATCGTGTTCGTACTACATGCAGCGACCTTTCGCCATCGCATTCTTGTACATTCAATGTCCTTTCGTGACACACACAGAAGACGGGTATGGTTCATCTCATTCATTTGCATTTTTCCGTAAACGTAGCCCTTTCAGGCGGCTCTGCGTTAAACAGTTTTGCGCGGGACATGGATGAGAGTCCATTAGAAGAAGGAAAATGAAGGAGAAAGAATAAGAACAAGGAGGAGGAGGAAGAAGAAGAAGGAGGAGGAAGGAAAAAGGATTATGTAGGAAGGAGGAAAGAGGAAGAAGAAAGAAGATAGGAGGCACGAAAAAGAATGACGAATGAAAAAGAAGGCGGAGGAGGAAGAAGGAAGAAGATTCCTAGCGCAAGTCTTCTTTTACCTTATCCTAAGAGGTTGAGGTATTGCGTTTTCGGACTTTGTACCAAATTTCGCGATTCGTACAAAAGAATTCATCTTCCATACTTTCCGTTTCCTTTTTGCTTTTACCTTTTGAAAAGAAGGAATTGAAGAATTCTGGAAATCACTTTAAGTATAAAGAGTGTCGGGATGCCTACTTCAGATTCAGCATGATAGTCCAGCTATGTTTTTAAATTTTAATGGTCTGATAAACTTTATAAGAAACTGCCGAATATTATTTCGGTGAAAAAATCCCTCTTCTTATAAACATCCTTTTTAGTTCTCAATATTTTTTGAGCTCATTCTTATGGCATTCAAAATTAAACAATTATGAATTGAAATGATTTATTATTAGCCAACACTGATCTAAACCGTTATAAATTCAGGTATTCAAATCAACGGAACAATTTCACTTTTGAATTTTTGAAATTTTGCAATTTCGAATTGAAACGGAAAACAAATTAGATGATTTCAATTGGAAGCACATGAAATTAGAATAGTACATTTTGCACCATGACATAAAGAGTTCCCTGCCCCTCTATGCATACGATATTTTTTATAATGAATGCATGATTTAAGATACGATTGGAACAAAGCATGATTTCTGCTTATATGGAGAAATTTTGGAAATTTAAAAATTTTTTAATCTTGAAAATTGGAGGAAATTTACCGGAATTCAGATTATCCAAAAATTTCCAAACATTAACAAAGATCACTTGATAATTTTCATTATTTACCTCTGACGTCTCATTTTACTCCCTAGGGACTGAAAAGTAGAACTTCAGCCTCGCTTCCTAGGCACTGAAAAGGGCTCAAATCGTGCATGTGCTTTGAAAATTCTTTGACCGATAAATTTCGGGTGATATAATATTTTATTTCAAAGCGAAGGCCATTTTAGTTGAATAATTTTCATTTTAATTACAGAAAAATGTTTGACTTTATCTTAAAATTGTATGGTTTCAAAAATAACAAAATCAAAGTGTGAGTCTCAAAATTTAAACGCTTCTGAAAAAATAACATTGAAAGCTGTATGTTTTTAAATTTGTAGCTTTTCGACTCGAGCCACAAGAAGCTAAAAAAAATAATTGTTCAAATTCATATGTTATAAATGTAACTATTTGAACTACACTCAGATCTCAATTCAATGGTTCTCGATATACTTCCTGACTGGAATTGCCGCTGGCTGCATTCGTTTATGAGGGGGTCCGAGGAGCCGAGAGAGAGATGCTGTGAGCTCAGCAGAGTTCAACAGTTTCTTAGCCGGGAAGCGGGCAGTTCGAACACTCGCGTGCATATTTCGCATTCATTCTCAAACACACGCGAAAAACTCTCTCTTCATTAATTAGTCTTTATTAGTGAAGAAGGTGGTTCCTTTAGGATGACAAGAATCTACGTTTGTACAAAATACAGTTAATTAATATTAGGTATTCCTACTGGAAATGGTTCATAGGGCCCTGACTTTTTACACCATAGGAATTCTTGGAAGAGCCTCACGGTCATCGCAGGTCATACCCGAGACTGGAGCTGAATGGAGAGTTGAGTGTAATATCTCCTAAATCGGTTACATTTTTTGATAATTCCAGCCAGTAACTGAATTTCAGCTATGAATCAATTATTTGTACTGATGACTTAGTAAGTTTTACTCTTAGTATAAAAAATTTCAGTACATATGTTTTGGTTTGAATATAATAGTTCTGCTAAGTTAACGAATTTCAATGGACTATTAAACTTCATATAATAATGCCTAAAGACTTCCGGTACTTATCTGGTAGTGAACGGATGGTCAGGTTCAGCGGTGGTGGATAATTGAAGTTTAAACACATTGTGAGGTGGCTATGGATAATGGTGGGTGAGAAAAAGAAAGTGGGTTGTGCGATGATGTAGTGCAAGTGAAGGTGTAAAGATGGAAGTGGTTTTGCAAGAGCAGACAGGCTCTGAAAAAACAGCACGTGGAGGTTTTGAGGTTAGGGTGCAGCATCGGGAGGAGGCGAAACAAATTGGGAAGCGCAAACGCAAAGTGTTAGGTGTACATTAAACGAAGTTGATTAGAGCAGTGGACTGGCTGCGCTGAGAAAGAGCCGAGAAGGAGTGAAGCGAAAGGAGGAGAAAAGATTTTGGGTGGAGCCAGAAAAAGAAAATAGTATGCGGGCAGAACAGGGATACAGAAAATACACTGAGGGCACAACACGCACATCCCCTACCGAAAATCGCGAAGGATGATAATAGAAGGAGCACGTACCGGGAGTCCATAGGAGAAAAGAAGATCGGTTGCTGGAAACAGCTCTATTCATAGGCACAACACGCACATCCCCTACCGAAAATCGCGAAGGATAATGATGGAAGGAGGACGTACCGGGAGCCTATAGGAGAAAGGGAGATCGGTTGCTGGAAACAGCTATAGTTTGTCCTGCATCTGTATCCGAGATGGAATATAGGAAAGGAGAAATGACGACAGTGATAAGACGGGTGCAGGTGGAAACAAACGATTGGGGAGCAAAAGGAGGAAAAAGAAAAATGATGGTAAGTTGAATGGGTGGTGTAAAAGAAAAAAATAGGAAGCAGGAGAAACAAGGAGCGAAAGAAGTACGCGAGTAGAACAAGGATACAGGAAATACACTGAAGGAGCAACACGCACATCCCCTACTGAAAATTGCGAAGGATAATGAGGAAAGGAGCACGTACCGGGAGTTTTACTCTTAGTTTAAAAAATTTCAGGACACCTGTTTTGGTTTGAGTATAATAATCCTGCTAATTTTATGAATTTTAATAGTCTAATAAACTTTATGAAAAACTGCTGAAGGACTGCCGGTACTTATTTTGTAGTAAACGGGTGATCAGGTGCAGCGATGGGAAATAATTATGGTTTAAACACATTATGAGGCGGATATGGATAATGGTGGATAAGGAAAAGAAAGTGGGTTGTACGATGATATAGTATATGTGAAGGTGCAGAGATAAAGGTGGTTTTAGAAGAGCAAATCGGCTCTGGAAAAACAGCACGTGGGGATTTTGAGGTTAGGGTGTAGCATCAGGAGTAGGCGGATCAAATTGAAAAGGGCAAACGCAAAGTGTTAGGTGTGCGTTATACGAAGTTGACTAGAGCAGTGTACTGGCTGCGCTGGGAAAGAGACGAGAGAGAGAGCAAAGAAAGGAAGAGAGAATGATATTGGTGAAGCCAGAGAGGATGAAAAGTATGCGTGCAGAACGAGGATACAGGAAATACACTGAAGGCACAACACGCACATCCCCTACCGAAAATCGTGAAGGATAATAATGAAACAAGCACGTACTGGGAGTCCATAAGAGAAAGAAAGATCGGTTGCTCGAAACAGCTATAGTTACACGTATCACCTACACATCCCTCACCGAAAATCGCGAAGGATACTAAGGGAAGGAGCACATACCGGGAGTCCGTAGGAGAAAGGAAGACCAGTTGCTGGGAAATAGCTATAGTTTAGCCCGCGTCTCTATACGAGACGGAATATAGGAAAGGAGGAATAGCGACAATGATAAGGCCGGTGCAGGTGGAAGCAATCGATTGGGGAGCAAAAGGAGGAAGAAGAAAAAATAATGGTAAGTTGAATAGGTGGTGCAAAAGACAATAAGAGGAAGCAGGAGAAACAGGGAGTGAAAGAAGTTCGCAGGTAGAACAAGGATACAGGAAATGGACTAAAGGCATAACACGCACATCCCCTATCGAAAGTCGCGAAAAATAATGAGAGAAGGAGCACGCAACGGGAGTCCATAGGAGAAAGGAAGATCGGTTGCTGGAAACAGCTGTAGACATAGGCACAACACGCACATCCCCTACCGAGAATCGCAAAGGATAATGAAGAAAGGAGTACGTACCGGGAGTCGATAGGAGATAGGAAGACCGGTTGCTGAAAACGGCTATAGTTTAGCCTGTATCTCTATCCGAGATGGAATATAAGAAAGGAGCAATAACGACGATGATAAGACGGGTACAGGTGGAAGCAATCGATTAGGGAGCGAAGGGAGAAAAAAGGAAAAGGAATGATATGTCGAATAGGTGGTACAAAAGAAAAGAGAGGGAAGGATGAAAAACAGGGAGCGAAAGAAGGACGCGGGTAGAACAAAGATACAGGAAATACACTGAAGGCATAACGCGCACATCCTCTACCGAAAATCGCGAAGGATGATGAGGGAAGGAGCACGCACCGGTAGTCTATAACAGAACGAAAAATTGGTTGCTGAAAACAGCTAAAGATATAGGTACAACACGCACATCCCCTATCGAAAATCGCAAAGGATAATGAGGGAAAGAACACGTACCAGAAGTCGATAGGAGAAAGATAGATCGGTTGCTGGAAACAGCTATAGTTATAGGCACAATACGCACATTCCCTACCGAAAATCGCGAAGGGTAATAAGGACGACAGTGATAAGATGGGTGCAGGTGGAAGCAATCGATTAGGGAGCAAAAGGAGGAGAAAAGGATGTTAAGTTGGATAGGTGGTGCAGAAGAAAAGAAGAGGAAGCAGAAGAAACGGGGAGCGTAAGAAGAGACTGTGAGAAGTGATGAACCAAAAACTTAAAAGCAGAATAATATGGACGGGGTTAAAGTGAAGAATATCAAATAAAAGCAGAGCAAAGTGAACAGGTTGAAAGAGAAGGGAATGCAGAGTGGGTTCGATGAATGAAGATTCAATTCTTATTCAATGAATGAGACAGGAAGCAAAGTGTGTAAAAAATTCGACGAATTATTTACATATTAGTTAAGATGAGAGATGGATGTGAGGAGGTGTTCTCTAAAGAGGTCTACGTTATAAGTACAAAATGTGAGTAGCTCAATGTGAAAAAGGAGGTGTCGTCAAAGAAAAGAGAAGGATAGAGCGTGTGATGGGGGGTGAAGTAAAACAAATGTAAAAGTAGGAAAAACCGATAAGGAGATAGTAAGAATGGATGAGAGATTGCAGAATGAGTAGGTCTCAATTCAAAAACATGTATATTATGTAGACAATTTTTTTCAGGCCACTAGGCTGGAAAATAAAGGCAATACAATATAAACAGAGAGCGGACGAGCCCAGTCTGAAGTTTCCCACCGAGCCTAGGCTCGGCTCCCTCGTTGCGGAGAACCGCCGCATGGGGGGGAGAGTGGTGGGAGAGCGCGAGCGAGCATTTCAATGTCAGTGACTGTGATTAGCGGACAGCACTGTGTAGAAGGAAATGAAAATAGAACGACAAATGATACGTTGTCGCTCCCACCACTTTTCCCCATGCGGCGGTTCTCCGCAACGAGGGAGCACGTACCGTACCAGGCTCGGTGCGCAAGTTCAGACAGGGCTCGTCCGCTCTCTGAATATAAAACTGCTGAATGTTATTTCAACAAAAAAGTTTCTTTTATTATAAGCATCGTTTTTAATTCTAAATATTTTTTCAACAATTCATTTCTATAGAAATGTTCACTTATCTAAACAGAAATTAATGCGCATTTATTATCAACACTTCTTTTTCGTTTTTGTTACAGGTGTTTCAGTGTGACTTTGATGCAGTGACGTCGCTTTAAGTTTCCTGCACAGTATGTAAATATACGTATACCTACAACAAAACTTAATGTAAACTAAAAGTTTAGTCTCTAATTAGGACGTATGGAAGCCTTACTTCATCAAATGTTTGCGAATTGTCACTTTATTCAGAAGTTCGTTTCTATCTCGGTCGCAACATTTTCACATATTGCTAATTTGCTTAATTTACCTTCATTCCCTCTTTTGAGAGTGCGACATAAATGGAGTCTAGGGTCACACAGTTTTTGAGTTGCTCTTAAGTTCAATGGTTCATAATAACAGAATGTTTGTTAATTTCAGAGTTCTATAATTACAAAATAGTTTTAAATTATCATAACGTTCTTCTATTCTTTGGAAAATAATAGTTTCAAAATTAAGGCATTTCTTTATTTTGAAGGACTTATACTTCTTCATCACTTGCATATTTATTTTTGTGTGTTTGAAATATCCATTTCAAAAAAATTCATATTTTTGTTATAAAAGTTATAAATCCAGAAAGAAAGGTGATTTATCGGAGAAGGTCATCGACGGAACCTTAGTGCAAACTTCTTAACTTTAAATTTGTAGTCTACTGGGGAACAATTCCTAATTTTTAAAATAATAGAGCGTCCATTAATTATGTAAGGCTTTTTAGGAGGGGGGAGGTCCGAAGAATGTTATAAATCCTTTTTTGTGGGGTTGGGGGATTGGGGAGTCCAAAGTATTTCTAACGTAAGTTTTGTCTTTCCCATTATTTTTCAAAAATATGTTAGTTGATACCAGTTCTGACTGTTAAAATTACTTTTTACACTATCATACAAATTATATCATTAGTTGTTTTATCCCTTTTTTATTGTGTAATATTGCATACTTCATATGTCAAATAAATATGAAGTCGAGGATTTTAAAGTATCTTAAGGGATTTTAAGGAATCTCAAGAAGAATTTGTGGAAATCTGGTGAACACTTTTTATGAAATTTCATGGAATCCCTAGAAATCTTTGCAATCCTTTGAAATCCAGTGAATTCTTCTGAAATTTATTTGAATCGATTGTAATTTGTTAGATCATGTGAAAATTCCTTGAAATCCTTTGAATTCCATGGATATCGTAGCATTATAGTCTCTAGAAGCCCTTTCAAAAAATTGAGCTCTCTGAAAATCTCTTAAGGTTCTTACAAAATTGTGAAAATATCTTAAAATTTTTTGAGGTTCCGTGCAAACTTTTAAAATCCCTTATAGTAAAAAATTTCGGAATATTGCGAGATGTCTTTGAATCTCTAAAATACTCTTAAAATTAATTGAAATCTACCTTTAAATCCCTTCAAAATCCTATAAAAATCCTTTAGAATTCATGGAATCCCTTAAAGTATCTAAAAAACGGGTAGAATCCCTGGAATCCCATTCAATCTGTCGAAATCGTAAGAAATTCTCCAAAATCCGTTGATATGATTTGGATTCTTTCAAAACCTCTTAATATCCTCTGAAATCCTGTGAAATCATTGAAACCACTTCGAATATCTTAAAATCCGTTAAAATCCCTTAAATTCTTTTAAAATCTTTCCAAACCTCTTCAAATCTTATAAAATTTCTTCTAATCCCTTGAAATCTACAAAGATCCTGAGAAATCCCTTATAATTACCTGAAAATCATTGGGAATCCCTCAAAATCTCTAAAAATCGGTTAGATTCCTTGAAATTCTGCGAAATGTTCCGAAATATTACGAAATACATTCAAATTTTTGGAATACTTTTAAAATTTATTGAAATCTTTTCAATTCTTGGGATCTTTCCATTTCTCGCAAAATCCCTTAGAATATTCTAAAATCCCTTGAAATTATTGAAGGTTACGAGATCTCTTGAAATCTTTGAAATACTGTCAAAATTTATTGAAATCTTTCTTTAAATCGCTTCAAAATCCCATGAAAATCCTTTATAATTCCTTCGAAATTCATGGAAATCGCTCAAAGTATCTGAAAATCGGGTAGAATCCCTGAAATCCCGTTCAATCTTGCGAAATCGTACGAAATCCTCTAAAATCCATTGATATGATTTGGATTCTTTTAAAATCTCTCAATATCCTCCAAAATCCTGTAAAATCATCGAAATCGATTCAAATATCTCAAAATCCGTTGAAATCCCTTAAATTTCTTCAAAATCTTTCCAGATCTCTTCAAATCTTATAACATTTCTTCAAATCCCTTGAAATGTACAAAATTCCTCAATAATCCCTTATAATCACTTGAAAATCCGTGGAAATCCCTCAAAATCCCTCAAAATCTCTAAAAATCGGTTAAAATCCTTAAAATTCCGTAAAATGTTTCGAAATATTACGAAATACATTAAAATTTTTGGAATTCTTAAAATTTATTGAAATCTTTTAAATCTGTGAGATCTTTCCATTTCTCGTGAAATCCCTAAAAATGTTCTGAAATCCCTTGAAGTCATTGAATAGCCATTACAATTCCTCAGAATCCTTTGAAATTCTTTAACATATTCGGAAATCCTTTGAAATTTCATTAAATTCTCCCAAATCTTACGAAATTCTCTCAAATCCGTGGATATACTTTGGATTCTTTAGAAATCTCTCATAATCCTTTGAGATCCCGTGAAATCACCAAAATTGCTTGAAAACTCTTGAAACCCGTCAAAATCCTTTAAAATCTTTGCAAATCTTTTCAAATTCTGTGAAAACGTTTTGAATCTCAAATAATTCCTTCAAATCATTCAAATCATCGCAATCCAATAAAAATACCCTGAGATTTTTCAAAGTTCGTGAAAATACTTTGATATCTCTTGAAATCCTTTGAAATTCCGTGAATTTCTTTAAGATATTTCGAAATCTTTTAGAATTTCTCTGAAATCCCTTAAAATCCTTCCTAGTCCGCGAAAAGAGACCGTAAAAAGTCTTGAAATCTGATTAAGCTCCTTACAGTCCCTTCAAATCTTGTGAAATGCCTCGAAAAATTGATATTTTCTTTCAAATTGTACTATGTAATATCTTCAAATTCTCGAAATCTTTTAAAATCATTTAAAAATTGTGAAACCTCTCGTAATCCTTCAAAACCGTTTGAAGTGTCCCAAAACTCTTGTAATCGATACGCATTGAAATTATTCTCATGTTCTTAAAAAAATAAACTATGTAAAGCAATTTTTTAAACATAGTAATTTTGCATGTTTATATGAAATGTTTCTTAAGAACCGAAGAATAATTTGAATGTGTATTGAAGAGAGCCCAGTAAGTAGAATAGATGATTAATGTTTTCTCATAACAATTTTCTTCGCATACCTCCTTAAATATGCACATTTAAACGAGGATGTTAAAAAAAAGAACATTTTTGGGCCTGAGAGTCTAAAACAAATACGCATAAAAAATTTCTTTAAATATATTTCAGAGGGGACAGTTGCATTAATTTAGTTGCAGGGTACTGGGAACATAGATATATATGATCGAAGTTCAGTTTGTTTTACCCCGTAACGACGGGATGCATGCACACATATCCTCCGCTCATATTTCAGAAACTTATGGCTTGATTTTCAATAAACTTGGTACACAAGAGTTTTCGGTAATACTCTTTTCGATTTCCAAGTCAGAAATCCGAGGCTCAAGATGGCGGTTCCAACATGGCCACCGTCAAAATGGTCCAAACATGCGAATGTTTTTCAAAATCCATAAAGCTTATATGACAAAAGGTCTTAATAGCGCTCTCCTCGATTTTGTGCAGGAAAACTCTAAGCTCAAGATGGCAGACCCAATAGTTCTCAATGATGTTGTCTTAGGATCTGAAGTCAACAAAATACGAAATTCAAATTGCTTATGTTGTGTGAAACTAATTAAATTCATATTAAAAAGATTTCTTTTAATTCTATTTCTCCAATATTTGATTGCAGATAAGTATTTATACGTTTTTGAATCAAAAAACTCGGTTCGAGAATGCCCAGTTGGTCTTTCTAGGAGCTCATCATTGCTAAGTAAAACTATGTTAGCAGCAGATTGGGAGGAAAGATATCTGAAAAGTATTCAAATTTTATTAAAATATTTTGAATAACAAAAAATATTCACTATCCATTTACGATAGCCGTCTGTTGTTTCTGAATGATTGAAAGCTGTATGTTCAATGTTGGTCATTCGTATCGTCCTCTGATGCTGATAAAGGCTGCGCATCGAAATAACCACTTAAATATTGGGCAAAAATTGTAATAGTGTCTAAAAAGCGAGCCTCAACAGAAAAGCAGATTATGGAAGCTACGTGAGAACAGCATCCTAAACATGTTGTCCGACTTTGCAGCTGCAGGTCTGTCCAATAATGGTATTAACTCTAGTCATTGTTTTATCAATCAAGTAAGCACAAGACAAAATCTCGTTTAGTAAGGCGCAAGAAAATCTGCAATGCTTATACATATCTAGAATTGTGGTATTTTAAATCGTCTTGTCAGAATGCTGAGATGTTTTCTCAATCCTGCCGTTCAGGACTTCAACAATATAACGAAATTTTGTGACAAACCGAGACTGATTTGCTTGCTTGGTAGTCAGCGGAGCTGTTGCAGTCTATTCGAAAAATGTGGCATTTTTGGCACGAATCCTTTTTCCGATATTTTAAAAAGTGAATCTCAAAAGCCACGATGGACTAGCAAAACGTCCCAATCCTCAAATCCAGACCAAATACTCGTATTTGTATCTATCAGTTCATTTAGTATAGCTGCCTCATTTTTTTCCCTGGATAGGGCCCAAAAAACAGCTCATGTGTAGTTGTCAGTGAACACAGCTATCATTGGCTTGATCAAATTTCGTTTCTTGTGACCGGAGTGCGTGTCTCGTTGAAAAGAGAAATTGTTGCTTTTTTGTATGAATATATACATACCGTCTAACACAATAATGATTCGATCACCTGAGGGTGCATGTAATTATCTAGCGATTTTTGTCTGGTGGAATACTAATTGATGCCGGTCTGGGCCAAAAGAGAGGTATTCATCGCAAAACTATTTTGATAAGACTTGTCTGACTTAATCGCAATGCGAACTTGCCGTTTGCCGAATAATACTTCAACAAAAAGCAAGTTCTCTATATGTACGAGTATATGCTCGGCGAAGACGGGATAAGAAAACACCGAGAGCAAATTCAGGATTACGAACATGTAGGTGTTCATTTTTAACGAATTGCGGTTGGTATTGCAACTGTTTTTCATTAAGCCCTGTTACAAACATTAAGACATCATCTGACATCTTAGAAAAATATATGGCTTAAGAATGTAATACCTTGTCTCTTTTGTCGATCACAATTTTCTCCATTTTAGCCAAACATGATGCTATTTCTTCGGTGTTCACCCAAACAGGAAGATGAGATGTTGCAAACTCATCTGGGTCGTTGAAAGAATTTCGTTCTCCGTGATGAGAGCAGACACATGCACCATAACAAACGTATATATTCTTTGTTTAAATGAAGATCTCAACGCATTTTTTTCTGGAGAGCCGCCTGAGAACTCTCCTTTCGCAACCAAATACACATTTACTGTGGGACACTTGGGTACCGACAAATGGCAGAATGATACGGTGACTCCTAGTGTCAGTCTCGTCAACAGTAGCAAGGCGTTCAAAAATCAGATAATCTCCTTGGTCTTTTTCTATCCAGATAAAATTTTATGCAGAAGAATACACTATCCATTTCATAATACTCGGAGCGAGACCTTTTTTCCGGGGACCGTTCACATATGGAGCAAATTCTGGGCATGGTAATTCAATAACAGAATATCCACACAGGAGTAATTAAGCTAAACAAAACAGACATTCATATCCAGAGCGTCGTGAATATGGATTGGTATTCTTATGGTATTATACTTGAATACGTAGAAAAAAAGAAATGAAAACCGTACACCAAAAGGATAGCGACAACTGGTATATAATGAATTGATAGGTGAATCGTGTCACCAGCCTGGGCTAGCATACTCAAGATATTATAGTCGAATACGTAGAGAGGAACAAGTCAAAATCATACACCAAAACGATAGCGAAAACTGTTATACAACCAAATGATGGGTATATCGCGTCACCAGTCTGGGTCAGCACACTCAAAATATTCTAGTCGAATACGCATAAGGTACATATGAACACTTCAACAGACGTTGTTATTCTTCCGGTGTTAGATGTTCATTTTTTATTCCTACTTACTTGATTGGAATACTCTAAGCATGCTAACACAGTCTGTTGACGCTATTTGACTATTATTAAGTTGTATAACTGTTGTCGCTATTCGTTTCTCGTATACAATCTTAATTTGTTTCCTTCCACGTATCCAAGTCTAATATGTCATAAGAGTACAAACCCAGATCAAAACCATATGTGACATAAGTATTGAATTAAATTTCGTAATTAATGAATGGGTCTTCAAGTAATGTCAGTATTTAGGACCTCAGGGACTTTTTTCTTATTTCATTTGTTTTGCTCGCAAGTTACTTTTTCTTTTGTTTGGAACTCATGCATTAAGACTTAGTCTTATATAAAGTTGAACATTTTTCAAGTACCATATCTCGCATTCCCACATGAAGAACGAGGCCGTTTCGTTTTCTGTCGGTTTCTGGCAGGATTCACCGATGTACGGAATTCCGGGTTGTCACGGGGAACAGGCACAGTAGAGAGTTGAAAAATCGGGAAAGTTGGAAGCATTCAGATGAGAAACGGCTCTTCATCCCTCTCGTCTCGGTCGGTAAAGCCTGGGAACAGAGTTACCGGCGCTATGAATAAATTTACCGGACGACGAGGAGATTATAGGGGACTCGTGTGCTATAATATGTGCAACTATTTCAGTAGCCTGCCTTTTGATTATTTATGATATCTCAATTACTTGTGTTTAAACTTAATTAACTTCAGACTTCGAAGTTCTACACTTTTTTCCTTTTTTGATATTTTTTTAGACAAGGCTACTTTTTTGCTACTTTTTTCTATATGAAGCTACTTTTTTGCTTCTTTTTCAGTGGAGTGATCTAAAAAATTGATCGAACTAACAAATTTCAGTTTTCAAAGAATAGAAAACAAAAAGCCGGAGAAAGGTATGCCTTACAAAATTACTCTTCTTGAAATGAAAGGAGAAATCAATAAATAGAACATTATTTGACAAATACCTACTCGTTATCAAAAAATTGGCTTTCTTCAAAAAATTTCATTTATGAATTGAAGTGTTTATTCATTAACTTCTCATGTAAAATTATGTGAGGAAAAAATTCTGAACACTTGTTCTTTAATATAAAATTCAACTGTTGAATGTTAAAGGAAATTGGAAATTGCATTTCTAACAGTTGAATTTTATTCAATTAGGATTAGAATAAAAATTAATTTGAAGGACAAGAAATTTTCAATAGTTTTTAATCATTTGAAGGGATTTCAAAGGACTTCAAATAACTCAGGGTAATATTTTGTGTTTAATAGACTTCAATCATTTGAAGGGACTTTAGAGGATTTCAAAGATTTAAGGGTAATATTTAGAATTCTTCTAAATTCTGTTAAATTCAAAATTCGACTGTTTAAAATTCAATTTGAATTTTTCTCAGATTTTTGATAGTTGAATTTTCAACGGTTGAAAATTCTAGAAGAAAGAGAATTTTATTTTTAGAAAAATGTTAAAAATTTTATATTTACATAATTTATATATATATATATATATATTTTTATATAACATATTTACATAATTCGTCTTTTTGGTTAAAAGTTTAACTCTTTTGTTGAAAATTAGCACTTTTGAGTTCGAAGTTCAACCGTTTTGTTTATGATTTGTCTTTTTAGATTGAAAATTCAAACTGTTTTGGTACATAATTGAACTATTTGGTTGTGAATTAACTTTTCTGTTGAAAATTCATATTTTCAGGTTGAAAATTCAACTCTGTTATTGAAAATTCATCTCTCTTGTTGAAAATTCATCTTCTTGGCTTAAAAATGTGTCTCTTGCGGCAGCAATTTCATATCGTGTGGTTAAGAATGCGATTGTTTGATTGAAAAATGATTTGTTTTGATTGAGCATTGGCCTATTTTGTTGAAATTCAACTATTCTGTTGAGAATTAAACTATTTGATTGAAAATTAATTTTTTTGGTGAAAATTTATATTTTCGAGTTCAAAATGTAACTGTTTTGTAGTATATTTGTCTTCTTGGCTTGAAATTTCGACAGTTTGGTAGAAAATTTAGCTATTCGGTTAAAATTTTAATGTCTCCTTAAAAATCAAGTTTTATGATGAAAATTCATATTTTCGGGTTGAAAATTCAACTTTTGTTGCAAATTCGTCTTTTGGTTTGAAAACTCATTACTTTTGGTAAAAATTTCATCTTTTTTCGTTGAAAATGCAACCTCTTGGTAGAAAATGAACCTGTTTTGGTTAAAGGTCAAACTATTTTGGCATAAATTTCAAATCTTTTCTTGAAAATTAACTTTTTTGTTGAAAATTCATATTTTCGGGTTAAAAATTATTTTGAATTATATTTAATTGGAAATTATCTACTTTGTAAAAAAATCGTCTTCTTGGTTGAATTCCCTTTTTCCGCTTTGAAATTTGAAACATTTTCTGTTGTGAATTGAACTATGTGGTTGAAAATTCATGTATTTTTTTGAAAATTCGCCTTTTTTGGTAGAAAATTAATCGTTTTCGTTAAAGAGACAACTGTTTTGTTGATAATTAATCTGTTTTAGTTGAGTATTCAACCGTTGAATTGAAAAATCGTCTTTTTTTCGTTGGGAATTCAACTACTTGGTTGAAAGAGGAACTACTTTGTTAATAATTCTCTTTTTCAGTTGAAGATTCATCATTCAATTTGAAAATTCATATTTTCGGACTAAAGATTCAACTTTTTTGTTGAAAATTCGTCTTTTTGGTTTGAAAATTTGTTACTTTTAGTAGAAATGTTATCTTTTTTCGTTAAAACTGCAACTGTTTATTCGAAAAATAATCTTTTTTGGTTGATGATTCAACTATTTTGTTGTCAATTCCTCTTTTTCGGTAGAAAATTGATCTGGTGTTCAATTTAGAAAGTTTTGAAAAATGATCACAAAATATTCCTAAATATATTAACTATCACTATCGAATGAGCGAATGAATTAATAATACTGGAAACGTAATTATTTATTTTTTAAATTTGTTCCCAATTTACATGAGTTTGAATGATAATTGAAGTAAATTTTCATTTTATCTCCATTTTCAAAATTCAGTGCACATTCAACATATTAATTTCTTAAATAAAAGATATTTTCCTGAGAAGAGTGAAGCTGATACAAAGAAGTTTGATTTAAAGCAGTATAAATCCAGTACTATAAAAAGTACTTTTACAAATAAAAAATTATTGTCATTCAAGTTTATATCACAACTTGGAAAAAAATTATGCAAGCTCGAAGAAAATTCTCTGGCTTGAGAAAAAATTCCCTGACATCTCCAGGTTTTTCCCGGCATATAAAAATTTCCTGACAATTCCATGTTTTCTAGGTTTTCCAGATGAGTAAACACCCTGATCATTATTGGACCGTTTGGCAGCGTGGCCACAAAAAATTGCCACGATTGGCGCACAAAAAAATTCTGTTTCATCACGACGACGCACCGGCTCACACCTCCGCAATAGCAGTGGCAAAAATACACAAATTGGGCTTCGAATTGATTCCTCATCCACCTTATTCTCCAGACTTGGCTTCGTGCGACTTCTTTTTGTTTCCCAACTTGAAGACCTGGTTCGGTGGGAGGAGATTATCGTCCAAAGAAAATTTAATCAATGCCGTAGATGCGTATTTCGCAGACGTTGAGAAATCTTGCTTTTGTGAAGCAATAAAAAAACTGGAATCTCTCTAGACTAAGTGTGAAGCCCTCAATGGAGACTATATAGTAAAATAGAGGCAAACTTAAAAAAAATTCCTTCTTGATTTTTCACCAAACTCAGCAAACACACCTCGTGAATGCCAAAAGCGATTTTGCGGTCGTCCAGAGCGCGGGACGGTAATTTGCAATGTGCGGAAGCCACGACAAAGCACAACTAAATTTCCTGCTGAATGCATATCGCACGGGCCATCCGTTTGCATAAAGCTTATGTCCCCTTCGTCGACGTCTCGTTGAAAACTGATATTGGAAACTCATAATTAGTTTAATTAGTTCCTCCATTGTTCGCCGCTTTGCGTTACATCGGGCTTCTAGTTATTGCGCCGTTCTTGGAATTTCTGCAAATAGGTTCATAGTAACTTCACTCAAAGAAGTTTGAAGGGAAATCCGACTTTCTCGAATGAAGAGGAATTATCCTTTTGTACCTATTCTGAAAATGTGTTGAGAACTCTCTGAGAACAGAATGAACTTTTTATTCGATCTTTTATCATTTTACAATTAAAAATCAACCACTCGTGTGGAAAAATGGAATGGGCCCCCGCAGGGAGCCCTCATAGATTGCCTTTAGGCCGTGAGTTTCAGTTTGTTGAGTTCATCAGTCAATGACCATTTACAGAACGTGTCTATATCATGTTGACTTTTCTCATAAAATTGATTTAAATTCGAGCACATAGTGTGCATTGAAGATTGATGGATGAATTTTGGAGAAACATAGATTAGCTGTTCACTTCTGGTTGCACATGATGGGACCTGAAAATGTATAATTTGAAGAATTTCAGGACAATCAAATATTCCTCGAATTGCTTTAAAGAGAATTAGTATGCTAGTATATGTTCTCTGAAGTGTCTGCATGTTCTCATCATCAATCCTAGAGATTCATTCGCACTCAATAACGTTATATCGATATGGATTTTAAACGTAAGTCATGGATTAAATGTTATTCTGAAATCAACTATGTTAAACACTTTCTCCATTTCCATACCCTGGATTGTATATTCATAGTCATATGAGACGGATGTTTTGCGGCCTCTGAGGAACAACATGATTTTACATCTTTGAACATTAACTTCAAAGTTATTTACAACACACCAGTCCTCAAATTCATTTTAATAATCTTGTAATGCGTAGCATTAGTTGAAATCTCATATTGGTAGAGACAGTTTAACATCATCTGCATGCATAGAATTATGGCAATCCGGCGTGGCCGACAAATCATTAATATAAACCAAAAATAATAGTAGACCTAGGTTTGAGCCCTGCGGTACACCAGATGTTGACCTGAAAGTTTGAGATGAGTGTCTACCATATTGTACATACGTTTCTCTATCTGATAGATAAGAGTGAATTAGTCGAATGACATTAGACTCAAGATCCAAGACACTAAACTTCTGTAGTAACGCAACATGATCTACTTTGTCGAAAGCCCTTGATAGGTCTGTATATGTGTCATATACTTGATTATATACCTATAGTTGTGTCCTGAGTAGACGGGTAAAATATAATAGGTTTGTAAGAGTGGACCTTCCCGGAACAAATCCATGTTGCAGTGGTGAGAGAACTTCAAAAACTGCTGTTGAAATAAAACTACGTTGATATGTTGATATGATATCAAATACTCTTGACATTTCGCAGGAAATTGGTATAGGCCTGTAATTTATCATTTTCGATTTATCTCCTTCTAATACTGGACATATTTGAGAACCTTTCCAAATTTTCAGGGAGGCAACCTGTTTTTAGAGATAAGTTAAATATAATTCTAAGCTGTGTAACTGAAAAATTACTGCAACTCCTAAATAACGTACAAGAAATCTTGTCTGGATCAGCAGACTCCTTGTTAGGAAATTTATTAATTGCTTTCAAAACATTTTTCGAGATGATTACAATACTTGGGCTAAGAGGGTAATCTGTCGGTAAATTATCGCGTTGTGGCAACAACGAATTGAACTCTTGGTTAGATGGGTTGTCTTCCCAATCAGGCGGTGATAGATTAGTCGGATTATATACTTGCGAGAAGAACCTAGCAAATGCGTTTACAGTATCAGATGGATTTGTCCATTCCACGCCCTCGTATCTTATTATACCTGATATTCTAGAAACTTTTTCCAAATGATTTGAATGAAATCGAAACGAAAAGGGACTGGTTCTAATTTTTTGTTAAGTATTTCCATTATATGAAACTAGAGAAGATTTGAGGTCAGTTCTAATTACACTCTTTAGGTCATTTGTTAAATTTGAATAATACGGATCTCTTGTCAAATTATATTTTTTCTAATATCTATGCTTCATAGTTATATCTTTAATTATGCTTGTTGTGAACCAAGGTGGAAATTGTCTACCAGCCCGATGATTTTTAAGTTTCGGGACATAAGTCTCTGAAAGCATACTTAATGAATCATAGAATAAAGTGGCAGCATACTCCGCTGATGTGGTATTTTCCAGAAACGTCCAATATATATTCTTCATAGAAACACACGAGTTGCTGATGTCAGTTCGCCTAAAGTTTGAATTGTTAGAATCAGTGTTATCCATGATTAAATGTTCAATGTTGAGTGGTGCTACGTTAGTTACTCCTGTTGATTTTCTTTCGCTTGAATTATCAGGCTTTCGTTTTTGTAGCTTATTTTGAGGTTCTTTTCTTCTGCAACTTCTCGACCATTCAAATTCAGCTTCATTTGTCGCTATTGCAGTTGCTGCGTTGGAGTTTGATCCGTTGAAATTCTTATAGTTGGAGGCACATCCTGCAGCTCCGATTTTTTTCTTTTTCGGAAAAACGCTCTCAGCACCTCTGTTGCAGTTTGCTCGCTCTAGAAGATAATCTTGATTAGTCTTGGATTAGAAATTACTGAAGACCGCTTGCCAATATGAATCATCTTCAGATTATCAATCAATGTATCTGGAGTAATAATTTTTAAATTTTCAATAACAGAAGTTTTATTATCCATAGTTCTGGGAGACTGAGTTATTTCATCAAAACAAAAAATAATTAGATTTTTCTTACTTTCGTTCCTCCCCTTCATTTCGGAAATGCAAGCTGCCATACAATTTGGAGGATGACATTTAGCTTCTGAGGCTACTTCGATTTTTTCATTCAATGCAATTACTTTTTCTTCATGAGTCTGCAATCGTAGGTCGAGGTCATCCACTCTGGTATTCCCTATAGAGGAATGATTGTTGAAAGATTTTACAAGATTGTCGATTCTTGAGTCAAATTGGTCGACCCTCAAGTTAGTTTTGTCCATACATACGTTGTTGCGTAGATGTCGACCAGTTTAGAATATAATGTATAAGGTGGAAATGAGTGTTGTTTCGATCATCTGGTCCATTGTAAAAAGCTCTTTATTGAGCTCAATCAATAAACCATATATGGTTACACATTTTTGAACGTTTCAATTAGCAAGCTTCATTAGTAAAAAGTTAACATATAAACTGTCTTTTGTTTAGAAACAATCTTCGAATATAATATATAATTTTATGATCTGTGCCTCACTGAAACGAAGAACCAACATTTTTTGAGAAGATGTTATAGTTTAACTAATCCAGACAATTAAAATTTTATGTACTTATGTTAAAAGACAGTGAGGACTGTCTGTGGATTGGGACAAAATTATACATTTTGTTTAAATAAATGGTGGAGCACTCACATTTGCGTCCACAATCCAAGCAGAACAGACCCAAACGCAACATGAACGTAAGGATTCAAAAAGAATAGTTAAGCGGAGTAAAAGAAAGAACTATAATAAGCGCAAGTTATGTAAGTAACAAGGTGAAATCTAATAGTCTAAAGAAACTAGCAAGAGAAAACAATATGGCGATAGAAACTATACACTTGCAAGATGGCGTTTGAAAATGACAATATGGAGGTTGACATTTAAGATTAAATATGAGAAAACAAACATTCAGGATTTTATTAATAAATTTCATGGAGAAAAATGTATAAACTAAATTAATAAAAATTATTTTTCAATTTTAAAAATTAGGAATACTTCTTATGAGATCGATGTAAAGGTTATTAATATTTTGAGTATCAGATTTTAAATTAATTGAGCTATGGTTTCTAATAATGTGAAATTCTTCTCTAAAAATTCTCTTTCTGTAGTTAAACTCCATAGCAAGAATTCTTGCATTTTTAAAATCGAAAATATGATCCAAATTATGAGAGTGTTGAACAAGAGCAGTACCACGATGATCATGTTTGCAATCATTTTTATGTTCTCTAATACGTACATGAAAATATCTTTCTGATTGACCAATATAACAGCTATCAGATCCAGAACAATTAATTAGATAAATAAAATGTGTTTTGTTTTCTTTTTTTACTGGGTCTTTTAAATTTCCAAAACAATTGAAAACATCTTTTTCTGACTGAAAAATTGGTGTGATATTAAATTGTTTGAAAAAAAATTTTTAATTTCGACAGAGTTCACTAGTGAAAGGAAGAACTAAAAATCAACTGTTTGTATGTTCTTATTAGTGAAATTATTATGTAATAATTCAACTGCTCTATTTATCATATTATTAATTACACTGACTTTATATTTAATATCACAATAAGATTAAAAATTAAGACATCTAGCAGACCAAGACGGTTTCCTAAACCAGTTAGTTGAAACAACATCACCATATCTGATCATAGTGAGATCTAAAAAGTTAATTTGATTGTCTTTTTCAATTTCAAAAGTAAAATTAAGATTAGGATGGTAATTATTAAATCTAGAAACTATATCAACAGTTTTATCTTCAGGAATACGTGAGAAAATATCATCAACATAGCGGAAGAAGAAAATGACATTATAAGTTATTTAAGATAGGATTTTTTGTTCAGGTCTTTCAAGAACTAGATTAGCAAGAGCAGGAGAAATCGGTGACCCCATCGGAATACATACTGTTTGTTTATAAAATTTATTGTTGAATTTACAATATGAGTTCTTTAAACAAAATTTAATTAACTGTAAAGATTTGGTTTTTTGGAATATTGGTAAGTTCAGAGATTTCAGGCCATTTTATTTGAATGCAATTAATAATAAGAATGTGAGGAATACTAGTGTACATTGATTCTATGTCTAAAAAAACAATTTCCTTATTGTTAGGAATAATGACATTGTCAATTTTGTTTTTAAAATGCCAGCTATTTTTGATGAAATAATCCGTTTTTCCTAAGATGGATTGAATAGGTTTAGTTAAAAACTTAGAAATGTTGTAATGAAGAGCATCATGAAACACAATGACAGGTCTTATAGGAATATTGGGTTTATGAGTTTTTGTGAGACCGCAAAATCTGCGAGAATTCCCATAATGGCGTTTCAGATGTCTGGCTATATCAGTATTGAAATGATGTTTATTTATTGAATCTTGGTAAGTTTATTTAAATCATTTTGGATTTTATTAGTAGGATCTCTAGAAATTTCTATATAAGTATTTGTATCATTAAGGATATCTTGACATTTTTGGATATATTATCTTTAGACATGATGATCGTGGCTCTACTCTTGTCTGATTCAGTAATAATAAGATCTTTATTTTGTGATAACAACCTTTTAGTTTCAAAGCCTAAGTGTTGAAAAAAAATCTTTCATAGAATTGACATGATTGTGTAAAAACTTTTGTAAAGATAAAGAAAAATTTGTTCTGAAAATATGTTGGTCTTTATCTAAAATGTAAGAACCAATTTTTTCTTCAACACTAGCTGGAGCTTTTTCCGCAACAAGAGATTCATCAAAAGGTTTTATGTGAAATTTGTTGCCAAGACTAAGAAAATAGCCAATATTATTTGGTATATTTTTGTTGGGTAAATTCATTAACCATTTTGGACTAGGTTTTTTAAAAATTAAAGGTTGATAATATTTAAATTTTATGCATTCAATTTTTTTTACAGACTTTTTAATTGAAAAGTTACCCAAATTCGCAAGCTTTTTATGATGAAATTTCAAAATTTAAACGAAGTATCTATATTAACAGAATTACACACACACACACACACACACACACACACACACACACACACACACACACACACACACACACACACACACACA
>JAUMHM010000071.1:22809622-22827946 GCA_032362435.1 Melikaiella ostensackeni | reverse complement strand
TGTAAAGAAGATGTTTTTTGATTTGGCATTAGGGTCTAGAATTTTTTCAAATATTCTATTATATATATATACATATATACACATATATATACATACATACATATATATATATATATATATATATATATATATATATATACACATACATATATATATATATATATGTCAATGATGTACTCAAATTGAAACACATAAATATGAGTTCATTTGCTGGCGACACCGGCATTCTTACATCTTCATATAGAATTGATATAATACTCAAAAGATTGCAAATTGCATTAGACAAAATTTTTAAATACCTTGAAAAATGGAAAATTAAAATGAATGGTAGCAATACTGAAGTAATCATATTTACTAAAAAAAGACCACAAATAGATAAAAATATTAAAGTAGGCGACACACATATCAACTGGTCAAATAGTGTGAAATACGTTCGGGTGATACTAGATAGAACTCTTACTTTTACTAGACATATTAATCATGTAACCCAGTTGGCTGTAGGATCATTGATCACACCTTATCCACTGCTTAATAAAAGAGTTGCTATTTCCGCTAACAATAAATTAACAATCTATAAAACGATTATTAGACCTGCTTAAACTTACGCTTGTCCTGTTTGGAATCTCTCTTCTCAAACTAATTATAAAAAGTTGCAAATAACACAGAACAAATTCTCACAGCTCATTGGAAAATTTCATGAATATATTCTAATCCAAAATATGCATGATGCATTAAAAATAGGGACTATAAGTGAATAAATTAAAAGAATATCAGTAAACTATTATAACAGAATTATTAAGCATACTAACTGTACTATATGTGAGGTTGTTCACGAACCATAAAAGTATAAACACGAAAGAACTATGCATATAGTTTATGATAAATGAATCTTCTCAAATATTTAAGTAAGTGAATAATTTAACTTATATCATTCAGGTATCTGTTTTTTTCCTTAAATATCTAGTCCATTTTTCCGGAAATTACACTCTCTTATTCAAGCACATTGTATCAATAAGTAATTAAGATAAATTGAATTTGGATAATAGTCTTAGATAATAAGTACGTTGGAACATCTATTTTACATTATTGAATGTAACATACTATGTAAACTATATGATAATGAAAGATGTTATGTTATGTTAAGGAATGAGGTTAAGGTAGTGTATGCGGAATGTCGATGAGAAAACGTGTGATGGTTCCGTGAAAACTCTCAAATCCGTGTAAGTAAGAAGGTATAAACAGAATAAGAAAGAAGAAGACTAAATTTTCTAGGTGAAACAAAAATCTAAATGTTAAACATTTAAACATTTATATAAAGTACGCTAAGAAATACTTTTTTACTGCACCATTTTTCAAAAAAAAATATATATATTCTTTGATTGATAGAAAGAAGAATTTTGTTAACGTATTCTCGTTCCCTAATATATGCCCGGAGTAGGTAGGTATATATACACTGATGGGATCAGAATAAAGTACCTTCTCCGGTGGTATTTCATGATTTAGTTTACAAATTGCTGACGGAAATGCGAATGGAAATATTACGTCGTCCGAGCGACGCGACGAGGAAATGCACAGTGCACGGTTAATTCATTCAGCGACCATTCAGAGAACGCCGCTCGCTATGCTTGTATGCATAGTTGCATACATATGTATGAATGTATAACATATAACGTACAAGGCGTCGAGAAAAACAAAGCCTCGTGCTCGAAATTGCACCGACAGGTGGAAAACTTGCGACTCTTTCCCTTCCTTGATTAGTGCCATTGTGTACTGTCCTGTCAAATAGAAAAATAACTTTAGCTCTTTTTGCCGAATTAAAAATACAAAATATTAATTGCGAAAGAGCATGTGCTGACGACGAGAAATTAGGCAACCCCGAAATCTACATTTTTAGTAGTCCCTCTAGAAAATTTTTCAGAGAAGAAATTATATTTTGGGAAGTAACTTCATTACTCTCTTTCATAATTTATGCCTACCCTGAATCATATTTGCAACTCCAATCATTTAGAATATAATAATCAGTGTGCGTACTTAAATTATGAGAATGAATTCATTGACAATTCCAAATTCATTCCAAGTATCTCTAGATTTTTCCAGGTAAAGTTTTTCTTAATATGTGGCCATTCAAATATTATCACATGTTTTTAAGCAATCTTAACCTCACACCTCTCCAAAATATTACATAATACCTAAATCATCCCTTCAATTATCTATATGTGAATGGTAAAATTGTAATTCTTCATTCATAAAAAAAATTGGAAAAATAAAAAAATAATGAGAACAAGAGTAAATTACGCGAGATAATTATAAACAATGTTTCATTATGCCTTATGAATATCGAACTATGTCGAAACTGTAATTTTCATATGTAAGATTAAAAAACGATGTTCTTTAATTTGTGAAAGGAGATTTGTAAGGAGACAAGAAATTTCTTGAAATTTCTTAATGGTATATATATATGGTATAAAAAGGAGTTTTATCTCAAAATTCCCTAACGTTTCCAGGTTTTTCCAGTTTTCCAGGTGAGTAGACACCTTGAAAAATCGTGAAATGTAATTCATTTAGTAATTTCGGACTCGAAGCACATCTTCTTTAACTAACAATAAGTTACCATATGAAAAAATATGTCCTCTGCTGGTAGTAATTTAAGAACAGTAATTTTAAAATTTTGTTTCGAAACTTCCATTTTAAGCTCTTAAGTATTATTATATTAGTATAAGTGTGGACTACACCCGATTATCTGAGTTATTGAAAAATTGTAAAAGGCAATGAATAATACACTTCACCTGAATAAAAAAAAATGCAGCTCGAATTTACCGACATTAATATTGCATAGAGTTTCAGTTCCTTTTATCCTCACGTCCTATATTTATATTCAGCACTAAAAAATTGATTTATACACATGCATCTCGATTCAGAGCAGTAAAATAAATTTTACCTTGTTTGACACAAAAAAAGGCGATCGAACCTACTTTTTCTACTGCGTCTGACCACAGGGAGTAAACTCAACTGCGAAAAATGCTCTCTAGTCTCAATTTTGTATCTCAAATTGAAAAACAAAGTTTCAATAATATATGTAGATATGAGGGGCTTGAAAATAACTCTTTCAGCTTTTTTAGGACCATTTTTATTTTATGATTGAATTCTTTACCTTTGCAAATCTAGAATATCAATAGGGGTAGCAGTTTAGAAGTCAATTTGATCATGAACAATTTTGAACGAGAAACAATTTAAAATTGGTATGAACGTTCACAAATGAAAATTTCCGAGATTGAAAGTTCGACATTCAAAATCTAAAAAACAGACGTTAAGAATAATGTTAAAACAGATGTTAAAAAACAGATGATTAAAAATTTCAAATAAAGTGTTTAAGTTTGACCAATTTTATTTTTGAATGCTTTGAAATTCAAAAGCTTATTATTTTTCTGAATTTTTAATTACAATTTCATACTTTCTACAGTTTATTCATCTCAATTAGGAAACTTTTGAAACTTATCTCTTTGAGACTGGAAAATTCTTAATTAAACCATTTATTCATTTGATATTTGAATTCGAATGATTGTAAATAAAAACCTCCTCAATTGTTCAGTTTTAGGTTTATATACAGCTGAAATTAATGAATTTGATTTCGAAGCGTTCAAAATAAATCAATTGATTCTAATTACAGGCATTAAAAATTGAACAATTTCTAATTCAAAGCAGCGAAATAATCTGAACAATTTCAATTCAGAAAAGCTGAAAATTGGACAAAATGAATTTTTACGTATTTTGTTATCATATGATATAAAATAGAAGCCACATAAAAATAAAAAATATATAATTAGAGAAGTTTGATGGAAAAAGTATTTTTTGGTTTAGAAGATATTTACTGTTTTTATAATGTTTTTCTTTCAGAAGAAGTTCTTCATCAGAAAACAAACTTATTGAAACAACATTATATCGCCATGAATCAAGAAGTAAAATCAGTAACATAACAAAAATGGAGTTGTTGAAAAAAAAATCGATTTTAGACTGTGTTTTAAGAAACGAGCCATAATTTAGTAATTTACAGAATGTTCAAAGCTTCTTGCTGGGTTTTGAAATTGAATGAAATGTTCTAAAAGAGGCCAGAGAGAGAATGTAAAATATATCGCAACTCTCAAGTAAAATGTTTGAAAGAACCTAAAAAATACGTGTATTTTTATTTTCCTTGCAGAATACCGTATCGTATCAGACCAAATTCTCCATTAGTTTGATTAATTCTTGATCAAATCATACGAAAAGGGTATTAAGTACTATATCCAGTTAAAATACAGAAATTAGATTTATTCAGTAGTATAAGCAATTTAAAGTCAGACATCAGTATACCAAGTAGTATCGGGTGTGTAAAGTGCAACGCGATGGGTGTTAAGTAGTATATATGTTTCAATGGTGGACATAATGATCTTAAGTAGAATAAGTAATTTTAAGTCGGACATACATCATATCCAGTAGTTCAAGCCAATTCATGTCAGGCGAAGCTTATATTGCTAACATGACCACTAAATTTACATTGCATCACTACACTTAAGTTTTGATAATCAATGAATTAATTATAAATGGCTTTTGTGGTATTTCCTAACAATAATAACGTTGCTCAAGTCTCGTTTACCTTGACTTACGAGGAGTATTTTGTGCGCAAGAAATAAAGGGAAAAGTGCTGAATAAGGAGGAAGTCCCGTCTGAACGCGCGTCGAAGTAAACAAAGGAGCATCACTTCCGTTTCCACTACCAAGCCATCAAAGCGTCCGTGATTACATCCAGGATCGAATTACATTTGTTTGCGATAGACGCGTTCTACTGTCTGTTTGCATGACTCCTGACGAGCAAACTTGCCTCAGATATCAGGACTACGAGGAGAGTTTATATCTTAAGAAAACTGAGATTCAATCGTGCAATAAAGAAGAAAGTTATTAATTTTAAAATTAAATTTCAAAGTTTCAAATTTTATAAAATTTATGCAAATATTTGAAACTTTCAGGAATCTTTGGGAATTTCAGAAAATTGTGAGATTTGTGGAAATTTTTAAGACTGACAGAAAGGTTTGGAAATGCTTGAAACTTTAGTAACTTACGAGTATTTTTGAATATCAGAATGGAAATTTGTGAGAGTTTCTCAGCTTGTCAAGTCTTACTCAGGGACTCAGGGTTAAGAATTCTTGTCACACTTATGAAGTACTGTATGGTCTTTTCCCACCTTAAAGATCAAACTGCAGGAAACTGGTGTCCTCCTCAGTGTAGAACACAAACCGATCATAACTTCTTTGGTTCCGGCTTTGTTTTCATACTTTCCTGTGAATGGCATAAGATTGGTGGGACTTACATTATGAATGGACACACCATTCATAACATTTTTCATAGGTACTTGCGATCCTGGGGAAAGAATAATTATTCCCCTAAATATGAATAGCTGGGTTGGGGTGTACCGCGAAGTTACGGGCAGGGTACTTGGTAGTTTCGGAGATCCAAAAACGAAAGGCAACGTGGAGAAATTGATTATCTTTTGCTTAAAAAAAGCTTGTGTATTACAAATACTTGGTTCAGACACAAAGTGATCCAGATATGTACTTTGTTGCAGCGGATGAGAGACTGAGAGGGCTAGCGAGAGATACAAGGGGCATGAGAGGCTCTAAATGTAGAACGGACCACTACCTCTTAGTTTCAAAAATAAACCCAGGTGAAGGATGGAGGAAAAGAAGAATCAATAATTAGTCGAAGCAGATGAGAGTTGCAATAGATAGTTTGCAGAAACTAGAAGTACATTTGCTGTACCGTGAATAGCCGAAAAAATATGTAGGACATCATAGAGAAGACTGAAAGACGGAATTAGGCAATAAAAATGTAGATGGTGCATGGATAATACTGAAGTGCCCGGCACTTCGGTTGTAGGAAGAAAGACTGGAGATGCTTGGTGAAATAATGAAATTCGCGTGACTGTTAACGAGAAAAAGCAAGCGTACTCAGGAAAGCTGAATATCAAAGATCTCAGCAATGAAGAGAGGACTCTTGAAAATGGGTTGAGGAAATTAGAAATGGAAGCACTAGTACTGATTCAATCGGAATTAAAAATGCTGATGGTGGAATGGTACGGAATATGGACAAAGTGAAAGACTGTGTGAGTGACTTCCTCAAGAAATTGTATAGAGGTCAACCTATGGGGAATAACGACTGCGACAAAGAAGAGGATACGTTAGTCAATCCTGTTGTACGTGGCGGAAGAAGAATCGATATCCGCGACATCATATCCATAATTAAGTAACTAAAGAATGGTAATGGTCCTATTGTGGATGGTATCACCAATGAAATGCTTAAGAGCGGTGGCTAATATTGGTTTGTATGAAATCGAATTTATGAATATGTGTGCTAAGAACGGTGAAGTTTCAAGTGATAATAAAAAAATAATAATTAAAGTATGAAAGTTTTGTTGTATCTCATTTCGTCACTGGTATGGGTCTTGTAACAACACTATATTCAGCAGAAAATATAAATTTGTAGTATTTTGTCAAAATCAGGAGCGAAATTAACGATAAATTTTATTGGTGTATTTAACATATAAAAAGACTCAATTTTATGTTTTCATTTGTATCGCTTGTCAGAAAAATGTAAAATAAGTAGATAAGTCAGCTACTACTTCATGAAAACCAGACGGTATCATCGGACTGACGGACAACTGGTGGTTTCTGGCACCTGACACTCTCGTCCAATCGAGTTGACATACCCCTGGGATCATATATACGAGTTCGTGCTCGGCAGTAAACTGTCTTCCATAAGGGTGTCATCTATAACGTTTAGCAGAAAAGTGTCACACAACTTCACGGAATATTGAAATTTACTAATTTTAGAAATCAAATTAAGTATTTTTTTGATTTTCCAAAAGGAAAAATTAAGTAGACCAGATAACGATTGTGATGAAACACCCCTTATGTTGAGATATTCCGAGTTCCTTTGAACTGAAGAGGTAAAGAATTTCCGTGCAGATGTTACCTCGGTAACCGAGAAGTAGTTTGCATATTTAATTGCACCAGCCTGGATGTTTTATACGTTCGCGCAACTAGCAGAAGGTATTCCAGTAATCCGACTCTTTTTCCCTCTGGCGACTCGAACTCCAACGAATACCACCTTCCACCGCACTCTTTCCACAATTCTACCATCTATCCGTAACCATCCGTATGCGTAGCACTTCCCCATAAAAGAACTCATGGTATGATTTCCACCGATAAATGGAAACCGTGTCACCTCTTGCAGTAACTTGGTTAATGGTCGTATTTGACTATCAGAGTTCGAAATTTCAGATAAATAGTGTTTCCTGTATTTTGTGCTATGCTATGATATTCTAATCATTTTAATTTGAGTTAGATAGTTAAATGTTCTATATTTTCAGGAACTAGTCATGACAGTTGATTCGTTTATTATAAATTTCTTACCCTAATATGCCTTCTCACCCATACACTCACTTTCATCTATCATCTACCGAAACGGAAATCACACACATCTACTTCTCTCCCCACAATACTCGCCAACTCTTGCCCACGATATCTACATCCTCTTCTTCGTTACACTCCTCTACCCTCTCACTCAAACCTTCATCAGCACCTTCTCACACACTACCATCCCCACTCGCTCTCCCTATTCCAACCTTCGCACTTACTACAATTTACATTCTATCATCTAACATTTATGACACCTGTCTTACCCATCAAGACTCATCACCCTGTTCTCAACCTCCTCTATATATGTTTCGCCCCCGCTTTCACACCCCTCTTTCTGATCACTCCCTCTTCTTTTTCCATGTCACTCTTAAAATTTTCCACTTCAACAATTGTGGAATCATCCACTCTCCCACATTCCTCTTTGCTCCTAATACCCCTTCCATAAGCAGTGCCATCTAATGCCAATCCTCCTAAGCTATTCGCACCAAAATCACATTTTCTTCCCTCACCCTTCTCCGCACGACATCACACTCTTTCCTAGCCTTCTCTCCTCTCTCTACGCTACTCTTTCCCATATCTTTTATCACTCTCTCTCCATGTACGAACAGTGTTAATTCAGTGATAACTGAATCCTATGAAATATCTCAACTTCCAAAAACTGAAATCTCTAAGATGATAGGTGAAATTGTTTATGAGATTATCCTCCTTAATATACCATACAAAATAAGACGAGTGGCTGAAAAATCACTTAGGCTGTTATGTACGTTATAATCGAAAAAATCGTCCGGATTTGACAACTAAGGAGTGTTAGTGTGATAATAACTGCATCCTATGGTATATCTCGACATTGGAAAGTTAAAATCTCTTCAATGACGGAAGAAATTGTTAATAAGATTGTCCGTTTCCATTCACAAGAGATGACGAGTGCCCGAAAAAGTCACTTAGGCTGTTACCTGCGATGTAATCGAAAAAATCGTCTGGATTCAACAATTAAGGAGTGTTAATGCGATGCTGAGCACATCCTATGGTATATCTTGACTTGAGAAAGTTGGAATCTCTTAAGTGATGGATGAAATTGTTTATACGATTGTCTTCTATATACAAAAAAATTTTCGAGTGTCTGAAAAAATCAATAGGGCTGTTACCTACGATGTAGTCGAAAAAGTCGTCTGGATTTGACAATGAAGGAGTATTGACGCGATGCTGACTGCATCTTATGGTATATCTCGACTTTAAGAAGTTAAAGTCTCTTCAATGATGGATGAAATTGTTTAATAGATTGTTTTTCTCTACAAACAGAAGATTGTAAGTGTGTGGAAGAATCACTAGGGCTGTTATCTACGAAACAGTCGAAAAAATCGTCCGGT
This sequence comes from Melikaiella ostensackeni, assembly GCA_032362435.1. NCBI lineage: Eukaryota > Metazoa > Arthropoda > Insecta > Hymenoptera > Cynipidae > Melikaiella > Melikaiella ostensackeni. The sequence continues at coordinate 22,819,132 of JAUMHM010000071.1, read as the reverse complement.
CTTGACAATTAAGCAGTACCAATTCGATGATAACTGCATCCTATGGTATATTTCGACATTCGAAAGTTAAAATCTCTTTGATAATGGATTAGAGTGTTCACAGAATTGTCTATTTTTATGAAAAAAGATTACGAGTATCTGAAAAAATCACTCAAGCTGTTATCTACGATATAATCGAAAAAATCATCCAGATTTGACAACTGACGGGTATTAACGCGATGCTAACTGCATCCTAAGGTATATCTCGACTTTGATAAGCTAAAATCTCTGTAATGATAGATGAAATTGTTCATAAGATTGTACATTTCTACACACAAAAGATGGTGTCTGAAAATATCACTAGGGCTGTTATCTACGACATAATCGGAAAAGTCTCCGGTTTCGGCAACTAAACAGTGTTAATTCGATGATAACTGCATCCTATGGTATATGTCGACATTGGAAAGTTAAAACCCCTTTAATGATAAAAGAAATTGTTAATAAGATTATCTTTTTCTATACACAAAAGATGACGAGTGCCTAAAGAAATCACTCCGGCTGTCATCTGCGATGTAATAAAAAAAATCGTCCGGATTCATCAATTAAGGAGTTTTGATGCGGTGCTGACTGCATCCTATGGTATATCTCGACTTTGGAAAGTTAAAATCTCTTTGATGATGGACGAAAATGTTCACAGGATTGTTTATTTTTATACAAAAAAGATGGCGAATGCCTTCAAAAACAATTAGACTGTCATCTGTAATGTAATCGAAAAAACCGTCCGGATTCAACAATTAAGGAGTGTTAATGCGATGCTAACTGTATTCTATGGTAAATCTCGACTTTAGGAAGTTAAAATCTCTTCGATGATGAATGAAATTGCTTATAGGATTGTCCTTCTCTACACCAAAGAGATTGCGATTTTGTGGAAAAATCACTAGGGCTCTTATCTACGATATAATCAAAAAAATCGTCTGGTCTTGGTAACCAAGCCGTGTTAATTCGATGATAACTGCATCCCACGGTATATCTTTACTTTGAAACTTCGAAATCTCTCCAATGATGAAAGAAATTGATTATAAGATTGTCTTTTTCTATACACAAAAGATGACTAGTGCTTGAAATCACTCAGGCTGTTATTTTCGATGTAATTGAAAAGACCGTCCGGATTTGACAATTAAGGAGTGTTAACGCGGTGCTAACTGCATCCTATGGTATATCTCGACTTTGAAGAGTTGAAATCTCTTCAATGATGGATGAAACTGTTCAAGCGATCGTCTTTTTCTACACACAAAAGATTGTAAGTGTCTGGAAAAATCACTAGGGCTGTTATTTACGATCTAATTGAAGAAATCGTCCGGTTTAGGCAATTGAGCAGCATTAATTCGATGATATCTGCATCTTTCGGTACATTTTTACTTCGGAAAGTTGAAATCACTCTAATGATAGAAGAGATTTTAAGAAGATTGTTTTTCCCCTACACATAAGATGAGGAGTGCCTGAGAAAATCACTCATGCTGTCGACTCTGATGTAATCGAAAAAACCGTCCGGATTCAACAATTAAGGAGTGTTAATGCGATGCTGACTGCATCCTATGGTATATCTCGACTTTGAGAAGTTAAAATCTCTTCAATGATAAATGAAATCGTTTATAAGATTTTTTATTTATACCCGAGAGATCGCGAGTGTGTGGAAAAATCACTAGGACTGTTATCTACGACATAATCGAAAAATTCGTCCGGTCTTGGCAACTAAGCAGTGTTAGTTCGATGATAACTGCATCCTGTGGTGTATCTCGACATTGGAAGATTAAAATCTTGAGATGATGAAAGAAATTGTTGATAAGATTGTCTTTTTCAATGTACAACAGATGACGAGTTTCTGAAAAAATCACTTAGGCTGTTACCTGCGATGTTATCGAAAAAATTGTTCGGATTTAACAATTAAGGATTGCTAATGCGATGCTAACTGCATCCTATGGTATATCTCGACTTTGGAAAGTTAAATTCTTTTCAATGATGAATAAAATTGTTTAAAAAATTGTCTCTTTCTACACACCAAAGATTGTCAGTGTCTGGAAAAATCATTAGGGCTATTATCTACGATCTAATCGCAAAAATCGTCCAGTATAGGCAACTGAGCAGCGTCAATTCGGTGATAACAGCATCCTGTGGTATAGCTTGACTTTGCAAAGTTAAAATCTCTTTCATCATGGATGAAATTGCCTATAGAATGGTCTATTTTTACACAGAAAAGATGGCGAGTGTCTAAAAAAATCACTCAATCTGTTATCTACGATATAATCAATCAGACTGTCTGGTCTTGTCAATCAAAGAGTGTTAATTCTATTATAACTGCATCTTATGGTATATCTTGACTTTAGAAAGTTAAAGTGTCTTCGATGATGGATGAAATTGTTAATAACATTTTCTGTTTTTACTAACAATAGATAATGAGGGTCTAAGAAAATTTGCCCAGTTTGTTATTTACGATATAACCGAACATTCTATCCGGTCTGAACAACTGAGCGGTGTTAATTTGATGATAACTGCATCCTATGGTATATCTTGACTTTGGAAATTTAAAATCTCTGCAGAGATGAATTAAAATGTTTATAAGATTGTCCATTTCTATACATAAAGAATAGCAAGTGTTTAAAAGAATCACATAGTTTGTCATCTACGATATAATCGAAAAAATCATCCAGTCTTGGCAATTGAACAATTGAGTGGGTAGAAAAGTAGAAGGGTGTGACAAGGGTTCGGTAGATGATAGATGGAAGTGAGTGTAGGCTTGAGAGGGCGGTATGAGAGTAAGAAACTGATAATAGACAAATCAACTATCATGATCAATTCGTAATTCGAAGATCACTGAGTCCTATGATATATATTGACTTTGAAGTGCTGTTTTTCTGCAAAGCCTACTGATTGACTATTACTGTATGGTAATTCTACTAAGAATGTCAGTAATTTCAATAATTTCAGTAATTTATGAATGGAAAATATCAACAGCAGCTGTAATGTGTAACACTGTAGAACAAAATATGACCTAAATTCCCAGGAAATCGAAAGTGTCATTTCCAAAGTAGTTTTTCATGGTGAATTCGAATCTGTCTTCCGTTTTTTGCCTACACGTCAGGTCTATAAGTTTTTTGAGCCAAGATTTTTCTCACAAAATCACATATCGGTTTATAAATGGATCTAAAAAACTTATTGACGACAAATTAAACATGGTTTCGCTGTATTTTTCAACGCTGAATCCTATGCGCACCTTACTATTGCGATCGCTCGCACGTTTCTCGAGATAATCGGAAAAAAACGGAGAAAAAGCGTAAGAAGAGAGCTTTTCTTTAAGAACATTATACTAAGCAAAATATCAACTCTTTCCTACTCGAACGAGGGTTATTTTCTTCATTTTCTGACTATGAAAAAATCTAAAAACCGTTTATATTTGCAGTTAACAGTTTTAACTGTTCACAAGATGAATAATGTAGAAACAATCTCTTTCTCCACTGTTGATAATTTGACCATTTATGCCTATTCATGGCGAATAGTTTCACTCAAATTCTGTTAAATTCATTGGAATTTCTATGAAAATGAATCATTTTTTTAATCTACTTCAATTACTTCGAATCCGCTTGAAGTTCCTCGAAGTCGCGGAAATTCTCCTGAATTCAGGTCATTTCTATTAAATTTGCTATAATTCAATATAAATTCAGACTTTAAGAAATTCCTTTTATTAAAGCTTTTTCTTCTTTTTTCTCGATTATCTCGAGAACCATTTGACCTATCGCAAGTGAGGTGCGCATAGGATTCAACATTGAAAGGTACATCAAAACCATGTATCATTTGTTAACAAAAAAGCTTTCTAAATCCATTCATAGAACGGAATGTGATTTTTCGAGAGAAAAATTAGTGAAAAAACTGAAAAACCAGACGTGTAAACAAGAAATGGAGGTCGGATTCGAACTCAGCACGAAAAACTACTTCGGAAATGATACCTTCCATTTCAAGGACATTATAGGTCTGATTTTGTAGTACAGTGTAGTCGTCAAAGTAAATTAACGTTGTTTTTGAAATAATTACTAATCTCTTCCCTAAGCTACATACTTCAATAAATTTCATTTTGAAAAAAGACTAATGAAGTCCAAATTATCACATGGGAAAGAAAACACTCAGGATGGGAAATTCGAAGTTTGAAAAATTCCAGAGAACGAGTTGAATTTCTCTGTACTGGTTTTTATTACACTAAATGTAGTAAGTCGTCGATAAATTCGAAAGGCAATTTTGAAATTCACAAGTGAAATAAAAGTTTTAGGTTCAGAAAATCTAAGAAGAGTCACGTATTGTATAGAATCGGTCTGAGGGGACATTTTACGGTAAAGACTTTGCAATGCAACGAATGCTGTAAATTGCAATGAATTGCAATCTGAAAAAATGCTATTTTTTATCCTGTAGATAAAATGAAATTATTGGTGAAAAATATTAAAGTAGGTCAAGATGATAAAAGAACTTGGAACTTGGGCTTTATAAAATAAAATTTCTAAATATGTACTTACTAGAATACAAAACTTCATATGACGAAAGTAAATATGTGTGCAAATAGAATCAAATCCATTGGAAAACTTATTTCTACTGACTTGTGGTACTTTTGTTTGAAATACAATTTCAGCAAAAAATTGGTTGAAAAAATATTGACAGAGTATTATTCAGGAAATATTTTAATTACTGACTCATAACTATTATCGTTCAAGAATAAAATGTAAAGTATTCAGAGAACACATAAAATACTAGTTATGACTGAAACGATAAAAAGTATATAAAGACATAAAATATAAGGTATTCAGAGAATACATAAAATACTAATTATGACTGAAACGATAAAAAGTATCACGTATGTAAATAATTTTTACTTACATCGAAAATAGAAATTCATGTCGACGCGTATATGCTTCGTAGGATAAAAAAACATCGTGTAGAAATATTCGTACTATTTTTCAAACAAAATTATGAAAACGAAACAAAAGTCATGTTTACACTGAAAGCATACCCGCTTGGATTTTCCGCTAACACATCAACTACACGAAAAGAAAGGCAAATTGAAAACAGAAATGCGATTCTTCGTTTCTGGGCTCGGTTTTCTATGTATCATTAACATGCTTCTAGTTAAAATTATAAATGGAACAACCATCTTTTTCATTTCAGAATAACAAGGCAAGATTTTTTTTGATTCAGTGTAAAAAAAAATAACAATAGCAAAATGAATGTTTTTAAATCTTTTTTTTTCTCAATGGCAACACTTTCTGTGCGTTCAAATTTAGAATAAAAAATAAGAAACGTTGAAGTTTCAAATTAGTGGCTCCCAGAGTTTGAATGCCGATTTTCCAGTCTCAGATTTTATAAAATAATTAAAGTTCCATGAAATTGTATACATTTTGAGAATGTTGTATATACATTACAAAGTGCTATTTTAAGTTGTAATAACCAGATTCATAAAAATTTAGAGTTTCTGAAAATATTAGGCTCCAAGAACCAAAAACTGCTAAATTTTGACCAAAAAAATTGGGCAAAAATTTTCGTACCTCACCATCGAAAGTTATCGTGTGTCGGTAAATTTTGGGAATTTTGATTAGAAGCGGCTTAGCCCCTCTATGGAGCAATTGTGTAACTATTTCACTTGCTTTTGCACTTCTACTTCTCCGAAATTGACGTTCAATGTTTTTTTTGTGGTTATAATCGTGATGTCCAAAACAAAAAAAAACCAACGTGAATTTTGAAAAAGTGAAAGCGAAAGTGAAAAATTACATAATCGCCTCTCCTTGTGATTCTCAGTCTAATTCCATTGCATTTACAATTGTTCAACTTGGAAGACAACAGTTCTTGTGCACCAAAAATATTTGCGGCGATAAATTTTTTGGGCCAGAATATCTTTGACGAGAACAAATCTCAAAAATCGTTGAAAATTTGTAGTAAAGGCTAATACCACCCGCGTTTTACACGATGTTTTATTTTGCATATGTATAAAAATGTCACTCCGATGTCTTTAAAGCGAGAAGAAAGTTAACGATCACCACCCACAAGAATCAAAACAATCTTCGCGCATGCGCATCAATCTGTATTACCGACAGTGTATCACTAGTTGAGCATTTATCCCGTCCGATGGCGCTGATTCTCGTGAAAACAGAATTTACTATGTGCGCACGCGCGAAGATTGCTTCGGCGTTTGTGGGTCGTAAAGTCAACTTTCTTCTCGCACTACAGGCATAGTGAAGTGGAATTTTCATGCATGTGTGACGTCAAAAAATTAAACAATTCGACAAAAATACGGCAAGAATGTCATCCGGCAGAATGAACTTGCCGCCAAACACTTGGACTCGTGACCGTAGATATATCACAGCAGGACGATGTGTGTACTTGTGTAAATGGAACAACGACACGGAACGAAGCAGTGAAGGGAAGAGATAAAGGAGCTGAGGGAATGTTATATCGCTTGCAGTTGTATGTAGGCATGTTGGCTTAGCCAGGACACAAATACATGCCGGTAGATCACAGGATATTCCCTTTCCACTAAGGCCAATGCATTCCTCTCGAAGCTGCGCATAACTTCCCCCCCCCCCCATGACTTCAGGTCAGACCTGCAAGAAACACGAACACCGAGAATTCAACCGCAGTCAACAATCACATCCCAAAAAACTCTTCGTCTATTGTCCTTAGAATGAAGTGTGATAATTTTGTTGATTTTTAATTGTTAATTGTAAAATAATCCTGAATTGTAATATAATTCTTAAATTCTGTGTGCAAAAAGTCCTATTTAGTCCTCCTTGGAATGTTGGCCTCCGTCAGGGGCCCATGTGGAAAATCCATAAAAGAAAACCCACGAGGGCCCCCTGCGGGGGCCCTGCTCGTTTGCCTCCACGGTCGATCGGTTAAAATTTCTAGGTCCAAGGGGGTAATATTTTTTGACACTACTCATTTTTATGTTTAATTAGTTCAGACATACCACGAGGGCCCCCGCAAGCGGCCCTACCTGTTACACTCGTGCTTCAGTTTACGAAAATCAAAAGATTTTTATGTTTTAATAAATTGTCTCTCGTGTCAAATATATAGGAACAATATCTTAACCGAATGTGCAGTTATTGAATACAAGAGGCACTAATATTTTAGTTTTTTTAATTTTTTAAACACTTCAACAGGGCTGCCGCAGCATAATTTACTTTTAGGAATGTGACCTATTTAAACCAGAAAGTGAGCAAAAGTGACTACAAGTGACTAATGTGCATTAATAATGTGACTTTATGTTTTCTTGAATTCAAAAGAATTCAATGAAAATTTTCGTCAATTCAATGTGAATTTCAACGAATTCAGGATAAAGTCATAGGAATTCAGAATTAATTCAGACCAATTCAAATTAAATGCAAAAGGTTCCAAATGAATTGAAAAAATCCAAAAAATTACACTAGTTTCAGTACAATTCGAGCCAATTCAGGAGAATTTAAGACGGACAAAATTCATGAAAACTTGAATGAATTAAACAAAATTTTTAAAATTAAAAAAATTTCCATCGAATTGAAAAAAATCAAAGAGAACAGAACTCAGGGTGACTTCATCAGAATTCAGGACAAATTCAACAAAACTTAAGTGGATTAAAAAAATTCAGAAATATTTTTTTTACACCATTAAATTCATTAAATTTGGACCAAATTTGAGAAAATAGAAGATGCTTTAAAGGAATTCAGAAGAATTCAAGGGAATCCCAGAAAATTCGATGAAATTCATACAAACTCAAGATCAGTTTCAGAAAAATGAGAAGAGTTCGATAAATTTCAAATAAATTCAAGTGATTTTTGAAAAATTCAGATACACTGAAAACGATTTTAAACTGTTTGAAGAAACTAATCGAACTTATTAAATTTGGAGTCAATTTGGAAGATTTTAAGGAAATTCAAAAGAACTCAATAAAATGCCTGAAAATTCAAAGCGAAATTAAAAGACTTAAGGGTGAAAAAAACAAAACTTTAAAAAATCCAATTATCTATTAAATTGAGTAAAATTGAATAAATTTAGAAGTATTTGGGTGAATTCAAAAGAATTCAGGGAGAATGAAGAAGTTTAAGATGATTCCAAATAATTCAAAAGAATCGGGATAAATTAATTATTCATAAAATTAATTTCATTCAAATTGGATTAAATTAAGATTCATTCGAGAGAATTCGATGAAATTTATACGAACTGAAGATGAATGAAAAATAATTTCAGTGAAAATAAGATAGGATGAGATAAGATGGCCTCTCGACTGTAAACACGTGCCTGAACTGATCTTTCAGTAAGTCACTTTCGGTGCCGATAAATTTGAACTTGGTGGTTATTATGTGAGATGTTTGATGTGTATTGTGCACAAATCCTTAGAAAAACATAAATTCCCAGCATCACGTGCTGAACTTCGGTGTTCCGATGAATTATCAGTGTTTTGCAACATAACCTGTACATTTGAAAACATTTGTGTGAGCTGATTTTGGAACAAAACACTCTCAATACTGATAAATTTGGATGCGTTAGTGGTGCCCAAGTGAAAGCATGCAATATAGCTTAGTGTTAGGACTATATGGACAATACAAAGTCGACTGCTAGCTTGATCACTATATAAATCCAACCATAACCTTTCATAATACACAAAAATGACTCAACTAGGCAATCAAATGGGTAACTTGAAAGACAAGCTTACGCTGCTTACTCAAAACTCTAGTTTGTGCTCCTATGGCCATTGTAAACAAAAAGTAATAACATCTGATACTTCAACAGATTCATGTATAGGATGTGATACAATCTATCATAGCGAATGTGCCGAAAAACTAACAAAAAGGGCATGTGGCAAATATTCGCAGTGCTCCATCTCCCGTCAAAACTCTTCAGTAGAAAACAATAGAGAAAAAGCAAGCTTTGATATGGACATACCTAAAAGAGCAGTAAAGGAAATCATTGATTTTGCAATCAAAACTCAAGGTCACACACTGCATCAAGATATAGTTAAAGTATAGTCTTCTGTTGACTCACTCTCAGGAATGTCGAAATATTGCCTGATCAAATTGACAAAACTAATGTAGAAGGTTGAAATAAGTGTTGTTTCGATCATCTGGTCCTTTGTAGAAAGCTCCTCATTGAGCTCAATAAACAAACCATATATGGTTAAACATTTTCAAACGTTTCGCTTGTTTCGATTAGCAAAAGCTTCATCAGTAAAAAGTCAACATATAAACTGTCTTTTGTTCAGAAACAATCTTCAAAGATGATATATAATTTTATGATATGTTCCTCACTGAAACGGAGAACCAACATTTTTTGAAAAGATGTTATAGTTTAACTGATCCATAAAATTGAAATTTTATGTACTTACGTTGAAAGACAGTGAGGACTGTCTGTGGATTGGGGCAAAATTATACATTTTGTTTGAATAAATGGTAGAGCTTTCACATCTGCATCCACAATCTAAGCAGAACAGAATCAAACGCAACATGAACGTAAGGATTGGAAAAG
>JAUMHM010000071.1:22786571-22809522 GCA_032362435.1 Melikaiella ostensackeni | reverse complement strand
ATTGTCTTCTGATGCATTTTCCAAACTTTCAGTCCGATACTTTATTTTGAAAAAAAGTTCTATGGTTCAAAAAAAAAATTGGTACACCGAAACGAAGAGGTCGGTAATATAGGAATTTGACTGTGTCACATGCCCTTGATGGTAACAAAAATTTACATTTGTACACAATATAGTTGAATAATATTATGTATTCCTACTGGAAATGGTTCATACGGCCCTGACTGTTTACGTTGGATCTTTGATCGGTTTATGGCAAGGCTATTCCAGGCCGTGCCCGAAGACTACCATAAATCGAGACTTCAGTGTAGTAATTTTCCACTATTCAATAATAGATATTTTACCTCCGAAACCACTATTTTCTTAGTGAAATTTCATTATCGAATAGTGATATTTCACTATTTCAGATTTAGAGTGAGGAGTATGTAAGTACACTTAAGCGTGTAGGGCAAATCCAGAAGGAAAGTTGCGAGATCAGCATTTGTGGATTCGGTGGCTTGGATTGCTTTTGGATGGTTTAGGCTGAGATGCGGTATAGTGGCTTTATGCTTCTGGTACATAAATTTCCTTTGAATAGAGCATGTATGAGCCGGCGCCCGCTATTCCATCCCACCTGCCCCCTTCGCGTCACATAACTTTTTCCCTCCTCTTTCACTCTATGTCTGTCTCTTTCTTCTATTTGTATTGTACTTCTTTTCTCTCTTCTCTCGGCCTTATAACTCTCTCTCCCTCTCTCTTTCTCTTGCTGTTCGATATTTCCTTGCGACTTACACTTAGCCATACCCTCAACGGCTACCCCGTCTTTCATCCGATTCGTCGGACTGTTTACAAAAATGTCAACCACAGGCCTGACGACGCGTGGAGAAATTGCGCCTCCAAAATTTATAGCGCCTCTGCCTTTCTTTGTACCCCACGCACAATCAGACCCACGTTCGCGAAGAAAGGAGGGTACAAAACTGCAAAACCTCAGGGCCCACTGTCTATCGAGGCGTGGTGACCAGAGATACACCCGCTTTAACCTAAGTTGTATACCGCAAGCTGGCAAATAAGAGAAAACGGAAGCTCTGGTTCATAATTCGCCGTCAATTTGAGAAATATGAGAAAGCCATGGAATCTTTTCTATGCTCTTTGTCGGCTTGCTTCGCGCGTCATCAGTTGGCAATGTAGTTTTCAGTATTTTGAAAACCATGCAATTTGTTAGTGTCCGGTTGCGCAGAAACCCACGCTCTGCAAGGAATCCTCCAGAAATGGAATAGGAAATGTCCCTATCAAAGGGTCTGCCTTTTAGAATCGCAATACACAGTATATGGGTAATGGTTGTTAACGTGACCTATGTACTATTATATTTCCAAGCAACGAGTGGTAAGCTTTTATGTCCTCATGATATAAAGCTATGGAGTTGCCAAATGGATGGTCTTTGGGCTCCTTCCTTTATTCTTTATTTATGCTATTATACTGTTATCGATTTGAAAATCCAGATATTTCCAGACTGTGATCTTGTTCTGTCAGGCCATCTAGTCTAGACACAAGTTGAGATGAGTTTCCGAGATTTTTGCAAGTTATGAGTTTTCCGTTAATTATTTAGATCCTAATTGGAACCTTTCAAACATTTAAGAAGTTATTGTATCGGTATCCTGAAAAGTTGTCAGGTGATAATAATTCACTAATGGTTCCAATTTCATGGAACTAATTCCTTATTCGGTACCTTTTTAGGTCCTTTAGCTCTAGCACCTTAGGGATGTTTGCATGACGCCAAGAGCGTTGCGAACGGACCTGAACTCTTAAGTCCAGGGTCTTCTATACCAAAAGAATAGCGAGACGAGAATGCGGGATAGGTAGGAAACAAACATTCGTTTAACTTTAAATAGTCCCGACAAGTCACGACCACTAATATCTAGGAGTCGTTAATCTTGTCTTCGGTTTGTACAGGTAGTCTGCTCGTTAATATAATGTATTCTCACCCCCGTAGCTAAAACAATCAGGTGAAACTCCGATTTCTCCTTGTAGAGACTCCCAAATTATTATTCCGATGGATGGAAAAAGAGAGTTTTTAGAATATCGATCAGAGCCTTGGAAGATCGATTGGAGCTAATTATCTCCAGGTAGCAAGGCAGGTATGCATTTTTCTGCATGATCGGAAAAGTGGAATATTCTAGCGATCAATTTGTGTTTCGGTCCTTTTAAAAAAACATTTTTTTGAAAAAAATTAAGGGCCACAAATCTATAATAAAATGTAATTATTACTGATGCAGTTAGATTCATTAATTTGAAATTATGTTAATATTTTCCTGAGATCAGATGAACTTAGTGTGTTTACAGTTGTGGCGTTTTGAGAGTGAACAACCTTCGATGTAAATACAGCGGTCAAAGACAAGAGTTTCCAGACATTTATTCAATTTGTCGACGTCCCACGTCCTAAGTGCGAACCTTTGACGCACCAGTTTGACTTGAATCATTCGGGCCTTCGACAACGACTCATTCGGACCTACCCACATGAAAGCATGTCTATGGGTATCCTTTCGCATTAATGGACATAAGCAATATTTTTTCCGAAAAAATTGTGCTTTACCAATTTACTCGATTTTTGAGCATTATAATGATATGAAAAGACGTTCTTTTTCTTAAAATAAAAAAAATACACGAGGTACAATTGGAAATCTCAGGTTCGACACTGGTTCAGAAAAGCAGACAATAACTGGGAATTCGTTCAAACTGGGGGAAAAAAACTGGAAATGACAATGGCAATGTCAATGTCAGTTGGATATATATCCTGCCTTGTTCGTTAATATACTAACCACTGTACTTGGTATTTTTCTTATTTTAAAATGTAATTTGATTTATTTTTGGAGCCTCTCCAATTTTTTGGAGGCTCCAATTTTGAAAACAATTAAAAATTTTTTTCAACAAACTAAGTATTGTGTACGTCCATATTAAAATAGCCCACTTTTTCGCTCGTCAATAAGGGTCAGCTTCAGATAGAATTCAGGTTGAAGTTGATCCTTATTGACAAGAGACAAAGTGGGCTGTTCAAATATGGACGTATACTATTATTGTCTGATATGTGTCAGATGCATATCGCTCCAAAATACATTGTTTGCATCGTTCGATATTATTTGAAGGGTGGCAGTCCAAAAGGTCCTAAGGGACATTTTGACGAAAATGGGTTTATTGGCCCAAAAATTATTTAAAAATCAAAATCACATCCTGTTAAAAGGATTTGTTTGAAAGCGCATTTTTTAGTATAGTAATAAAAAGTTGGTATGCGGCAGGGTTACAAGGGACATGCTGTACTTGACCCCCATGCAACGTGCGCAGGCGCAAAGTCGCTCAGTGTCGTTGGTGTGCAGCGTGAAAATATTGCAAAATATTGTATTCCTTTAATTTTAGTAATTTTCCGACCTTTAACAAGTGATACTTCTCTTCTTAAGCGTTTTTTAATAATTTGAATGAAAAAACTATTTTTTTTTAAGTAAAATACCAGTGCCATCCTAACCAAAAACGTGAAAACTTTTCAAACTTTCTTACTTTTTCAAAAAATGCGAAGTTTTTATGATGTAACTAGTTTGGCTTTTATTTACCAACAAAATTTATTACAAGTAATGTCAAATTTGATGTAAAAAAAATCACATTTAATTACTTTTAAGATCAAAAGAGCGAAAAACAATCTGTTGCACCGCGACGTCGTCATACAAACATTTCATTTTCTCTGAACTGATTTCCTTTTTTGAATAAAAAATTTCTAATTTTCATTCAGCATCCTCATACCTCGAAAACATATTTTTATTTTTGTAAAAAATCAAAAATTCCACTTTTAATCCCTACAGGGAACCGATTTTCAAAACCTGTGAAATTCTAGCGTCAGCATTCTCGGTCGATTTTTTTCGAAATGGTTAACTTTTTTACACCAAACTTTATTTACCCATATTCAAAAACTCAATATCTCCGGAGCATGATTTTTTTTTTCTTTCTAAACAAAACATTGAATTTTTTATCTCAATCCGCAGCCGAGCCCGCTGAAATTTAGGTTAGTGCCTGTTTTAGATTGTCAACTTCCACATCTATTTCCTCTGAACTGGCTAAATTTTTCTCATCAAACTCTTTCGGCCTCAAATCATTTATACTTCAGCTCGGGAGTGAACTTTTGTTTTATCTTTAAATGGTGATTTTGATTTTGCAGAATGTTTTTTCGCTCTCCTGTAAAGTTGCCAAAATGTCCCTTAGCACCTTTTGGACTGCCACCTTTCGTTTTTCGTTGAGAATTCATCTTTTCTGCATGAAAATACAACTGCTTGGTTGAAAATTAATCTACGTTCATTCCTGTGGTTGAAAGTTCAACTTTTTGGTTAGAAAATCGTTTTTTTTATGTTGAAAATTTATCTCGCTTGGTAGAAAATTCCACTATTTGATTGGAAATTCATTTATTTTGTTGAAAATTGGTCATTTTCGATAGCAATATAATTTTCTTGGTTGAAAATTCAACTATTTGGTCAAAAATTAACGTATTTTATCATAAATTCTTCTTTATCGGTAGAAAATGAATATTGGGTCGAAAATATATGTATTTTGTACGGAACTCATCTCTTTTGGTTGAAAACGAAGCTACTTTGATTGAAAATTCAGTTTTTTGGTTAAGGATCCATCATTTAATTAAAAAATTTATCTCTTCGTTTGAAAATGTAACGATTTCATACGAAATACGTTTTTCTATTTTTTGGAAACTCAAGAAAATTTTTTTTAAGATTTTCAGTTATTAGCACATCATAAAAATCAGAAATTATCTTCATGACATTTTTCAATTGGATGACACTTAAAAATGTGTATTATTTTCAAAACTTTTGAAGACTTCAAAGAATAGAAACTATTTATAAAACAGATTCGGACATTTTAATCGAAGTTTTAGCTAATATCGATTATATTCAGAAATTAGGCCAATGAATCTCTCAATTTGCTGAAAATTCTAAAAATCACATCATTTTCAAAATTATTATAGAAATTTAAAAAAATGACATTTTTCAATTTGACACATATTCGAAAACTTGTATTTATTTAATAATCAAGTAGATTGATCACGTGTATTAAGAATATTCAAATATCTTTCTATTGGAATGAATTTATTTTAATGAAATTGAAATGATTTTTAATATCTCTTCGAAATGACTACAAATTTTTTTAATATTCAACTTTTTCGCTCGAAATTCAATCTCCAGAAAAACCCTTGAACATTCTACAATCGGCAAATAATAAATATTGCAGAGGTATAGTGGAAAAAAATGACTTTTTTGGTTCAAAGTAACGTACAGCCCAGAAGTATTGACCGATTTGAACATAAAAAATTTAAAAAAAAAGCTGATAACATTTTCTAGAGAGTTTTTGATCCCGATTTTTGAATTAGTTTTTCAATTTTCTTATAAATGAACAAACATGACAAAAAATGGCCATTTTTTCTATTTGACGACCTCGGTGCTCGTAAATAATAAAAAAAAATGGTGCAATCGCCCACGTTTCATGGGGTAACGTTAGTAAAGATATTCCATCATGATATGACGAACAAAAAAAAATTATAAACAAATTAATTGTTTGAAATGTGTTTACTATGATTTTCGAATATTTTACGTTTTTTGAGCTACTATACTATACTTTTGAACCTCATGATAATTTCAGCAACATTCATAATAAGTTGACAAATCTCATGATTCTTTGAACAGTAAACAAATTTGATAAACAAATGCAATATTCAGGCATCTGCCGAAGGAAAAATTTATTTTTCTTATGTAAGTTCTTTTGATTAGAAATTTTATGACAATTTCAGAAAAATGCATAATTAATTAATAAATTTCATGATTTAGGAAAAAATTAATAAACAAATGCATTTATTCAGGCATTTGTCAGCACAAAAATTTGTTTTTCCGATGTTAGTTCTCTCGATTAGGAACTTCATGATTATTTTAGCAAAATTCCTAATTAATTGATGAATTTTCATGATTTCTTAAAGCAAATTTAATAAAAAAATGCATTAATCAGGCATCTGTCGACGAAAAAAATCGTTTTTCGACGTCAGTCCTTTTGAATAAAAACTTCATGTTGATTCCAGCAACATTCATAATTAGTTCATTCATTCTATGCTTTTTTTTCAAACAAATTTAATCGGAAAATGCATTATGAGGGCATTTGTCGACGAAAAATTCGTGTCTTTCAATGTCAGTACTTTTGAGTAGGAAGTCCATGATGATTTCCACAAAAACGAAAAATGCATTTATTTATTGAATTTGTTCTAAATAATTATGAAGTTTATCAACTGATTATGAATGTTTATAAATTTATCATGAAGTGTCCAATTAAAAAAACTGACATCGAAAAAAACCAATTTTTCCGTCGACAGATGCCTGAATGATGCATTTGTTTATTAAATTTGTTTAAAAAAATTATGAAAATTCATCAACTAATTACGAATTTTGTTAGAATCATCATAAAGTTCCTAATTAAAAGAACTGACATTGAAAAAAATAAATTTGATGTCGACAAATGACTGAATAATGCATTTGGTTATTAAATTTGTTCATGATATTAACGAAAATAATCTTGAGAGAAATTTTCTCCATTATGATATAGTTTCCATCCAAGATTCTTGTGGTATAGATTAGGAAAATGTAAAATAATTTAAAATTATAGAAAACAAACTTTAAACAAATAATATGTGAATATATATTTTTTTATTATATAATGATGGAACATCTTCATCAAATATTACTCTATGAAACGTAGGTGATTGTAACGATTTTCCTATTATTGACGAGCACTTAGATCGTCAAATAGAATAAATAGCCACTTTTTTGTCATATTTGTTTATTTACAGAAAAACTTAAAAGAATGAATTGAGAATCAGACTGGACAGTTGTCTACAAAATTTTATTAGCCTTTTTTCAAATTTTTTGATCTAGCATTTTGAAATTATTATGTAAAAACTTGTAGTCAGAAAATTGCCACTTTTTTTGAATTAACAATATTTCTATTTCATGCGCAAATTACAATATAGTGATATAGAATGAAAAGTCACTTTGAATAGGAGTTGATGAAAGTTGAGATGATGAGATAAAACTTTAATTTAACTGATTCAAATTTAAATCGTTTAAGCAAACAAGTGAATAATAATCAAAAAATTAATTCATAATAAAGTGAATAATAAACAACATTCTTCTTCCAATTGAAGAAGTATGCAAAAACGTTTTTTCATCAAATTGGAACAGAAATTGCTTTTTAAATTGACTTTGAAGGAGGTTCTTCAAAGCACACAATTTTGTTCTGAAAATAAAACGAAAGAAGTAGAAATTTTGCGTTATCTTTCATTTTTTCAACAATATATTACACAAATAGTAAATATTTCAATATCTTTTTTCACAAATCACATGCCTCCGAGATGAGCCCAGGACAAGGCCTCGCATTTCAAGGCTTTGAATTTCGGCCGCCTTGAATCGTCCCGAAATGCGAGGCCTTGAGTTATCCTGCCCTCCTTTTCTCGACCTCCGCCTCAACATTTCTCGTCTTGAACGGTATCACTAGATGCAGCCGCGGGTTATCACTGGGTGTGATAAAGGTTCATACAGTAATAACAGTAATAATAATAATTATAATAATAATTTTAATAGTAATTATTATTATCATAATAATAATCATAATAATAAGTATTAGATGAGATAATAGACTCCTAACGGCAGAGACTTGATGTTATTACTGCTAGACTGCGTCGGTACAATAAGAGTAGTACAAGAAGGCATCAGAATCGAACTTTTCAGGTAGATGAAAGGAAGTCCTATCGTGAATTAGGTCAAGAACAAAATATCCATCAAGACACCGAAGTTCCTTATTTGAAAGGCATAGCTGATTACTGGTCGGGTGTTTGGGGAAAAACGAACAGAAGCAACTTAGGAGCTGCGTCGTTCCAACAAGGGAAACAATGTGCCGGACGTACCAGACGAGTGTGCATCCTGCGTTGGCTGTAATCGCAGATAAGGTTTACTTTCATTGCGACGAGAATAACATCCTAACAGCAGAACAAAAAGGATGTTGCAAAAACTCGCGGGGCAGTAAGGATCTAGTCACCATAGACGCTGTGCCCATGACGCAAGCTAGAAAACATCAAAGAAAGTTGCACATGGCTTATATTGAATAGAAGCAAACATTCCCTTTGGCACCGCACGACTATTTGCTTCAAGTTTTAAAAGTTTACAAAATCTGCCCACGTATCATCGACTTCTTACGTCGCACGATGATGCTTTGTGGAACAAAAATCAAGTATTTTGATAATGGGCAACTAAGGATAACTAGATTAATTCGCATTACGACGGGTATCTTTTAAGCAGACTCCTTTAGTGCATTATGGTTCTGCTTAGCGATGAATCCATTGAGCAAGACACTAAACAGTATGTCTCATGGGTTCAGAGTACATGATAACGAGGATGGTCATCGACTGACCCATCTTCTGTACTTGGATGACTTAAAACTATAGTATACGCTGGTTCAAATAAGAAAATACAGCAAGTGATCCATGTGACGAATCAGTTTTCCAACGACATCCACATGGAATTTGGACTATATAAAAGCAGAACAGTGCATGTGATCGGGGGAGAAATAGGGACCGCAGAATTAGAGGACGAGAACGAGGATTACATCGAGGCAATGGTTGAGGGTGAGTTATATAAATATCTGGGTATTCTTGAGTCTAAAGGTATTCAGCATAAGATATGCCATCCCTATCCTGATGTACTCTTTTGGGCTTATCAAATGGTCGAACACCGACCTTGAAAGGATACAAAGAACCATCCGCGTTGAAATGACTAAGCACCGAATGCACCACAGTAGTTCGACCATTGAAAGTGTAGTTCTTCCACGACACACAGGGGGTCGAGGCGTTGTAAACGTCAAGAAACTGTGTATATCACAAGTTATACAGTTGCGAGACTATTTTCACAGCAAGCGAGATGTCGCGCTTACAACTATATCTGTGAACCAAATCTCGATCACACGCCCTTGAAGTTGTCCTCAGAGGAAGCAATGGAGACAAAAAGGTATCCACGGCGAGCACCCCAAAACGTTAGATCAACATAAAGTGGACAAAAAGGCATCCAATATTTGGCTGAAGAGGGGCGTCCTTGGTGATGGTTGGTGATGGCTGTCGTATAATGGCTCAGAGAGAGTACACGCACAGACACAATGAAGTAGCGGGCATCATACAGGTACATCAACAACTTGCCCTAACCCTAGGACTCTTACCAAAATGGATGTCATTCTTTTGAAACATTCCAGTGCCCGTTTTAGATGATGAATATTATATCTTGTACTGGGATGTTACTATCCAGATCGATCATTATATCCGAGCCAATTGGCCCGACATTGTCATGAATGATAAAAAAAAGTTGGAAAAGTCTATTATAATCGACATTGCTTGCCTACTTAACCGGAACTTGCAGTAACCTATACAACCAAGATCCATAAGTGAAACAAGTTAAGGCATGAAGTAAAGACAATATGGAGGAATGTGAAACATGCATCTATTTATCCTATCGTGATATCGGCGACAGACAATGTGCAAGCAAGATGCGCTGAACATCCCGAACATCTAGCAGTCAGCAGGGTACTGGCAGCAGCTCAAAAAGCTGTTTTTTTTTTAACACCTATCGCATTGTAAGAAACATCCTGGACCATCAGGAAATAGACGACTGAAACCCTATGGAGTAATAGATCGTAGCTTCAAAGAAGCATCCAGAGCTGAATAAGAACAACAGCCGTAAACGAGAAACGCCAAACTACACCATACACTTAATTTTGTACCTACTACAACATCATCGCAAGAGGTTTCAAACATCGTATTGAATTCTTGACATCTTTAACCCATCAGGCACTTCACTTGGTCCGTGGCTGATGATTCTTACATTGCAATTGTCACTTTTTTTTTTGCTTTTTTTACCGGGTTCACCCGAAAAAGAGCAAAAAAACAGAATAATAATTGCAATGTACGGAATTTATTTCCACACGAATGCGCATACAAGATTTGCTACTGACATTCACATACATAGTTAAAGTGTACAAGAATATCTCGCCCAATTTCACTCGATCTTTCGCATGCTTTGCAAGCATCGAGTAGACCAGGCGTTCGCAATGCTCAGATCTTGCTGCCGCGGGCAGTAGGCAATCTAGCATATCAATATTGAAGCTGCACCTTAGTGATGCAGCCCGCATTCGAAGATTCTTCCGCTTCACTTTTACGCCTCTCATTCCCTTTTCCTACATTTTTCAGATCTCAGAACCCACGCACTTCCTGCTTTTTACCACTTTCCCTATTTTTTCATCTTTTGTACAGTCGATATCTTTTTGTTACTTAACAACATAGGGTTAAGGTAAAAATTCTGTTGTTGAAAATTCTGTATTCTGTGAAAAATTTGTTGTACACGCTGGGTGTAACAAACATACAATCATTGGGGTTTTTGCAAAATCGTTTACTCAATTCTGAGACGTGGTTCTCAAAGTTTGACATATCATTATGACCATTCTACCAATCACTAAATCAAATAAAAAAGGAACAAAAAGTACGGAATTATTGAAAAGGGGAGTGAGACATAAAGGGATAGAAAAGGATAGAATTACACTCAACTCTCGAATTAGCGCGCATCTCTGGCACTGCTTACTTTGATAGTAAGACTCTTCCCAGAATTTCTACGATGAAAACAGTCAGGGCGGTATGAAACATTTCTAGTAGGAATATAAAATATTAATAACTTTATTTTGTACAAGTGCAGATTCTTGTTATCATAAAGGATGGACATTTTTTAATAATGAAGACTGATTAATAAAAAGAGAATTCTAGGGACGCAGTAAAACGAGGCGCGGTATATCGAGAGTTCAGTGAATTGGAAAGAAGAATATGATAAAAAGCTGTGAATTCGATTTTGGGTGTTTCTACTCTGTAATTATAATTGTATGGTACTTCTTTGATAAAAATTTTGCTTCCTCTTTATGATAATATTGTAAGTCAATCGATTTGTCTTGAATCAAGGAATTTTTCCTTTTTCTTGCATAAAATTTTAATTATTTTGTTGAAAAAAGTCTTACTATGAAAAACAGATTTTCGAAATATAATACGTGACCATAACTGCCTTACTGTCCAATAGAATATATTGATATTATAGGTCAATTTATTCGCCTCGAATAAGGGAATATTTCCTGTTCTTGCATCAACTCTTAATTGTGTTGCTGAAAAAAGGTTTATTATAAAAGAACAGATTTTCCAAATATTATAAATGACCATAGCTTTCTTTCTCTTCAATAAAATATATTAATACTCAAAGTCAATCAATTCGCCTCGAAGTGAGGAGTCTTTCATATGCTTGCATCAATTTTCAAATATGTTGATGAAAAAAGTTTTACCATAAGAAACAAATCTTGCAAATATCATAAATGACCATAACTTTCTCACTCCTCAAAAATGTATTAATACTGAAACTCAATCGATTCGCCTTGAATTAAGGAGTCTTTCAATTCCTTGCATCAACTTTCAATTATGTTAATGAAAAAAGTTTTATAAAAAGAAACAGATTTTACAAATATCACAAATGACCAGAACTTCCTTACTTTTCAACCAAATGTAATAATATTGAAGGTCAATCGATTTGTGTCGAATCCAGGAATTTTTTTTATTCGTTCATCAGCTTTGAATTATGTTGAAGAAAAAAGTTTTGCTATGAAAGTCAGATTCCTCAAACACTATAAATGACCATATCTTCCTCACTCTTCAACAAAATATATTAATATAAGAGGTCAGTTGATTCACCAATTTGATTCAATAATTTAACAAATTGAGCAGTCTTTCATAACCTCGCATTATTTTTTCATATGTTAATGGAAAAAGTTCTACTATAAGAAAACATTTTTACAAATATTATGAATGACCATAACTTCTTCACTCTTCAACGAAACGTATTGATACTGAAGTTCAATCAATTCGCCTCGTTTTAAAGGAGTCTTTTATATCCTTGCGTCAACTTCCAATTATGTTATTTAAAAAGTCTAACTATAAAAAACAGATTCTACAAGTATTATAAATGAGCCTTGCTTCCTTACTCTTCAATAGAATATCTTAACATCATAGGGCAATCGATTTGTCTCGAATTGAGAAGTCTTCAGTGTCCTTGCATTAACTTTCAATTATATCAATGAAACAAATTTTGTTATAAAAATCATATTTCTGAAATATCATAAATGTCCATACCTTCCTCAATCTTCAACAAAATATATTGATATAAGAGGTCAATCGATTCACCTTGAATTAAGGAGTATATCATATCCTTGCGTCAATTTTCAAATATGTCAATGAAAAAAGTTTTATCATGAGAAAAAAGTTTTATAAATATTATAAATGACCATAACTTCCTCACTCTTCAACAAAATATATAATTATTAAAGTTCAATCGATTCGCCTTAGATTGAAGGGTTTCTTAATTATTTGCATCAACTTGCAATTATGTTCATGAAAAAGATTTTATTATAAGAAACATATTTTACAAATATCACAAATGACTAGAACTTCCTTACTCTTTAGTCAAATGTATTATTATTGTAGGTCAATCGATTTATGTCGAATCCAGGAATTTTTTCTATTCGTGCATCAGCTTCTAATTACGTTGATGAAAAGAGTTTTGTCATGAAAATTAGATTTTCCAATCATTATAAATGACCATAACTTCTTCACTCTTGACCAAAATATAAAAATATTAGAGGTCAATCGATTCACCTCGAATTAATGTCTTTCATATCCTTGCATCAATATTTAAATATGTTAATGGAAGAAGTTTTACTATAAGTAACTAATTTCACAAATATTATAAATGACCATAACTTCGTAACTCTTCAACAAAATGTATAATTATTAAAGTTCAATCGATTCGCCTTGGATTGAATGGTTTCTTCTTTCCTTGCATCAACTTGCAATTATGTTAATGAAAAAAAATTTATTATAAAAAACAGATTTTCCAAATATCACAAATGACTATGACTTCCTTACTCTTTAGTCAAATGTAGTAATATTGTAGGTCAATCGATTTATGTCGAATCCAGGAATTTTTTCTATTCGTACAGCAACTTTTAGTTATGTTGATGAGAAGAGTTTTGCTATGAAAATCAGATTTCCCAATTATTATAAATGAACATAACTTCTTCACTCTTCACCAAAATGTATAAATATTAGAGGTCAATGGATTCACCTTAAATTAATGGATCTTTCATATTCTTGCATCAACTTTTAAATATGTTAATGGAAAAAGTTTTACTAAAAGAAACAAATTTTACAAATATTATAAATGACCATAACTCCCTCACTCTTCAACGAAATGTATTAATATTAAAGTTCAATCGGCTCGCCTTGAATTAAGGAGTCTATTACATTCTTGCGTCACCTCTCAATTTCGTTAATGAAGAAAGTCTTATGTACTATACGAAACAGATTTTACAAACATTATAAATGAGCATAATTTCCTTACTCTTCAATAGGATATCTTAATATTACAGGTCAGTCGATTTGTCTTGAATGAGGAAGTCTTCGATATTCTTGCATTAACTAATTAAATTAATTTTAATTAATTGAATAATTAATCAAAACGTATTATTATTGAAGGTCAGTCGATTCACCTTGAATAAAGGATTTTTTTTATATTCTTGCATCAACTCTTAATTACATTGATGAAAAATGTTTCAGTACGAAAAACTAATTTTTCAGATATAAGTAACCATAACCTCCTTACTCTCCAACAAAATGTATCCATATCAAAGTTCAATCGATTTGCCGTGGATAAAGGAGTCTTCCAATTTCTTGCATCAACTTTTCATTATGTTAATGAAAAAAATCTCACTATAAGAAACAGATCTTACAAATATTATAAATCACCATAACTTCCCTACTCTTCAATAAAGTGTAATAATATTGTAGGTCATTCGATTCGTTTCGAATTAAGCAATTTTTTCTATTCGTGCATCAACTTTTAATTATCTTGATGAAAAGAGTTATACTATAAAAATCAAAATTTTCAAATATTATAAATGACCATAACTTCCTTACACAGTAAAAAATAATGTCCAAGATGGCCGTCGCTATTGGAATATATTTGGCTTATATGCGAGCTTTTTATGACATCTGATCGTGCAGTGTATTTGAAAAGGTAAAAAATAACAAAACTTTATAACAGAATATATCTCCTGTTAAGTATAGTTGTGATTTGCGCGCGGTAAGACAACGTAATTAGGTTATGACATGCGCGCCACAAACTGGCGGCCATTTTGTTTAGTTTGACACATGGCCCTGAAAGCAGATCAAAATGAACCGAATCAACAGATCATTATGATCTCGAGAGTCAAATAATCGCTGGAGCAAAATGCTCTGCAACAAAGAAGATCCTTTTTTTCACTGTGTACTCTTCAATGAAATGTATTGATATTCAAGATCAACTGATTTGCCTCCAATTAAGGAGAATTTTATGATCTTGCATCTGCTTTGAATTATGTGAATGAAGAAAGTTTTGCTATAGAAAACCAATTTTTCGAATATTGTAAATGACCATAACTTCCTTACTCTTCAATAAAAGTAATAATATTGTAGGTCAATCGATTTGCTTCGAATCAAGGGATTTTTTCTATTCGTGCATCAGCTTTTAATTATGTTCATGAAAACAGTTTTACTATAAAAATCAGATTTTTCAAATATTATAAGTGACCATAACTTCCTTACTCTTCAATATGTCCTAATATTATAGGTCAATTGATTTGCCTCGAATAAAGGAGTCTTTAATATTCTTGTACTAATTTTTAATTATATCAATGAAACAATTTTTACTATAAAAGAACGATTTTTCAAATATTATAAATGACCATGACTCCCTTACTTGTTAATAAACTGCATCAATATTTAAGGTCAAGGGATTTGTCTCCAATTAAGAAGTCCTTTATAATTTTGTATTTACATCAAATTATGTAAATGAAAAAAATTCTACTATAAAAAACCAATTTTTCAAATATTATGAAGGACCATATCTTCTTTACTCTTCAAAAAACAAAACACACGTTAACAAAAAAAGTCGATAACCCCCCCTCCCACGCACATACACACACATGCACACATCCGGACATTACATAGAACATTGTATTAGACATTTATCAATTTAGAAACGTTCAATCAAATCATCTTAAAAATATTTGAAATTTTTTCAACTGGCTTTCTTTGGGAAGAAGCAAATGGAAATGCCGTTTATTTTCAAAGTTTCCTTTCCCAAAGTTCTTCATCTATTTGCATTAAGTTATAGAAGTTGATAAAATGGATTCTCTCTATAATTTTCATTCCTTCAAACCCTCAAACCTATTTTTTTTTATTTTAACTTCAATGATTGGAAAATGTCTGTGAACTACGCAATTTCTTAGAGACAGAATGTTTTAACTAAAAATCGTAACATATTTTTAGGAAAAAGAAACATGCAATTTTCTATCTCTCAACCCATTTTCAAACCTCTTAATCTAATTGTTTTTAATTCTCAATATTAAAATATTCCTCTAAAATGAAAAAATTTTCGGAACCAAGTAAGGGCGTAAATTTTCAACCCTTCAATCGGACTGACACCTCCGATTTCCAACCCTTAAAATGAAAAATGTCTTTTTAGTCGAAAAATGACCCTAGTAATTTTCATTCTTCTGATCGAACTGCAACCCGTTTATTTTCAACCCTCAAATTTCAAACTCTCTTGTGAACCAGCTCAATTTGTGGATCTAAAATGTAAACATTCAGGCAGCTTGTCAATTCTGAATATCCCGCTTGAAAAAAAAAGATTTTGAAATTCTCGTTCAGAAAGCTCAGGTTTTACCCTCACAAAATGAAGATTTATTATTGCAGAAAGTTCCACTCCCTATCAGAAAGGACATTGAATTGTTTTTTAATGGGGTAGGTTCTTCTCTTCAATATAAAAATATGTAACAACCGCTAATTTTATAGTGGAAAGCTCTAATCATGTAAATATTTAAATTATTTTAAATTTCTAGGAATTTCGGCAATCCATATTAAATCAACTTTTAAGAGAACATACTTTGAATTCATTTTCAGATGGGGTCAAATATATCCTTACAAAATGAAACATAAAAATTGCAAAATTGACAGTATAATGCTCTATAAAATTGTTGATTCGCCCGTTTAAAGTTGAACAAATGACATTGAATCCCTATAAAGTCACCCCTTGAGGGAAAAATCTTTAAATTTAAAAAATGCTCAGATTTCCTCTTCAAAAGTTAGCGTAGAATTAAACTAATTCAGTTGGAACATTTTTAAAATTTTAATTTTGGTAATTCAGAGGAATTTTGCTTATTTTATTTTAATTTATTTTAAGGGTTGGAAATGGGAGTGTTCTAATTCAGCTAAAATTCGAATAAGAGGGCTGAAGATCATTTCGAGGGTTGAAAATTGTCTTTCCTTGACGAATGGCAGAATTTTTCTCGGGATGAAAATCTCAAATTAAGGCCGCATTCTTCTTCGGAAATATTACTATTTTCCGTCAGAACCTTTTATGGCGAAAAATCTGGGTACATAGTCTACAGGAATTTTTTAATGATAAGGATTAAAGAAACAGGTAAATAAAAGTGTTGAAGACCTGTTAAAGAGTTAAAAATTCTAATGAAACTTTTTCTCAACTAATCTTCGAATTTCCAGGTGTAATTCTTTTGGTTCAACTTTTCAGGAATTTAGGGATGATTTGTCAGAAGAGGTCGAAAATTACAGAATTCCAAGTACACTTAAATGATGAAACTATAAATTAGATGATAAAATCTTAAATGATTTTAGTTATCTTTGGAATAGGCAAAAACCAGACAGTAAAAATTTGGTAATTTGATTATCTTTTTCCGTTAGATCTATTTCGTTTTCCCTTCTCTTCAGAGGAATTGAAAAAAAAGATGGTATCCTTCACGTCTTTCAAACTATGTGGAGCTCTTAACTTTATTTTTTATTGTAACTCTAATTAAAAAATTGTGGTATGTTACTCAATTTTTTGAACACGGAATGTTTCAAATAAAAATAGTAGTTCTAAAATATTTTTTTTAATGGCTATTAAATAATGAAATTTGAAGACCTTTGCAAGTAGTAAAGGCCTCCAACTTTCATTATAAAATATTCATTTATTGTGAGGTAAAAGAGACCTACAATTTTTAGCTTTCGACTCATCTGCAACCCTCTGATTGAAATTATTTTTAACTCTTATAATCAAAAAATCTCTCTCAAATAAACAAACTCTAGGATCAAAATAAAGCTCGAAATTTTCAATTCTCGATTCAACTGAAACTCTCTAATTTCCTATCCTCAAAGTTTGAATAATTTCACTGAACTGTTCAAATTCTCAGAATAAAAATGTTTTGATTCAACATATTGTCTTTTTAATAAAAAAATGTTGAAAATCTTCTTTCTACGATTCCGAATCTCGAATAAAAAGATATAGAAGATTTTTTGGCAAACCCCAACTTCTTTATTTTTGTTCATATTTTCCTACAGTTTCTGCTTACATCAAGACGGCATTCTATAAGTTTCATGCAAGCTAAACCATTTTTGAAGAGGCGAGAATTTTTTTCCCTAAAAATATGATTTTCGAATTCTCTTCGGAAACGATGCAAGATATTACAAAAGTGCAAAACGTATTATTTGTAGAGCTTTTTCAGAGGTGCAGTTTTTGATCTTGACATATTTTGGTACATTTCTTTTCTTCCGAGAAAGTTCCGAAAATTCGAAAAAAAAATTCTCCTAACCACAAAACTTATTTGGCCCGCATAAAACTCACTGAATGTATACTTCATAGAAGGAAAAATCAAACAAAAATTGGCAAAAAATGGAACTGTGCGTTTTTCGTTAAAATCGACTTCATGTTTTTTCGAAAAAATTGTCGCCATTTGATTCAATTTTGAACTTTTTTGAATTTTCTGACGGACATGGAAGCAGGGCGATAAAACTCATCAGATTCTGAAAAGAACATAAAAATTTCTAAATCAGATCAAAAACTATAGAAGTTTAAAGAAGAAGTTCGTGTTTTTTTTTAATAGGCGTCAAAATTCAAATATTTCTAAATTCGTCGAAAATTTTTCTTTCTAAATTTTGAGAAATACTTGTAGCCTAATTTGCTCGAGAAAACAACATATTTTGTCAATGATGGGACGGAAGGATAAGGAGAGGTCATATAAGTGTGTCGATAAGAAAACATGTTATGGTTCTGTAAAGACTCTTAATCTCGTAAAAGGAAGAGAGTATAAACAAATAAAGGAGAAAGGAAGTTAGAATCAAAAAGTGAAAATTCAGAAAGTTCATCATCATTTCCCATCAGGTCTTCTTCGATTTCTTTTATTTTACGCAGCACAAATACGGGAATATTCTTCCTCATATTTTTTCCTGACATTCCCTTTTTTTGCACTCTCATCCTTTTGTGCTAAATAGGCTCTCGCATGTTTTGCAGATGATCCTGTTTGATTATTTTCTTCATGTTTTTTTTTTAAGTTATAGCTTGCTAGAACACTGCCCCACCCACCGTGAAATCGTCGCTGGCGTAGACGTATGATCACGGTGCTGAAATTTATGACTCTGCTTCGTCCCTGTCGACTCAGCATGGCACTCTTAAAGCATGCCATACACACCGATATATATTTCCTTCCGGCTTCCTGAAACGATTTTCAATGCGGCAAACGTAACACGCTACTCATGAGTGTGTGTCGATGCTAGTGAAAATTTCGCGAAAACAATCCATCGCTCCTGCCCAACTTGGCATTGGCTTTCGTTGGATAAAGGAGAGCAATGGTCCTTCCGCTACCTTCTGACGCCGGAATAAATCGGAAGCGAGAAATGAAATGGGCGCTGAATGCAAAAACGACTTTCGACATTTTTTCAAATTTATTTCCCTCCATTTGGATATTCAAGTATCATCTCATATCAATACAGGGCCTTTCAAGGAACACTTTATTATTTTCCGCTATTTTTCAGAATTCTGAAAATGTCTCATTCTATCCACCTCTATTTGAATCTATCCTAAACCTGCCTCATTCGATCGAATTCAATCCTATTCCATTCTAAGTCCATTTTATTCTATTGGTTTTTTTGCAACTCTATTGAAAGGCTTCGTAGAATACTATTCAATTTTATCACTATCTATCCCACTATTCCCAATTTATTCTTTTGTGCAAAACGATACGCATTTCTGTGCAGATTTATACGACATGTTTTTCATTCTATACATTTCCATTCTATTATATTCTGAAACTATTTCTATCCTATGCTATTCTAAATCTATCTCATTGTGAACACTTATGTAATAATATATTCCAAAATCTGACTTATGCATTTTGATCCCATTCTGTTCCACATCCATACTGTTCTATCCATTTCAATTTTCATCTTTTCCAATAAAGATATTTTTTTATCCAATTCTTCTTTTCACTATTGATACCCATTTCTGCGCTATTCTATTTTAGAGATATTTCATTGTATTCCTTTCTATTTTTCTACATGTTTGTTTTATGCCCGGCGTCGAAATGTTACAATGGGTAAACCGCGGCACAAGATTAATTAAGACAGAATAAGCATGAAGTTCTCGAAAGAGTTTCAGGCGATGAATGGAGATGAGGTGTTCGGAATGCTAGAGGTATAAATGATCTCAAGGTGTTAAGCCACTGTAAAATTTTCGAAAAATTAAAATTTTTTTTGCTTGAGAGGTGTTTCAGGGTCTTAAAAATAATATATCAAGAGATGGAGGGCAGAAAAAAATGTCTAAATGTCAAAATTTTCAATTCTGCTGCAACGTCTCTCACGAATAAGTTGTATAAGTTTAGTAATACACAGGAACCCCATATAGGTTCGACTTTGGTTCTTACCTCAAATGGCATTGGACATATAGCGGAACGACTCCAACGTAAACAGGCAAAGCCGTATGAAAGAAGAAGAAATGTTAAGTAAAAAACGTAGAGAACGGACTCGAACTTAAGCTATAATATAATAATAATGATATATATAATAATGGAACTATGGGTTAGAATGAAAGTGAGAATCAGGAGACTATTCATTATTGCGTTCTACGCTCCAGTTGATGGTGACAAGAGGGATGTAAGAGATACCTTCTGGCACTCGTTAAATTATATTATAGGTGCTTGCGATCCTGGGGGAAGAATCATTCTACTCGACGATACCGACAGGGTACTGGGTAATTTCGGCGACCCAAAAATGAACAGTAACGGGAATAAATTGATTAGCTTATGTTTAGAAAGAGGCTTGATTATTATGAACACTTGGTTCAGGCATAAAAAAATCCATATGTATACTTGGTGCAAAGGCAAAAGTCATAGTTCGATAGACTTTGTTATAGTGGATGAGAGACTGAGAGGGGCTTGTAAGGGATACAAGGGTTATGACAGGGTCTGAGCGCGGAACGGATCACTACCTCTTACTTTCGAAAATAAGTCCAGATCAAGGATGGAGGAGAAGAAGAACTAATAATAAGCCTAAACAGACACGAGTTAGAATATAAGATTTGCAGAAACCAGGAGAACCATTGGTATATCGCGAAAAGCTGAATAAATATTTAGAACATCATGAAGAATACTGAATGACTGAATTGAACAATGAAAATGTAGAGAGTGCATGGATAATACTACAGAATAGCATCTTCAAGAGTGCATCTGGAGTGTATGGTACTGCGGCTGTAGGAAGAAAGGCTGGAGATGCTTGGTGGAATGATGGAATTCAAAATGATGGAATTGGTGGAATTCGCGTGGCTGACAACGAGAAAAAGCAAGCGTATTTGAGAATGTTAAATAGTAAAGGTCTTACCGTTGGAGAAAGCACTAGATTAGAGAATGATTATAGGGATAAAAACAAGAGAGCCAAGATACTATCCAAAGATAGCAAAGATAAACTTAAAGCGGAAAAAGATGAAAAAATGCAAAACGACTTTGAAGGAAATGAGAAATTATTTTGGAAATGGGTTAAGAAGATTGAGAAAGTCTGTATGAGAGATTTTTTCAAGAAATTATATGGAGGTCAAGCTATGGGGCACAACAACCTTCCCATTGAATAGAATACGTCAGACAATACCGTTGTAGGTAGCGGAAGAAGAATCAATGTGGACGACATTATATTCGTGATTAAGAAGCTAAAGAATGGTAAGGCTGCTGGTATGGTAAGTATCACCGCTGAAATGCTTAAGAGCGGTGGCAGATATTAGTTTGTTTGGCTGAGCGAATTTATGAATATGTGTGCTGACCATGATGAAGTTCTGAATAATTGGAAAAAGGCGATTACCGTTTCAGTTAACAAGGGAAAGGGTAATAAGGGCGACTGTGCTAATTATAGAGCGATTAGCCTACCAAGTACCGTGGGCAAAATATTCACCAAAATACTGATTAAGAAGGTCATGGAAATAACTAAAGAAAGAATCTAGGTAGTTCAATGTGAATGTATACTAGGGAGACCATTTGCGGATCAAATATTTAGCTTGAAATAAATCATAGAAGAGAGTTTGATAGTAAACAAAAGAGTCTTCCTTGCATTTGATGATCTTGAAAAGCTTTCAATAAGGTGAATAGATCTAAGTTTTGGAAAGTTCTAAAAGAATATCAAGTGAATGGTTGGCTTCTAAAAGCAATAAAAGCAATATTCAATGGTAGTTAGGCGAGTGTAAGAGTGAATGGACAATTGAGCGATTGGTTTGATATAAAGCAGGGCGTTGGGGAAGGCTGCATTATATCCTATTATTATATCCTCTCAGGACAGTGAAAGTATCTGGACTGGCGTTCGCAGATGATAAGAATTTTACAGCGAAATCAGCCGACGATTTACAGAGAATGATGAACAGACTGGATACCAGCATGCAGAGTATGGATCCCAAGATTAACGCAAATAAAACAAAAATCATCGTTTTTGGAAGAAAGGGTGAGAAAACAGTATGCAACATTGCCTTAAACGAGGATAGGATAGAACAAGTTGATGAGTTCGTGTATCTTGAATGCTTATTTACTGCTGACGAAAAGATTGATGCAGAGATATCCAGACGTATAAGCGAGGGTAGAAAGATTATCGGCAGTGTACAAGATATTACTGGAAGTAAAAATGTAACCAGTGAAGCTAAAATTGCAATATATGAATCTGCGCTTGCACCCATAGTGTTGTATGATAGCAAGACCTGGACGTATCAAGAAAATGATAGCAAAGCGAACGAAGAGAAATGAGTTTAAGAGAAGTAACTTTCCACTTCACAATTATTATAATTTAACAAAAAACTTTTAAACTCATAATGTATCTGTAACGGATACAATAACGTAGATATTGAATGAATAAACTCTTGTTGTAAAGATTTCATGTGATTTGAAATGATACAAGGACTTTTCTGTAGATATCTTTTTTAGGTTAGTTGGTGTATTTGTAAACATGAGAGCATATTCATGAGCGTCAAGTTTTGGCTCAGGGACATTCGACCTAGCACAATTCAAATTGTGATTTGAAAACAAATTGTGATTGCGATTGGATGTTGATGCACTCCAATACAGTATTCTTAATTTATAAATATTCATTAATTATTATACTTGGCAATTAGTGGTGGATTAGAATCTAACCTAATTTAACTATCAGAGTATACAAATTGCACTTGGTGTTAAATAGAAGGTACGTAAATGACGATTAAAATGGCGGTGGGGCACTTCTACCACCTTGATCAAAAAGTTTTAGGACTTTATTTTCAAAATCAAAAATAAAAGTTTATTTATCATAATCGATATTGTCCCCTGCAAAGTACTCACCATAGACAGCAACGCACTTATGCCAGCGCTTGATCCAATCCTCCAAACATTTTTTATAATCGGTTTGCGGTATAGCCATCAGAGCCATCTTCGATTTTTCCATGACCTCATCTCGGGTGCT
>JAUMHM010000071.1:22769110-22783147 GCA_032362435.1 Melikaiella ostensackeni | reverse complement strand
ATACCGCAAACCGATTATAAAAAATGTTTCGAGGATTGGATCAAGCGCTGGCATAAGTGCGTTGCAGTCGATGGGGAATACTTTGAAGGGGACAATATCGATTATGATGAATAAACTTGTATTTTTGATTCTTAAAATAAAGTCCTAAGACTTTCTGATCAAGGTGGTACATAATATAGTACCTTAATTCGACCCTACCTGCGATTTTCTCGACTGTGCGAAAATCCAAAAATCGGCTTTGCGTCGTGTGGGGCATGAAATTGCAAGAGTGAATCCCACTTTAAACTTCATGAACACACAATTACGAACATCTAAGATAAGAACTCGCATTCGTAAAAGTGAGAATGTCGGTAGTTGATTTTAAAAACGTCCGTCACAGAGGAGCTGCAGTAGAAGTTGTGAAAGATGCACAAAATAGCTATGCTAATTCCGAGGTATACTTGTAGATTTAAGCGGGAGTATTATATTATTTCGCGAAAATGATCATGTCTTGTTTTAAAATACCCGCTTTGCTAATTTCGAGGTTATGTTTGCAAATATTGCGGAAAAATTATACTATTTCGCGAAAATGGTCAGGTCTTGTCTGAAAATGTTTGCTAATGTGAAGAATTTGTTGGCGAAATGCTTTGCTGATTTCGAGGTTATGGTTGCATATCTTTATGAAAAAATTATATCACTTCGCGGAAATATTATTTCGACGAAGAAAAATGCTGTCCATTCCCTAACTGAATAGATTGGTTATTTTGGGGTCAGATTTTCAATATTTATACTTTTGCTCTTCCTTAAATTGCCAAAAAAATATAAAACAGTAACCGAGATATTTTTTTGATAATTGGAAGAAGAAGAGAAGTAAAATGCGATGTGGATTTTTAAAAGGACTCAGTAGTATTTCTATAAGGAAATCACTTTCCTGCAGAAAACACCGAAAATAACCTCAAAATAATGGAACTTGTGAGGTTTTAAACGGACATAGTGATTCTTTTATAAAAGGATCTATCTCCCGCTGAAAATACCCGACATAACCTCAAGATAATGGAACTTGTGAAGTTCCATTATCGTGTTATTCTGCCATTTCTGAGGTCTGCGTTTTGTCACTAGGCATTCCAGCCTATGGGATCCTTCTAGTCATCCTCAGACACTCTGTCATTGGCTGAAATGCCTCGTGACAAAACATCGAACGCAGAACTAGGCAGAAAAACGCTGACATGGGATGGCACCCTTAGTGATTTTTCTATCAAATAATCCAGTGCCCCCAGCAAACACCTAACATATCCTTAAAATGATGGAAGTTGGGAGTTTTCAGAAGGACATAGTGATTTTCCTATAAAATAATCCATTTCCCCCAGAAAACATAAGAGATAACCTCAAAATGATGGAACTTGTGAGGTTTCAAAGGGACATGGTGATTTTTCTATAAAATAATTCATTTTCTGCCAAAACATCCAATATAACGTCAAAATGATAGAATTTTTGAGTTCTGGAAGGGACTGAGTGATTTTTCTATGAAATAATTCATTTCCCACTGAAAAAAATCGGGGACTTCGACCCCGTTGGCATTTGCAGAAATATGGGGTGAGAAAGAGTCTTTACGCCTGATGTCATCGCCAACTGTTTCCAAAAGAACAACTTCTGTTTTTCTGTTCTGTTCTTTCTGTGTTCTGTTTTTTCTGTAATTTATTTCTGAACTACGATTGTGCCATCTTTGACCGCGATTGTCCCACTGTAGTGTGATATCCTTGCAATATACGAATCTACGAAAAATCCCTTTGAAGGGATTGTAAATGATTTAAACTAATCTTCATGTGACGCTTCTTTCAGAATTCGTAAATCCTTTGGTATTATATATTTTCTGAAAGAAACGAAACATTTGAAGTTGAGTATGAGAAAATGTTGCTTCAATTATGTCAATAAATGCATTTCAAAGGATTTTGAATCATCCAAACGAGTATATACTTTTCTTGATTTGTATATTACCAAACTTATACTTATACTTAGTATACTTACCAAACTTGCAGATTTTTGGAGCGGCTATTTTATAAATTATATACTTTTTTTCTTGCAATATTTCTTGCTCTAAAATAAAAAAACTCAAATCCTCTAAATCCTGAAACAAATCTTGAAACAACAGACTTACGTAATCTGGATCTAAATTCATATTCCATACAGGAATCAAAACCTTTCATTGAGATATCAAAGATGAAAAGATCAAAACGGGAATTAGGTTTTATATAACTTGAAACCTTTCAGTTTCAATTAAATTCTTCATCTGTATCCACAGTAGTGCTCATACATATATACTTATTGTTTTATGTATATTGTATAATCACGCGATTCAACATGAAAACAAGTAGCCTGTCTTTGTTTTTGTATCCGCTACCATTTCATCCTCTTTTCTCTTCCAACACGTAAGTTGCTCTACTGATGCAAACACAAATACAATCTTGGATATTTGCATATATTTTATTTTCACGACCGCGCATTTTTCGATTTTCTCCCGTCTTCTCCACTTATGATTTCTACAGTTTGATTTGTGAATATATCGAGCTCAAGCTATCAAATATTTCTGTTTTACGCTCATGACTCTTCTACGGTTCGTGTACATAGTATGTAGAGGATTGGATCGAAATGAAAGGAGTCCCAGAGATCAATTTCTTAGGAAAACAATGGGAAAAGTGTACCCGAAATAAGTCTCCTCTTCTTTTACAACTATCTCTTTCAAGACTATTGTATAATTTATTTCTAGGATATTCTAGTTCTATGAAATAGGACGTTAATAGGAAATTGGTGAAATTACTTTACTATTGGATATTTTTATTCTGGGAAATTTCAGTCACCGAAAATATATTGGTGCTATACGACTCTTTATCGTGGATATGAAACTTTTTTAGCACGGTTTGAAAAATATAGAGGCTTCCGGATATCAGTAAATACCAGTAGCAAGAAACTTGAATTAGGACGCCACCTGCATAACTGTACATACCCTTTAATCCTAAGAATTTATTTTATATGTTATAAAAGGAATACTCCGGCACCTTTCATCTATTTTTTCAAACTCCTCATTCGATCCCTCTCAACCGCTGACCTTTCTGATTTCCTTCTAAGAAGGGGAAGGCCTCCTCTGCGACATTGACTTTTTGATGAGACTATCGTCAACCGACAGTACGTCAAAAATAATTAGATATGTGTCCGGCTTCTTTGTAAGTGGGCCCTTGTTTAAGAATTATGAGCGTTTGAAAATCATGGTCGCCACGGCTGCCCAAGGTACACCGAGTCGCGCGGGATTGCTTTCACCAATCGCCGCCGGTGCAGCGATAAAGGGCCTGCCTAGCGACCACACTGCCGCTGGATCAAATCTTTTTGTTGACGTTTTTGAAAATATTTTTAAAAAATATTTTTCGCATTGTAAACATGTTAACTAATCATTTTTTGAGGCCCCCTGGCGATTAATTTTTCTAAAATCAAAAATGGTTCAATTATTGAGGAATAAATATCATGCAGAAATGTTACACGCATCAGAAGCAACGTATTGAATTTTATAGCGTGAAAAGGGAATCTGCGGTTAAATTCGGGAAAAATGAGTGTGCATATTAATTCCGCTTTTTCTGAATCCGGTTTCGGACCCATTGTCAAGATTCATGGAAGAGGGGAGAGAGTCGGGCCAGTTGCTCCTGTCGTCGATTCTCAAGCATGATATTCATGTCTCAATAATTCAACTGTTTGAAAAAAAAAGATTAATCGCCAGAGAGCATGAAAAAATGATTATTTGACATATTTACAATGCGAAAAATGAAAAATACATATAAAAAAATTTCGATAAAGAGATTTGAACCAGCGGCAGCGTGGTCACTAGGCACGCCCATTACCGCGGCACCGGCGGCGCTTGGTGGAAGCAACCGCGTGCAACTTGG
Source organism: Melikaiella ostensackeni (assembly GCA_032362435.1). NCBI lineage: Eukaryota > Metazoa > Arthropoda > Insecta > Hymenoptera > Cynipidae > Melikaiella > Melikaiella ostensackeni. The sequence continues at coordinate 22,779,239 of JAUMHM010000071.1, read as the reverse complement.
TGGATCTTTGGCAGCCGCGGCGACCGTGATTTTCAAACGCACATAATTCTTAAGCAAGGGCCCACTTACAAACAAACCGGGACATGTGTCTGCTCATTTTTGACGTACTATCGATTGATGATAGTCTCTTCAAAAAGTCAATGTCGCAGAGGAGGCTTTCCCCTTGTAAGCCCCCCATTCAATCTTACCCCTCCTCCTCTCACCAACTGTTCCTGCTCAACCCCTTCAACTTCTCCTCTTCGACTTCTCTGAATTCTTCCTACATTCCCTTCTCAACACTGTCTCTCCTCCTCAAACAATTCCTTCCTCATCACCATCCCACCTAATTTTTCTTATGTGCACATCCCAATCCTCCATTTCTTCCTCAGATACTAAGCTTCTCATACAACTCACATCCCCAATTCCTCCTATAAATGTATTATGGAAGGATTGACTTGATGAAGTGAGATCTGGATATAGGTGCAAAGAAGGAAAGGTTCAGAAGTGAGGGCGGATATAGAGATGGATGATCGGGGGGAGGGAAAGATGGTATGAGGAAGTGTGCGTTGGAAAGATGGGGAGTGTGATGAAAGAGCGCATGGGATGAGAAAGGCATGAGAAAAGGGTCAAGGAAGAGCAGGAGGTAAAGAAAGAGACAGGAAAAGTTTGGTATGGGCTGGAATGGACGAGAGGAAGGAGAAAAAGCAGGATGTCTATCTGACCGGGAAATCGGGAAAACTAAGAAATGACCGGAACTTTTGTTCACCAGACAAAAATCGGGAAATCGCCCGGAATTTGATTTAATGATCGGGATTTTATTCCAGAATTATAATTTCGAGTTGGGACAGGGGATTCCAGTACAGAATTATGATTTTTAGATTGAGACAGGGAATTACAGTACATAAATATAATTTTGACAACTGAGGCAGGGAAATCCCGTAAGGAATTATGATTTTAGGTTTGGAAAAGGGAATTTCGCAGGGTTAGAATTTGTCCTTGGAGACAGTGAATTTTTCAAAAAAATTATAATTCTGATTTGGAATAGCGGACTTGAGCAAAGATTCATAGTTTCGAGTTTGTGGCAGGGAATCCCAGCAAAGAAATATAATTTTGACAATTAGGATAGGAAATTTCCATAAAGAATTATAATTTTGGTTTTGCAACAGGGGATTTCGCAAAGAATTAGAATTTTTACTTGGGGGCAGTGAATTTTTTAAAAGGAATTACCATTCTGACTCGGGACAGAGGATTTCAGTAAACAATTATAATTTTGAGTTTATGACAGAGAACTTCAATAAAGAAAGATAATTTCGACAGGGAATTCCCGTAAAGGATTACAATTTAGGCTTTCGAACAGAGAATTCCGCAAAGAATTAGAATTTTGACTTAGGGACAGGGAATTTTCTAGAAGAATTACAATTCTGAGATAGAACTGGAAATTTCCGTAAAAAATTGTAATTTAGATCTTAGGACAAGGGATTTTCATAAAAAATTATTATTTGATTTGGGGCAGAGGATTAGAGAAAAATCCCTGTTTAAATTCAGAATTATCATTATCTACAAAATTCTCTGTTCCAAATCGGAATTGCAATTCTTATGACAAAAAATTATGTGATGTTCCAACTCAGAATTATAATTCTTTTCCGAAATTTCTGTTTTCAAATCAGAGATGTTTAAAATCTTCGAAAATCGTTTGGAATCATTAAAATCATCTAAACTCTTTTAAATTGATTGGGAAAAATTAAAAGTTGACCGAGAGAAAACTGGGAAATGACCGGAAACTTAAAATCATCCATCCGGTAGACATCCTGAAAAGGGTGTGAGAAAGTATGTAGTGAACTGGAGGTTGGTGTGAGAAGAAGGGTTTTCGTAGGGAAAGGATGGTTGAAGGAAAGAGGAGAAGAAGTATAGGAAAGAGAGGTAGTGTATGAGGGGAAGGGGACGGAGGACGGAAGGATGATGTAAGTTAGGGTTGAGCGAGGAGGAGGGGAGGAGATTGCGAAAAAGTGTGTGGTGAATGGATGTGGGAGATAGAGATAAATGGGTTGGGAGGGAGAAGGGACGATGGGAGAAAGAGAAAGTAATATGGAGGAGGTGCGTGAGGGGGCTGTGCAGCAGGGTGTGGGGGGCGATGAAAAGTTTTGGTTGCTGAGTGGGATTGAAGGGGAGGGGAAAAGGGTTGATGAAGTGTGTGGTGAACGGGTTGGGGAGGAAGAGAGGGTTTAAGGTGGTGTGTCGTGAACAAATGGGGGTGGAGGCGTGTGGTGATGAGGAGAAGGGGTACATGATGTGCAGAGAGCGGGCGAGCCTAGTCTAAAGTTGCGCACCGAGTCCAGGCTCGGCTCCCTCTTTATGGGGAACCGCCGCATGGGGGGAAGTGGTGGGAGAGCGCGCGCGAGCATTTGAATGTCAGAGAATGTGATTAGCGGACAGCACTGAGTGCGCGCGCATATTCGCTTGCTCGATTCAAGGGCTCTCCGAAACGAGAGAGCCAAGCCTAGGCTCGGTGCGCGACTTCAGACTGGGCTATTCCGCTCTCTGGTGATGTGGAAAGAGAGGCCTACTTGGACTCTGTTTTATTCACTTGTCTCTCTTCTATAATCTTATCCTGACGCATACAGTAATTTTCTCTTCACTTAAATGAAACCCTGGAATTTTAAACACATCGGAAACCTGAGTACTCTAATCGAACTTAATTTTTCATATTACTCAAATGAAAAGAAAAATAAAGTGGTACATAATTTTGTGACACCCTCTTTGTGGACAATTTCTTGGAGGTTTTAGGAGAGCAATAATATTTCTTGACAAAACGGGAGAGTGCGACCACAATTGTACCGGATGTAGCGTATACTGTGTATGCTTGAGTTATATTACTTGCAGCGAGACAAATGCGGAAGAAGCCAGTGGCACAGTGCTCATAACGTTGCAACTATATAACGCTTTGTGTTTACTTCTGTACTGAAAATAAGTAATATTAAAAATTCATGTCCTCACAATTTACCCCAATTAAATTCGTCACATTTTCTCTATTTTCTGACTGGTTGGTAACTGAAATTATGTCATTTGGATGTAAAGAATTAATAATAATTAATTAATTATCATTGGATCAAACGATCAGCTTTGATAAGTAAACGAAAAAAAAAGAAAAATTTGCGCTAATGAAATGCGCGAGAATTATACAAATATGTACAGAAGGATGAAAATGTTACAATCACTCTAATATTTGTTTTACTACAAATTTTGGCGGAGCATAGTAAATTTCAATCAAATTTGTTAATAGAAAAACGCTTCTTGTTTGTTTATTTGTTTGTTTGTTTATTTTATTTAGAATCGGGATTTTATTTTGCTAAAGAGCTTTGTCGGTTGAAGCAAATTTATTTGCCTATATATTTGATTGATTAGATGGAATAGATGAGATTGAGAATATTGAAAATCGAATGGCAAGAAAGCGGATGTAATTTGCTTGTTCTACTAATAAAATGGCATTAAATTCGACTTTCCTATCTTGAATCTTGGTGATTCATAACCCTACTCTGCGCGATAGAGAAGTAATAAAGCTGCGCTGATCTTAAATAATGTCTTTCGCGTTTCGGAAGGTTATATAGTTATGTCCAAGGATAGAATCAACTTGACCTCATTTCCGTTGAATTCCCAAAGAGACCCGAGCGTAGAGAAAAAGGACGTTTCGCAATTCTCGATCGAAAAGAATCAGAGACATGAAATCGTCAGGAGAATAATGAATATTCAAAACCAGTTACCGAGAGAAATTCGTTCTACAAAGACCATCTCGCATAACTATAGAGACACTGAATATGCTTCCAGTTACTTGCATAAGCATAAAAATGTTCAAAATTGAAGAACTTCCTTAACATTTCCAAAATTAAATACATAGTTCAAAATTTTAAACATCAAAAACTTTCAAAAAACTGCAATCTAAACATTTATGAATTCATTCATTCAAATTTTTCGATTCAAACAATTGAGAATGAAACAAGTTATAAAAAAGTACATTTTATAATAATTTCAATACACAATTCTAATATTTTGAGTTAAAAGCCTCTACAATATCATAATTGTTCTAGGTCGATTGAGATGTCCCGGGCCTCACGACCGGATAGCTCCACTAGTATAAAATCCTTACCATTTTTGTGAAGCATTAACCTTAAAAACACCAAATATTATGGCGCATTTGCTCCAAAGGAGTTCTTACGTCGCTTTATGACCGTTGACGAAACCTCGATCCACCAATATGCACCTGAGACAAAGCAGCAGTCAAAGCAGTGGGTATTGCCTGGTGGGAGTGCGCTAAAGAAGGCGAAGGCTGTTTTGTCAGCTAGGAAGGTAATGGCCACAGCATTTTGGAATTCCCAAGAAACTATCCTCATCAATCTCGAAGAAATGACTGTTTCTAGTTGACCGGGAAATTGGGAAATCCGGGAAATGACCGTGAATTTTGCTCGCTGGGAAAAATCCGGGAAATGGTCGGGAATTCGATTCAGTAACCTTGATTTTTCTGCTGCTCAAAAAAACGCACAATGCATCGGTACTCTAATTCTGAGTTGAAACAGTGAATTTTTTGAAAAAATATTATCCTAAGCTAAGGCAGGGAGTTTCAGTAAAGACTTATAATTTCGACTTTGAGCCAGGAAATTTTCTCAAAGACGTATAATTCTGAGTTTCGAGTTCAGGGCATGAAATTTCAGTTCAAAAATATAATTTTGACAATTGAGACACGAGATTCCCGTGAAGAATTAAAATTTTGACTTTGGAACAGGAAATTTCCGCAGAGAATTAGAATTTTTAATTTGCGACAGGGAATTTTCTAATAATTGGAATAATTTTCTAATAATTTTCTAAAAGAATGATGACTCTGAGTTTCAACGGGAAATGAATGCATCAAATTTAAAACAAATTCCGTGAAGAATTATAATTTGAACTTCGATGGAGGGAATTCCGTAAAAACTTTTAATTTTGTTTTGGAACATGTAATTTTTGACATAGAGCGAGTAATTTTGAAAAATAGTTTCAATTCTTATTCATAAAAAGGGAATTTATGAAAGCAAACCCTGTTCCAAGTCAGAAGTCGTCCCTCTTACAAATTTTAGAAAAAGGGATTATTATATTTTTGAATTAAAATAGAAAAATTTTGTAAATAGATATAACTCTGACTTGGAACAGGGAATTTTTTGAAATGAATGTGATTGGAACTTGGAACAGGGAATTTCCATAAAAAATTATTATTTTCACTTTATAACAGGGAATTTCCATAAAGAATTATAATTTTCACCCTGTTTCGAAATCTTTTGAAACCTTTGAAAATCGTTCAAATTTATTTAAATCTTTCGAAATCTTCTAGATTGTTCTGGTAAAATTAACAATTGTCTGGCAGAAAACCAGGAAATGACCGGGAATTAAAAATCATCCCTCCGGTAGACACCCTGAAACTGTACTATTATAATTTAAAACCGATCACAGTTGAAGAAATTAAAAATATAAGATATAAAAATTGCAAACTTAATTTAAAAAATTTGAATATTTAAATTAAAAGCCAGATGTTTTTGATCAATGATCTCGGCCAATGGTCCCGGGTTCAGCAGTAAATTGTATGAATGGTTTGTTACAAGATATTATGCAATGTGACAAAGTTATGGGAAGTGAAGTAGTACTTTTTGGAGAAGATTGCATACAAGTTCTTCTCATTTTTCCAAATGCTAGTTAAGTTAAAAGCGTTGAGTTGTGTATTCAAATTCAAAAATTTGAAAAAGTATAAAGATTTGACATTTTGGGAAAGCATGCGAACGATTTCATTAGAAGTGGAGTTTGCAAACTAACTTTTAAAGTTAAATGATAATGAAATTTATAGTGAGTTGGGCGATGATATTTTGAGAATGCCTGTTAATTTTTTAAAAATGTTTTATTGATAAAACACGTATTTGGTGAATCTCCTAAAATTGATGATATATCTACATATTCAACTAAAGCCATATTTTGTCCTTTTAATGATGTCTATGAAACTATTGATTTTGAAGTAAGTGCAGTATTGTTGGCTGTTTATCAGATACTCAAAATTCATAAAATATACCAACTGAATACTTAAACTCAATAACAACTAAAAAACCAATCAGAAGGTGGCGGATCAAAAAATTTACAGTTTTCGGTTATGATCATACCGGCTGTGCTGGAAGGGTTACAGAGACGTTGTAGGAATAATTTGAAAGATTAGGTGGCCCTGATGGTCCGAAACATACAGAGAAAGCTCTTTCGGAAGTGAATTATATTCATTATTTTAAAGTAAAAAAATTGTTACATTTACAGTTTTCGGTTATATGCATCGAACTACGCAAATACATAGAAGATTATACTGAACGTCAATTTGTTTTTCATTTTTGAATTGTCCCTTTTTGAATTATATTTTGGCTTGCCCCTTTCCACTTAATATCTAATTTGAGAAATTAGTATTTCAATTTGGGATTTGGAATATTTAAACATTGTGGTGACTATCAAGTAAATGAATAAAATGTATAACAGATTTCATGAATATGAGGGATGATGATGTTTTCATTTGACATATTTTTGTAAGGTTACTTCTACGTAATGCATCCTAGAAACAATTCCACTAAATGAAGTTCGAATCATAAAGAAACTTTTGGTAAAATTTACTTCTATGATTGAAACTAAATAAAACACGGTGGGCTTAGATCAACTTTAAAACATGCATTTTGTCGCGAAAATCGGCTACATGGAAAAAAACTGCTCGAACTTTGGGTGTTATTGGTATATCAATCGTATTGTAGTTCTCTCTTTAATTGCTGCAATCTTCGTTTTGAAGCTAGGATCTAGATTTTTACCGGAGCAGGCATAAACGACGTCTCTAAATTTCTCAAATACCGTGACGTATTCCAAGCATCCCAAATTATGACTTCTTGAACGCAGCAAATCGAGTTTCTCCAAAAGTTTCTTGCAAAAATTGCCGTTAAAATTCGAACCACCGTGGCGTACATCACAAGTTACACAGCACGTTCCTGCCCACTGAAGTGCATCTTGTTCAAATTTATATAAGAAATGTTTATATAAAGTGTCCACACCACCAATCATTAAATGTAACTCTGGCAGAGGAATGATGCCGAGAAATTGTTTATCATGAGGCGTCGAAAAAAAGAGGACTATGGATGCAATTCTTGTAAAATTTTGCATCTGCTTTTTTAGCTCCTTCCAGAGACCATTGGTTATAATTTTCAGACTTATTAGCTAATTCAAGATCGGTTGCGATGGTTTCCTCAAAGTTATTGATATTTAATGCAGACTAGAGTTTGGATACGTTCTCATAATTTTCTTGAGAAGTAGGTGCGAGAGCAAGCATCATCAATTTTTTGACACCCGAATCCTTATAGCGTTTGCGGAAATACGATCTTCGAATTTCTGTTTGCGTTAAAGTAAAATTTCGTTTTCTGCTGATGATTGAATCGATAAATATATTTTGGAAAATCCTCCTGCACCATCAATTCCTAATTTCAAGTCATAGTTACACAAAGACCGTTTTTCTTTGATGTACTCCATCAAACCCTCAAGATCTGTACAGTGAGCAACTGTTCTAGATGCAGCTAAAACTTTGTCAGTTTTCACGTATGTAAAATCAAACATTTCTGTACTAGAATATTTATCAACGCGGTGAATTTTAATTGAAAGCTTTTCTTTCAAATTTGGTTCAACAGTTTTTGCATTCTTTGTGGCTACGCGAACAGCTGAAGTAATGGCCATCGTCTTTTTATGACTCAAATGTATACTGGTCTATATCTTAATTGAATCTCCCGCAGAAAGCAACTGCTTTTTAACGTAAGGTTCGTCAATTGTATAATAAATTAACTGAAATTAGACGCATTCAAACATGTCTCAAACTTGTAATATTTATTGCAAAGGCATACTGATCGAAAAACGCTATATGACCAAACAAAACGCGATTTATCTCACGAATGCCTCCACCGATTATTTTTATATGACATTAAATACTCGTGAGACGCGGTAGAAAAGATTTATGAAAAAATTCCATCGGTGCAAGGACTTTTGTTTTAAAGTTGATCCAAGCCCACCGTGAAAATAGATTATTCAGCAAACTTGGGTAGCAAATCATGAAAAAGTGAAAGGACAGAAGTACTATAATTTAAAAGAGGGACAGCTAAGAGGATATCATTCAGAAAAGGGCAATATGGAGGTTTCTGCCTCAAGACTGATATGTAACAATAATTATAATGTTTATGCTGAATTTCATTTTTACGACTAACGAACATTTCCATATTCAGTATTCTACTTTCAATCATTGAAATATATTTTAGTACGTTATTAATTCACATCAAAAATAATTCACCTAAAGATTCATAAATTACTAATAATTTCATGCCTAGTAATACATAACAAATACCATTACAAATTCAGCTTCGAGCCTTTGAAATATTGAATATTGGTTCTAGCCTGTAGCCAGTTAAAATTATCCAAAGCTGCACACATGCAAGCCAGGCATGTAATTCTCAAACCTACATTAGCGGAAAAATAAATTACTGTAGTCGAAATGTACTCGGTTTTAGTTAATATCCTTGATGTTTGCTTTCAATATGTTATATTGAAGGATCTGGTATTAACGGTTCCTAATTTGGATGAAAGCATTCAAATATTTACAGTACAGTTCCCAATTCGCAAATTAATATGGGTAATATTAATGACTTTTTCAATTTCGAGTCAAATTTTTCACGGACCATATTAGAGATTTAGCTATCTATTTTTTTAGCAAATTGTAGGCTTTAAAGCTCCCAAAATCGGAATATGAGGCTTCACCAATCACAGTTTCCTGAAATCAAAATTTTGGAAATATTTCAAATATTTTGACGTTCAAATTACTAGATTCTATAGAGAAAAAAATTGAGGAAAAAAGATATGTCAGATAAAAATAGGTTGTTTTTGTACAGAATTGTTTTTTATTTTTACATAAAATCATTGATTTTCCAAAGTATCATCCTTGCCAAAAAATTTAAAAGTCTGTTGATATTTCCATAGATAGTTGCACTTACCTTCAGAGCATTAGGAAAATCCCAATTTGGTTCGAAATACGTACAATTTTTCAGTCAACAATTTTCGAGACAAATTTTTCTTCTATTTTTATTTAGCATATAATTCTCATATAATTCTCAATACCAAAACTAAAGATTTCAATCTGTGAACTGGAACGATTCTTGAAATAAAAGCGTGAAATTTTCGAATTGAACCAGTAAGAATTATAAAAGTCTAAATAGAAGCATTACAAATTCAACAGTTATTATTAATAATTGAAAGAATGAAAATTTTCAAAAGATTAAATATTAAAATTGCACGTGGGATCAAAAATAGATGCGTTAAAGGTTAAATGCTCATTTATAATTTGTAAATATTTTCTGATATAATGAACATTTTTCTCAAGCTTTGGGCTGACTGATAACAAATTTCTCCAGGATATGGACAGTGAATTAGAAAAATTATGCAGAATTTTATGAGGATTACCTGGACAAAAATCACGAAAATTGAAACATTTTGTATATTCAGGAAATTAAGATTTAAAAAAATGAAATCAATAAACAACATGTGAAAGTCTGACGAAATCCAATGTGAATTAGTCTTGAAAATGAGCATAAGAACCTCAAAAAATTATTATGACTGTATAATATATTCACAATTTTAAGAAATATTTCAATTTTATAGGAAAAAGGCATGTCTCTCCTGCGGCATTTCTCCCCAGCAAATTGCCAAATTTGCGGCGAGACTCCTGAACACAATTGTCATACCTACAGCTAGTCTTTCTAGCCCCAAGCCTCACTGCGGCGTCTCTCTCCAGAAGAAGAATTTTAAGCCTTCCTCCAAAGTGGCAAAAATTCGTGAAGTCTCGCGGACTCAATTGACACATCTGCGGCTCTTCTCCACAGCTGCAAGTATCCTTGCGGCATCTCTCACCCAAGAAAATTTCAGGTCCTCCTCCAGAGTTACAAAAGTGTGGCAAGTTTCCAGAGAACAATTTTCCACATCTGCGGCTTGTGTCCCCAGCCGCAAGGAGACTTGCGGCATCTCTCACCCAAGAAAATTTCAGGTCCTCCTCCAGAGTTACAAAAGTGTGGCAAGTTTCCAGAGAACA
>JAUMHM010000071.1:22748157-22769010 GCA_032362435.1 Melikaiella ostensackeni | reverse complement strand
AAGTTCAGCAAGTCTCACTGACTTAACTAACACATCTGCGGCTTTTTTCTCCAGCCATTAGTCTTCTTGCAGCATCTTTCCCCCAAAAAATTTTGAGTCTTCCTCAAAAGTGGCAAAAGTACGGAAAGTTTCCCGAGCCTAATTTGCCATATCTGCGTATTGTCTCCTCAGTCGCAAGTCTCCTTGAGGCATCTTTCACCCAAGAAAATTTCAAGCTTTCTCCTAAAGGGGCAAAAGTGCGGCAAGGCCCCTGAACCCAATTTGGCACACCGACGGCTTTTCTCTCAAGCCGCAAGTCTCCTTGCGACATCCCTCAAACAACAAAATTTCAAGCTTTCCTCTAAAGTGGAAAAAGTGCGGCAAGTCTCCCAAACCCCGTTTGTTACATCTGCGCCTTATATCCCCAGCGGCAAGTCTCGTTGCGGTATCTCTCCCCAAGAAAATTTTAGGTCTTCCACTAAAAAGGCATGAGTGCGACAAAATCTTGAGTCTTACTCCACAGTGGCAAAAGTGCGGCAAGTCTCACAGGCTCAATTAACATATCTACGGCTTTTCTCCTTAGCCGCAAGTCTCCTTGCGGCACCTCTCACCCAAGAAAATTTTAATTCTTACTCCAAAGTGGCAAGAATGCGGAAAGTCTCCCAAACCCAATTCGCCACATCTGCGGCTTGTCTCCCCAGCGGCAGGTCTCCTAGTCGCAAGTCTCCTTGCGGCATCTCTCCCCCGAAAGAATTCTAGGTCTCATTCCAAAGTGGAAAAAGTACAGCAAGTTTCCCAAACGCAATATCCTACATCTGTGGCTTGTATCCCCCAGTCGCATGTCTCCTCGCGGCTTTGGAAGACGAGTTAAATTTTTCTTGGGGGAGAGATGCTGCTGGGAGATTTTCGGCTAAGGAGGCAAGCTGCAGATGTGCTAATTGGATTCGGTAGACTTGCCGCATTTTTGCCACTTTGGAGAAAAATTTCCATTTTTTTTTTAGAGGGCGCACCCCATTTTCTCTTGGAGTGAGAGATGCCACAGTGGGACTTGCGGTTGAGGTGGACAGCCGCAGGTGTGACAATTGGGTTCGGGAGGCTTTCCGTAAAATTCGCAATCTGTTGGTCAAGATGCAGTATGTGAGACATGTCACAGGGAGACTTTCCGAAAGTAAGACATGCTGCAGCGGAGACATGCCGCATGTGATTCAATATGGATCTTTTCTTTTTTTTAAAGTTAACAGAATTTAGAAAAAAAATGGTTTCTTATTTTATAGCAGTGTATAAACAGGTGGATTAAATAGATTCCTCTTACCGATATTTACCGACATTAATAACACAGCCACACAAAAAAAGGTCTAGAACTTTTAACGAGACACATGTATTCCTATGTATTTTGAGTCGCTGAATCCGATTCTGAAGTCAAGATAGCACCTTTCATGATAGGTTTTCTACATAACCTCAAAAAATCTCATTTTTGAGTACGTGATGGAGAAACATGATTTTCTTATGGATTTCAAGCCGCTGAATTCAAAAAAGAAGTCAGATTAGTGATATTACTAAAAAACTTGAAACATAACCTCAAAACGAAATGGCCTGCGCCACTTTTGAGGACTAAATTAAATTAATGTACTTCCAGGCATTGAATCTGATATGTAAGTCAAATTAGTGTTGGTCTTCCATAGCTCTATGAAAGAACAGCTATTTCTTCACTATAACGCACTGCTCAGCATTCGAAAGACCTTCGTAGCAGCATTTTCCTTCTTAAACTCTTTTCCTAAGTTAAATCTCTTTTCAACGTCCAACAGTAGTCAGCCATCACATTTTCAATCTATCTTCTCTGATATTATTGTTCCATCACTTTAATATCTTGATGGAACCTTTCACCCTGTTCTTTGCTGTAGTCCCCAAGATTTTCAGGAAAGTATTCAACATGAGAATCCATGAAATGGAGCTTCAAATTCATTGAACAATTCAATTTTTTAAAACTATCGACCATTCTCGAAAACCTTTTTTTCCACTTTGAACTTTTGACGTTTCCCAGGAATTGTTCAACAACATTTTTGAAATCGAGCCATGCTCTTTTCTCAGTTGAAGTCATTTTAGTAAGAGAAACATCGTCTTTTAATAGCTGTCGAGTTTGGGGTCCATCAGATATCCCTTATTTCAACTTAGTATCGGACAATTGAGAAAACTAAGACACTATATACTGAAAACATTGTCCCTCTTCATCTAGTGCTTTCTCGTATTTTTTTATGAGACCCAACTTAGTATGAAGAGGTGGGAGGAGGACTTTTGATGGCTCCAATAATGGGTCATTGATGACGCTTCTGGATCCTCTTTTCAGCGACATTCTTTTTGGCCAAACTTTTTTTTGCAATGATTACCACGATCTCGGCTGTCCCATAAGCACAAGAAACAAGGATACTTCGTATTTCCTGATTGCTGTCCCAGAAGCACTTAAAGCATTTTCGATATCTCCACAAATTCGTTCTTCATGCTGTTCATATTTTTTGTAGGATATGTTACGGAAATTTTAGTAATATCCCTAACCTGATTTCATTTTCGATTCAAGCGGCTGAAAATACATAAAAATCCATGTTTCCTCATCACACACTCAAAAATAAGGTTTTTTGAGGTTGTGTCGGAAACCAATTATGAAAGATGCTATTTTGACCTCAGATTCAGATTCAGCGACACAAAATACATGGAAATACATGTGTCTCGTTAGAAGTTCTTGACCTTTTTTTTGTGGCTGTTTAATTATCCAGGGTTTGTATCCATGCTGAATTGTTTTGATATTTCCCTTCAATTTTTAGACCTTTCATTCCAGAGAACGCGATAAATTATGCTGAAACTTTGTAGGTTTAGAATAGAATATTTGTGATTCTTTTATAATTTTTTATTTGAAAAGTGGTATCCAGTTTTGGATTGAAGATCGATAGGGTGGTCAGGGGGGTTGAGTTGGTTTCATTGTGTCACGTGTAGAATTCTAACCACATGCTATCAGGGGTGATCGTTGGTGGTCGTGATGGGCGCATGTAATGAGGTTTCGCGCGAAAGCGATCACTGTGCGAATCGTCACCGACGGCCAACACGAAACTTCAGGAATCGCGGATGCACACCGAATTTTCAAGCAGGCTTCAGTTTCGATGCCGCTATTTGAAATTAAAATTTACGTCCCGCTTACAGGTATACTCCCTCTCATCGCATATTAATTATTCAAAAAAATTTTATATTATGAATATTGTGACATAAATAAATTTAATATCAACACAGTTAAAACAAAGGAATTGAACATCAAAACAATTAAAACAAACAAACTGGGCATCTGAACAGTCAAAACAATCACCTCATCTTTGAGGGTATTTTTTACAAATTTTATTCCTCAAATGTACATCCTTTTTTGAAATACACATACAGAGAATCCAATTTTACTGTGTGTACCTTAATTCCCCCTTCCACGGGCGATCGACAGACACTAACCCTTCAACTTAACCTGAAGTACCCTAATTACCCCAAATACCCCAACTCTCAAAATGCCTCCAGGTAATGCCTGACGTACTGAATCCCGTGAAGTCTCTATAAGTCCTACACCGTCTGCAGCCGATTATCGACAGGCGAGTTTGGATAAAAACATTAAATATCATCGGGTGCCCACAAACATCCTCTACGTCAGACCTCCCACTCGATAGTTGTTAAACAGTGAAAAATTTTAAATTTCGAAAATTGAATTCCATTTTCTGCTTGAAAAATTGATGGAGACTCCGTAGGGTAAAGTGGGGCACACGAAATTTTTGCATTTCATGACATGCTATTGCTTCTTTGAATGTAAAGCCAGTGTCAAGCTTCAACCCACATTTTCCGCTCAACCTCGTGTTAAATTACTTTTATTTATTATTCTTCATTTGATGATGTGTTTTGACTGGTCAGCTTTAGGGCATCTGCTTTTCCTTTCCGAATCACTTGATGCGTCGCGCACCCCATTCCACGAAAATATTGTCGAGGACTAATCCGATCGGATTCGGAAATTTAGTCGCAACAGTGCGAACGACGTACTTCGATCCCATTTGTGAAACTCTGAGAACACGCCAGTGAGTTAGTCCAAGTTGCACGTTCCCTAAAACTTGATACCTTAACCCAGCCAATCAAACTTTGAGTTTCGGTAATCCCGGCGCCAAATATCCCGTTTTCACGTTATAGGTTATAGGTTATGGTAAGGCGGACTGTTTCCTTGAGTTTCATAGGGGCTAATCCTACACGGAGGCTGGGGATTCTGAAGATCTCTCGCCTATATAGAGAAAGTGTTCAAGGGACTAAGAAACTTACTAGAATCCAAATACACACCAAAAGTTCTTCAAAGAGCAATTCACGCGAATTTATATCCACGAGCCTAATCCCTTACTCTGTTAACAATTTGATGACAATTTTTTCGCTGGAAATGTTTGCCGGAAATACGGTGCCAAGTTGAATCTGGTAATCACTAGGAATATTACAAGCGAAGAGATTATAAGTGTAACGTGGTATATGGTACACGTACATGGTACCCCTTTCCACCCCGAAGACTGACTTAGAGTGGTAGCGATGAAGCGGTCAATCTTTACTGACGCTCACTCGCTACGCTTCCAACATCCGACAGTCACTCTTTCTTTCCCTTCCTGGTATAGCTTCGACACTACACAAGGCTTGCAAATTACCAGCAAACAACAAAATTTAATATCTATATTTCAAAAAGATCAGCATAGAGCGCACTCGATGAGATCAAGATTTATTTTTGTTGGTTTATTATGACTCTGAATAAAGATGGATTAAAGACTTGAGTAAAGAAGCGTTAAGGATGCTGTAAAAGATGTGCAAAAGTGGCTTAAAGGATTTATCGTAGGTGCGGATGATTTAATCCATCTTTACTCTTTAAGCCACATTTTAACTACGTACTACTCAAGACTTAAGTACCGCGATAAATCAGGGCAAGAATAAAAATACACGGAGCAAAATAAAATTATAGTGAATGGCGTCAAATACCCGTGCGATAAAGAACGCAACACTTTTACTGGTGAGTTGTAACAGTTCGATGTAATTCGAGGCGGAAAAGACTTTATTTCTCTTCTACAGCGAAAACCGATAAAATGAAGAAATGACATAATACGCTTTAGCGGTACGCTTCCGCCATAGATAATAACAGGCGCGGTTGTCAGCGAAAACGCCGTAAACTTTAGGACAATTGCCGCAAGTACGCAACGACGAAAAGGATGGTGCTATTCGGTTTTATTATCGCTTCAGACATATCGCGCTTCGCCAACAGGGGGCGAATGAAGACGTAACTCTTTTAATTATGGAGTAGCCTAAAATACTGCTCCCTTAAAATTAAGAGGCGCGTAGCGACACGTGAAAAGGGAGAGAAAATGAAAAAGAAGACATGAAGATAAAAGGAAGAGAGATGTTCTGCAAAACTGATTCGCCCTCCTCCAAATAAAAATGCGTAATTACGCAGAAGAATTCGTTTTTGATTTATCCGCGAAATCGCCGATTTTTATTTGCTAGGATCAAATTAGGCATCATCACAAAAGGAGGTACATAATGGCAAAAATGTACAATTTAATGATGAATAACTTTTGGGGCTTGACGGCCGAAAGTATTTATTTTATGATCTAATTACACATCGATGATATTTCTGACAGTTACCAGTCCCTCTACAAGGACTCTCAAGAGCAATTACAGAGAATACAACCAATCTTTTGATGTAATAAGTACAAAAGAACAGTTACAAATACCATATGCGGTATCAAAGTAGAGAATTCCAGAAAAATAATAACAAAAATAAAGAGATTCAATTCTAAGAATTCAGAAACATTAGAAAAACCAGTGTCGTGACAAATTGTATCTGAAACAATTATAAATGGATGGGTTCATGTAGGTGTTTTATGAAATCAATAATATAGATAATCATGTTACTCCCGCTGTGGATGAGCCGTAACTGAAGAGATTGATTAAAATTATTACTTTAAGACTCTACTTTGAAATATTCCATTGAAAGTCATTTGTTGCTGTTGTTTTTTTCTTCTGAGTTTGAGCAGAATGTAATGTCTGAAAGACACCGGACAAAAAGGCATAATGATTAGACGAAATGGTACAAGGATGAGGCCGAATGGCAAAAAACGTCAGTATTCATATATCAATTCAAAATCTTCATGACACATATGACTAACAGCATATATCTTTAAATTCAATAAGACAAAAAAGAGCCCTTCAACCACCTGATATAAAAGTATATCCAATTTTAAATTGCCGTTTCCGACTAATGTTTTAATTACCTTCAATGAATTTTTACAGAATTTCTGTTACTGCAGTCTGTCATTTTTTCCATTATTCTTCATGTAATTAAAAGATTTCAATTTGAAAATTGGAAGAAATCTGTTTTTCAATGCTCGAGGTACATGTAAAGGATTTAAAACAAATTCCCTTCTGAAAGAGAATTTCTGTAAATTTCAAAAACACATTTCTTTCAAATCTTTTTCTATAGGAAGTGAGATTGACTGCAAATATTCAATATGTGAGAGGGATTAAAAATAAATTCACGCAAAAATGCTCGTAAACATTCAAACTACGCTGGGATTCACTCGCATTTTGTGTCCTTGATTGACGAACGAGTGATTAAAATAAAAGTCTACTGTTCCCGTCCGGGGTTTTGAATTTTACCGTTTTCCAAACCACCTGCCGGATTATAATTTCTCCATTTAAATTGGAAAACAGAAATCCGTGCAATCATTTAGATGTATCAAGATGTATATATTTGTTATGTTTAATAGCTTTGCCAATAAATTAGTGATTAATGTTCAATATTTTGCTGAGTAAATGTGTTTTACTAATTAAATGATGACTTCCCTCATGAAATATAGGCAAAGTATGATGTCCTTCGTTACTTTTAGATATTAAAATTTGCTACATTGAATTGGTTTCGCCAATTACTTAGTGCTTTCTGTCATAGGATATATAGCAGATAATGTTTTTTGAGGATTATTCTGATTTAGATGCTCATATTTCCCATATTGAATGTGTTTTACAAACTGGATTGTGGTTTTTGTTGTAAACAACAAAGATTCTCTTACACATTTAATTCCCAGTCTTTGATATTTTAAATGGATATATACAATGCGATACATAGTATTGCTAGTAAGATG
Organism: Melikaiella ostensackeni; assembly: GCA_032362435.1. NCBI lineage: Eukaryota > Metazoa > Arthropoda > Insecta > Hymenoptera > Cynipidae > Melikaiella > Melikaiella ostensackeni. The sequence continues at coordinate 22,761,856 of JAUMHM010000071.1, read as the reverse complement.
ATGGATAAAATGAGGAAACAACAACAGTATTGCGTAAAACAAAACAGGATGTTTCCATACGTTTCTCAATTTATAAAAGATCCAAAAATTGAATCTTGGTTACCATCATAACAATCACACATCAGGTGATATACTGATGAATTATTTATCTACATCGCAAGAATCTCGTCAGAATCCAGCATGGATTACCAGCTTTCTTAAGGAAGTCTTTAGATTCTCGATCATCGGTCTTTTTCAAGACCATGGCTTCTATCAGCCCTGTGTGCACATCTTTCGATCTCCAGCCTCTGGCCACGTTTTGGCCAATCCACGGCTCGAATGTAAGTTGCAATAAATGCTGTTATATTAATCAGATCTTTTAAATGTATCGACCTCTTTTTCTCAGCACCCAAATCCCATTTCCCTTCTTGGTAGGCAATCCTGTCATAAAATCTAAAAATGATACTGAATTTCTTTTGAAATGAGCTCATTCACTAACATTGTCAATGTGTAGTTAACTGAAGGTAGAGATTGATATTTTGAATCAAGTTTTGTCGTGTCACGCGAGCGTAATGAAGCTGTCCTAGATCTAATTGGCAATTTCCAAGGACCTTGCTTTCCAAGGTCGTCGAGAGACCGCACAATAGTTTACATCAAACGATTCGGGTTGGTCCTGCCACTGGTCTTCCCCGCGAAACCATCCTCACCATCGACCGTGTCCCTTTCTCCACTCCCTACAATTCCCGCCACCACCAAAGGTCCGGAGTGCATCCACATTCAGTAACATACATATGCAAATTTATTCGGCTGGCATTAGTATGTGTCCACCCACAGCCACATCTATATCTAACATGCCTTCGCTCTTCTGTACTCTGCTACTCCCCCGACCACTCTCCCAGCTTTCCCTTGCCCCTGCACTCGAGCTGCCTACGGCGAAAGGGTGGGTCATAAATTAAATGATGTAAATGCTATGTCCACCCTTCGTCCCAACGAGACACAATCCCTGAACCGGCTCGATCTCCACACTCACCCTCCGGCACTGCACCTCGTCTACCTAACTGATTATAATTATCGGGGCGTTCCTATGACGCGGTGCGACATAGAGGGCTAATTTCAAAATACGAGCTGATTCTCAATTCCCAATAACGATTTCAAAGTAAAAAATTATCTTTTTTTTTTAAATATCTTGAGAGATGATTGGTGATCTTTCACCCTTGACTTATGACCCCTGACCTTTGACCTCTAAAGTTTGACTCTCAGAAACTATGATCTGGAATGTTTATCTGATGTTTGGAACCTGAAGTTGCTTCTCTTCACCTTTGCCCTTTGCCTCCTCTCCCTTGACTTCTGACCTCTCGCCTATGGCCTATGACACCTGACTGTTGACCCGTGTCCTAATACACTTCTCCTTCGAATCTTCACATCTGACACTTCACCTTTGAATTTTACAACCTGAATCATGCGAACTGATTTATATCGTTAGGATGATTGTGCAATTTTATCGAGTATCATTCGGGTGATGATTGTGAAGTTTTTTAACAATACTAACAGGATGATGATTGTGGAATCAATAAGATTCAATTCATAACAAACATGTTGTACTTCAATCGCTAAAGATGCCTTATGTTTCCAATATTTTGTTTTCGGGATGACAGAGGAGAGTAGAGGGATTGGCTAAGTATGGCTCGCGTAGTAGTCTCCACCACCATCCCCGACCACCACTACATGGCAACAACGGTGAGTACTAAGTCCGTCATACGAGAATCTCTCTAGTCCAGGATCTAGGTACATCCTGATCTGATCCTCTGAGGTTATGGCTATCATGGTCCTCTGGAATATCCAACCCTTGCCTATTGCTCCATCTCTCCCTTGAGTTCTGCTCAATTTCTGCTGTTCGGACACTGTCCAGGTTACCAGACCACCCTTTCCGGATATTCGGTCTCATACATCTTAACATGTTCTCACACACAGTTATCGAAGGCGAGTCATCGTTTTCCATGTTCGGGAATCGGGATTATGGACCTGGAAATTGTTAGTGGATTTTAATTGTCTAGAATTAAGATCAAGCCTTTCGTTTATTTAGTGGTAGGGATTTCCAGTTAGGTAGTGGGTAGGATCATACAAACTCCAGAACAAGAATGATTTTTCTTTAAGGAAAACGTAACAGATAATGTTCTCCAGGATTGAAATGCTGATGTTTGCTACATGGAATGGTTCTTACGAAACATATGATGCTTTCTGGTGTAGAAAGCTTTTATAAACTGGTCCTAATTATGAATTTCATGAAAACTTATGCTACACTGAATGGGTTTTCCTTATTATATTATGTGTTTTTCTTTACTCATAGAACATTCTGATTTTTATTATGTTGAGCCTGTTTCATAAACGAGCTTATGGCTTCTACACTCTTGATCATATGATTCTATCTGCTTTGTTGAGTATTTCAGCAATAAAAAACGAAGAAAGAATATTTTTTGGAATTCAAATGGCAAACTTTTTGTGGATCTAATATGCTTTACCAATCAGATGATGTTTTGTCTCAGAAAGAAAGGGGAACAAATGATATTGGTGACTATGGTAATAATGCCTTATATCAAACGCAACATCTATAACCAAATAGTCTAGAAATCATTTAATTTCGAATGATTCTAGAACCAACTGTTGTTACGCTTTAATGAAGTCTCCTTCGAAACCGGGGCACATCTTCCCTTATTTCCATAATGCCATTTATCGAATTGTCAATCGGTCGCTTCTACTGGAGCTGAAGGAAATCTCGAAATTTATGACATCCCAGTACCCCTTCAACCAACTCTAGCCTCCAAGGGCGAAATGATAGATCGACGTACGTATGTAAATTCACAATGTTTCCATCGTATCTGACGTCAACCCACGTCATTGCTCCACGTCCAATCAGAATAAGCCGATGCGATTTCGTTTCACTTTCGGACATCTCGACTTTCGCTTCGTCAGCGTGGATATTGCTTTCCCCACGTTCGGTAAACTCCATTCCCTTACCATTCCCCGCTCATCGGAAAACAAGCGCAGTTTCACGAGCATTTCTCCGAGTGCTCAGCAAAGTTCCAAATCAAATTTTGCACACGATCGATGATTTCGTCGGTTAGGGAGATGTACCTGAAACTCGTGGGGTGGCGAGTTAGCGGAAAGGGTTCCCGTAACGATAATGGGAAGGGCCGCAGACGTCAGGCCAAAGGCAAAGGGGGTGTGCAAAGTGAGAGACGGGTACTCGTTAGTATCCGGGTGTCGGGGTGGGGGCAGGATGTTGGGCGATGGATGGAGGCAACGGTGGTCGGATCTCGCGGACTTTGCCGAATGTGCGGCGGCGCTTCGATTAATAGTTATTGGTTTTGTCGTTGCAACCTCTTCCGTGCCTTCCCATACCATTCCTCTTCCCATCCTCTCAATCCATTTTCCATTCTCAAACCCCAAACCTGTCAACGTTCGTAACGAAGGCGTGACCATCCCACCTTCCGAATAATGTTAATTGCCATCGCATTCGCGTGGAATCCAGTATTGATAAACGTTCAACAAAGAGCCAAAACAAAGCGCAAATTTATTTTGACCTTCTCTGACTTACCTGTCGTTCATGCGTCTGTATCCCCGGTCGATAACTTCCGAGCATCCTGGCTTATATAGTTTGGTTCAACTACCAGAGGACGCTAACTATCTCTACAATGATCAGCTAATAGTGTTTCTGGCTACAAGTTCATCAGATTACGGAAATATTATGAATTGTCTTCTGATGCTTTGAGCTATGTGTAATATCTATTTTAGGACATCCTCACTGAATATTTTAGTTTGAATTTCCAAAAGGATTGACCTTGGTCCAAAACAACTACCGGAGCTGACGTCAATGTTCCAGCTTGAATTTAGCTGTATGAAATTCAAATTTCGAAATCAGAGAGCCCGGGAATCTCCTAAACCGAACTCCGAATCAAATCGTATTAAGCGAACAATATGTCCTTCAAAGGCTTAAATAGAATTGATTTCGACTCTGTCACTGAAGTTTAGTCATCTCTTCGGAATTCAGCCAACGAAACTGATTTAGTGTTGAAATCGTGAGAGATATCTGGGTCGAGGAGTAAGACTGCTAGAAAAAGATGTCTTTGAGAGTGGAAGGAAGATCAAATATTTGGGTCCTCGATGACCAGGCAAGTGTCGTTATTTTGGAGATGGAATGATAAACGCTCGATAAACCGCTCCCCATTGTGGGCAAGCTTGACTATCACTTAGAAAAGCCGCCTTCTGCGTCTGGGCTATTGTCATGAGCTGCAACACAAAGCTTTGCCTTCCTCAACCCGAACCCTCACCCTAGCCCACCAACACATACCAAACCTCGTTCGTTCCCTCGTTATAGTTACAAAAGGATGGACCCTTGTTTCGTTTATGTCGCCGTTCGTGATGGGGTTGCGTGTTAAATATGTACCTTATCTTGATTTGGAACCAAAATTCAAAGCTCGAGTTTACGAATGGGTTTTAGTAGGTGGCTTATATTAGTGAAAGGAAAAAAGAGAGGATATTTTTGAGGTTTTGGATACTTGTTGCTAGATTAAATGAGGTTTTCAATTGAATGATAACTTGTTCCACGGAATAGATTCAACATTATGATGTTCTGTATGATTCAGATGCTAATACTTCTTTATTGAGTAGGATCTTGCTGATAATGTTGTGGTTTCTGTTGAAGAAAAAAAAACACACACAGGAGGTTCTTCATCATTTTCGCTGTACTGTATAGATTTTTCCAACATCTATCTCATACAGCTTGTTTTCCTGTAGGTATCTCTTATAGAAAAACTAAAACAGTTAATGTTCTTAATGACTCAGATGCTGATCTATAGATGATAGTATATATTGATGTTATTGATTTTGACCAGATGAAATGATTAATTAAAATTGATGGAAAGTTTGACTGCCTACTGGCCGTAGTATTACATTTTCCCAGCCGAGGTAGACTTTTTCTTCCTCGTTTCCTCAAAAATGTAATATTACGACCAGTAGACAGTTAAACTTTTCATCAATTCTGATATAGATGAAAGTGTCTACTATAAAAAATACAAATTAGGTAATGTACTTTTGAATGTAGTTGCTAACTTTGTCTGTACGAAAATAATTTTAAATGTGTAGACGATGATTTATGCTGTAATAAAGTACGAAAAAATTATAGTCTTTGTGATTCAGACGATGATCATTGTTAGGTCGAACAAGTTTTCCAATTTGTTTATGGTGTTTTTTTAAATTTAGGGGTTCCCCTTTTCCATGTATGATAAATTTCACTGGTTAGTTGTTGGAGAAGCACACTTAAATGTTTTGTTTTTCCCAAAGAAAACACAATGCATAATTTTTTTAAATATGGCACATTAATCTTTGCTGTATCGAATGTGCTTAAGCAGTTGGATGATGGTTGTTGTTGCTAATATCTACTTATTTTAATGTGTTTTCACTAATATGATGATGATTTTCGAGATCATACAAATAAAACTGGTGATTTTTTTTAAATCTTGATAAAAAGCTTTGTTGTGTTGATGTTGATAAGATTTTCTTTATGATTTAGGTGATAATGCTCTTTTCATTGTATAAGGTTTTGCTCATTAAGTAGTAGTTTCTGTTATAAAAACTACCGAATAGGTGATGTTTTTGAGGATTTCAGTATTAATATTTACCAGGTGGATTGAGTTGCCCAATTGGTGGGTGGTTTTCGTTATAGAAAACAAAGAACATACGATAATGTTTTGAGTTCAAGATATAACTAGTGACATATTCAATGTTTTGTATAGGTTTCTCCAACATCTTTATTGTAAGGCACATGTTTTCTGTATGCTTCTCTTTTAGAAAAACCAAAACGGTTCATGTTTTTTTATAATTACGTGCTGATTCATTTTATTCTCAAAGCTTTATCACTAGTTTTTGTTACCATTGTTTCTTATATTAATCTCCCTTTCAATTGCTTTAAACAGAAATAGCTTTTTCGTGGAAATTCTTAAAAGAAATACTTTTCTAAAAGTTTTCACTAGTTTTTTTTCTTCCAGTTAGAGAGAATTTCTGTGGCAACTGACTCTTAAGCCGTGCGACGTCCAGTGACTGTATAGCGTAATCCCAGGACTTTAGTTTTACTTCTTTTTGCGCGTTTTGCACGAAGAACGAAATATAAAACTTGAGTGGTTTCATTCCGCTAGCCTAAGTCCACTTTCCTATTCTGTGTGGCCGACGTTGCGATACTTAGATTTTCGTTAATGTGTCTCACCCATTTCTAGAAATCATTTGCGCTTACGCTTTGCTTCGTGTTTGGAAATTTAGTTAAACTAACCGAATTTCAAACGATAAAATTTCTTGAAGCAACAGAAAGTAGCACACTTTTTCTCATAGTCGTGAGATTTACTCCTTTCAAGCACTATATTTCTACCCGGCAACCGAAAATAATCAAAAGATAGAGATCACCTTATCAGATCCCATATTTTATTCCTATACTCTAGGAAATCGAACTGAAAAGCATTTGAGGAAAGTATTGTTCATAAAATATGACTTGAATCGGGAATCGCTGAATTGAATCCTTGGTAAGGGATTTGGGGCTTTCAGAAGGAGAGAGGAACCATAACCGAGGAGTTCCATAGCAAGTGGTTTCCGTTATTGTTCCATGAACACGACGGATGAATGCTTTTAGGGGGGGGAGTTGAAATCCAAGGAGAGGGGATATCTCGTTTCGTGAATTTATGTCCTTAGAAGGAAACCGCACAATGTAACTGGACATTACGTACCCTTAAATGTCCCGCGGGTATAATTGCTCCTGCGGATAGGACAGACGGGACAGAGAAAATGTACGGGGGTGCGGGGAGTTTGTGGCCTCCTCTCACTGAAAAGGGAAAACCACGGAAGGAAGTAGTAAGGACCACGCAGTCAGAGTTTTCCAGAATTTCATTGTCCGACTTCGCTTTGTGTCAGTCTCTACCAGCAATGGCGGTTAGCTCTTCATCCGAAGATTTTCAGCTTTCATACGCATTTCTTCTCCGAGTTCCTTCTAGAATGAGTGCTTAATAGGAAATGCCATGTTTGTCAAAAATGCTTTTTTTCCTGCTTTTTAAAAGAGATCTTGAGGTAATGTCAGTGAAACTGTAGTTTGCGGTCCCACTTCGAAAGTTTACACTTCAATATTTTTTAGAGTATTGTATATTATTCTTTGGAAATCAAATTTTTCGAAATGGCGAGAGGGAGTCAAGAAGTGGGGACTTGCGGAATGTTGAGAAAGGGAATATATGTCGAGATATAGGAGGTGCAAGTTTGGGCTCAGCAATATTTAGGATATGGAAATTGCCTCCTCAAGGAAATTCTAATTAAGTTTTGTATTGTTCACTTTCTTTGCATGGAATTATTCTTATTAAAAGGAAAGGTTAGAGGTTAGAATAAAATGTGTGGTTTTTTTTGGGGTGGGGAAAAGTGCATTCTGCGTTATCGCGCACGTATACTGGCGTTCGATGTAACGTTTTATCGATTACCGTCGAAGGTTATGCTTACGCATCGTGTACAGAAAGCGCGTCAAATAAAAATGCAATGTCCATTTAGCTTTGCACTTGATGATCTGAATGTGTAAAGTCACATCGAAGTGTGTGATGTAGTTTCAATATTGCCGTATTGATCCAATAACAAGAGATGCGAGCTTTTGCACCTGGGAAGAAAAGCAGGTTATTGCAAATTCTTTGAAAAAAATGTACTTTTGGATCTGAAGGAAGCTTCATGATGTATTTATTTTTTAAATATTATAATATATAAATATTGACTCTAATTGTAAAATCTAAAACTTTTGTTAGAGATCATGATTATCGAATAAGCTTCTCTCAAAGGCAAATACATGAAATCAGGGTGTCTAGCGTCCTGAAAATCCTTGAAAACCTGGAAAAGTCCTTGAATTTTTTTTATTCTGAAAAACCTGGAGTAGTCCTTGAATTTTGATCATGGTTCTGGAATTTCTATTCTCTTAAAGAAAAAAGACGTTTCTAAACTTGTTCTCTGCTTTACCATTAGCATTATTTATAGAGAGCTTCTGTGAAATATCGAAGAAAAATGCGACTGATCGACTTTTTTCGTTTTTCTCAGAAGTTCGCTACCTAGTTTCAATTTAAATCACACTGAAACTTATAAAATTGAAATTAGACATATTTCAGTGAAAAATATCCAGATTTGATCGTTAGATTCTTATTTTTTCTTCATTGTCCAAGAATTTCGTAGCTATATTCAATTGTTGAAAAATAAATAATTTCATATTTAAATTATACAGTCTTAAGTTCAAAATCTTAGTTTTTGAGTAATTTTGAGTTTAAATAGTTCAAAATGAATGTTCCTGAAGTTCAAAATTAACGTGAAGTATGAAATTCTCTCATTTGGAAATAATTCAAGTTGAATAACTATTGTTAAAAGATTGCTTCAAGATTTAATTTCATTTTGATTGTTCAAAGAATATTTCAGGCATCGGGCTTACGACACTACTGACACTACTCGACACTTTTTTTTACGATGTAACTATTTTGCTGCTATTTTGAAAAATGGGACACTATTACTACTATTTCCTCAAATTTCTCGCTAATGCAACTATTTTTTAATTTTGCCTTTAAGCAGGTTCGAAAACTTCTTTGCCGATTGGCTAAAATAAAATACTTGCCATATCATATTTGATTTCAAAAATTTTCAAAAAATTTGAAGAGATCTCAAAGATTTTGAAAAGATTTTTTAGGGTTTCAAAGCTTTTAGAGCATTTCAAAAGATTCCAAGGGATTCAAGAGAATTCCAAATAGATTAAGGGATCTTGAAAGATTTCACGAAGGTTCAGCTCATTCCAGAGGATTTCAAATTTTAGAAAATTTTCTAGACATTATAAGAAATATTACAAATTTCAAGATAATCAACGGGATTTTGAAGCATTTCGAGGCATTTGTACAGTTTTTACCAGCCATAAGCGATGTTATAGGATCTCCGAAGACTTTACAGATTTAAGTAATTTTAATAGATTTTAGAGGATTTGAAATATTTTAGGGTACTTTACAAGGTTTCAAGAAATTTCAACTAATATAAAAAATTTCATGGATTTTGAAAGGGTACATCGAAGGATTTCGAGGGATTTTGGGAAGTAAATGAAATTGAATGAAATTTTAATGGTCTTCTAGCGATTTCAAGGGATTTTTACGAATTCCATGAGATTTTATGGGTTCTAGAGGATTTTGAAGATTTAAACATTTTTAAGGGAATTAAATAAATATCAAAGAAATAGATGTTGTATGCTGTACGAGAATTCAAGAGATTTCTAAGGATTGTACAAGATTTAAGGGATTTTAGAAATTACAAAGAGTTGAAAAGAATATAGTGTATTTCAAAAGATTCCTAGGAATTTCATAAGATTTCAAACATTTTGTAGGATTACATATAATTTCAAGAGATTTAAAAATTTCTGAGGAATTTTAAATGATATCACGAGATTTCGAAGATTTTAAGAAGTTCTTACGGTATCCAAAAAATTTCAAGGGATTTCGAAAATTTTACAATATTTGAGGGATTCATAGGACTTCCGAAACAAATTAAGAGATTCCATAAGAAAAAAACTTGAGAATATAAATTCAGAATAAATCAAAATTCAAATTTCTCCATAACTTTCAATATTCAAATTTGAAGACGAAAATCTTGGAAATTAAGAAATAAAACAAGAATCGAACGATCGAATTTGGATAGCACACATTTAAATGTCTCCATTGAAATAAAAAAAAATAGGAAATTTAGGAATTTAAGGAGTCATTCTTCTATCTCGGCGAAAAAAGGTGATTTTCAAGAATTTTGTTCTCAATAACTACTTTATATAATTGAATGAAGTTTCTAGCGTTTATGAATATAGTCTCAGAGTTTACGAAGTTTTTTTTCACATAAATTTATTATTTAGTTTAGGTATTATTTAACAATAAACAAAGTGTCTAAAAAAGGCATTTCCACTGCGCGCACGATTTCTCAAAGTTTTTAACCGATTGATTTCAAATTTTCTATGTTTATTCTGAATATAAATATCTACAAAGTGACAAAGAGATTTCAAAAATGTTTAATTTCATCATAGTTAAATTAACAAAAAAGGAGCAAAAAACACGATTTTTGGACATTTTTTCTTTAAACTGTCGCCATTTTGTTATTTTGCAAAATAAAGAAAATCCTCTTCGTCACTTTGTAGATATTTTTGTTTAGAATAAACGTAGAAAATTTGAATGTAATCGGTTGAAAACTTTTTGAGAAATCGTGCGCGCAGTGGACATGCTTTTTTTTAGACACTTTGTTCCTTGTTAAATAATACCTAAACTAAATAATAATTTTAGGTAAAAAAATTTTTTTCGTAAACTTTAAGACTGCATAAATAAACGCTGGAATTTTATTTAATTATATAAAGTCGTTGTTGAGAAAAAAATTCTTGAAAATCACCTTTTTTGCCGAGATAGTAAAATGACCCCTTAACGAGGTTTCAAACTTTTCGAGGGTTTTCAAAGAATTTCGTGGCAATTCGGAAAATTCAAAAGGATTTCGAGAAGTTTTCCAGGAATTTTTAGAGGATTTGAACGGATTTCGGGGATTCTTGAAGGATTTTCAGAAATTTGAAAGCTTTTAGGGTGTTTCAGAAGAATCGAAAGGATTTCATGCGATTTCATGGAAGTTGTATATTGCATACCAGATTTCAAAAATATTCAACTCCTCGATTTATTATATAAAAAATCACATGACACTATTTTGCTAATATTTTTCAACATTTACGCTACTATTGACACTATTTCGAATTCCTCGAATAAGCCTGAAGCCTGATATTTAAAAATCAATAATGATTATGTATCCTGTGTACGTAAACAAATAAGTTATTGTTTCAATCATTCAGTCTGATACTGATTTTTTTTATTATCTTTGAAAATTTCATGTGACTTTTTTGTAATTTAATGCAACTAATGTGACTTTTTCAGGCACTGAAAACGACAATTCATCAAAACTTCATATAAACAATGCTTCAAATTCCACCACATGACATCGTCCTACTACATTTGATATCATCGACCGAGTGTGACGTAATGATAGACGAATCTATACCTCTCGGATTTCCAATTGAAGTCAATGTATAATTCATGAATAATTTTATAAATTGAATCATACGTGTTTTTCCCAATAAAGCTCATTGTAATGATTTGAAAAATTCACCTGGAAAATTTTTTTGTCCCAAAAAACCTGGAAAAGTCCTGGAATTTTTTGGTAAGAAATGCTAGACTCCCTAATTTAATGATAATCGAGGTTTGGTTAAGGTAACAAGAGAGATTTGTCAATCATAAATGTGAATTAATTACTTGCTTCATACTGGTCGTTAGTTCTCAATTACACTAATTAAAGCTACTCAATTTTCGCTGAAATAGTTATTCCGAGCTTCGTGCTTCAGATCTCTCATTTTCCCTGTTCCTCTCTAGTTTTTCCATCATTTTCCTCACTGTAGCTGATACTCGTTCGTTTTTTTATAAGGTTGGTACTCCGTGATAATTTTTTCCGCCGTAAAGTAAACTCACTGCGTTGGATCTCTCCGACGAAAAGTTTCCCTCGAATCGGGCGAATCCCGTTTCGCAGGGGAAGTTAAAGAGGAGAAAAAAGGGGGTAAAAGAGAGGAAGGGAAAGCAGAGGCTCCCGCAGAAAGTTTGAGCAAATACGAAGGGTGAAGCAGATGCTCTCGCGAAGACGAAGTACGCTTTAGTGGCGATAATATTTAACAACCCTTGGAGGTCCCATAATGGATTGTTACGTTCGCGTGGATATAGCCGATGCCGCTTTATTTATTTGGATGCGTAAAACTAGCTGCGTGTAAAAGCCCGAGTGCCTCAGATGCAGGAAACGACCGATCTTTGCCGATTATGACCAATTAGAAAATACATTATGGAAATTCATTCTTGCTTTCACCAGAAGCCGAGTAATGTCTTTTCTGGAATAAAGAATATCTGTAGATAATAATGACATAAAAGTTGCGGCTATTCAATAATCGGACTGATACTTCCACAATTTTTAATTACCAAATTATATAATGGAGATGTTAATCCCTTGAATGTAGTCTTTTTTCCGATCCTTACAACCCTCCATACAAATCTTCCTTTATTCAAAGCGATGTTGCAGGTCCTCTTCTAAGAGGTCTTCCATGAGTCGCGCCGCTTTTCCCTTCGCACCATCCACTGACTCGAATCTGGTTCCTTTTAGCTCAGACTTGTCAAGGTAGGTTATTTCAACTATCACTTCACCAATGGCGGTTAAATACGTATATAATACGTATATCGAGTTTTTATTCAATTTTATGGACGCCAGCCAGGCCCTCAACCGTGAGGAGATTCAAGCCTTATTTTTTAACCCGGCACAAAATTTAGCAAGTCAAAAGGAAAATGAGAACACTCTCAAAACACAGGGGTGGTTCTTAAAATCACAACGGCGACAATATGTATTCAGCTCAATCAATTCAGCAATCTTTATTTAGGTAAGAAAAGATCGACATAAGTAGCCAAATCAGACCGGCAGTCTTACAAAAAGAAAGTCACACATTGAAATAAAGAAAACTCTAGGAATCTACTATACTAATTAATAAGCTACACATTGGAATAAGAGAAAACTCGCTGAAAATCTACTAGTTAGCGACCACGTGGTCAATGGCACGAAAGACCGTACACGTGCTGACTATTTCTAACCAAAAAAAGAAAAACACATCACTAGACCGAACTCGGTTTTACGCACTGACTCGATTTTTACGCTTTCTAATTTATATAAATGCAATCCTATTCGAGCACTGTTCACTAGAGTAGAGGCCAAGCTCGGCAATGGTGAAGGCAAAGATACAATAAGGGACCACGTGGTCAAATCCAAATCGCCATTGCGTCGCGTGCCAAAATTAAAAAAGGAAAGCCACCTCAAACATCTAAGTTCGCCGTTCAAATCCAATACAATTCAATAATGTTTCCAATAATGTAATATTTCCAATTCATAACAATTTTCGTCGCAACGTGGTTAGGAAAAAAAAGAGAGAGGACCTGTCACTTCTACGAGACCAAGAACGAAAGTGAAGCCCTCGTTACGACGTGCCATGACGGTAGATTTGAGGGGTGTTTGCATTATGGCGCGTTTGCAACGTTAGGTTACCAAGTCAGTGCGTAAGCTAGTTACATATGTTAGTTATATACCTAGTTACATTAGCTAGTTACAGGACAATAGTAGTAAACTATAAGACGTGATGAAAAGCTCGAAACTGTGGACAATGTTGTTAACCATGTAAAGCAACAGACATAATTCATAAATACATTTCAAAATTCATAGATGGTTACGTGAGATACCAAGCCTTACGGAACGAAACGTGTGGTACCTTTTCCCGGCAAAAGTGGTTGCCAAACTACTGGGTTTCGTTCTTGACAAACCCTATTCGTTCAAATATCAAATTCGATGATTGATATGGCCAAATCGTAGGACTTGAAGTCGAATGGTGAATAACATGAATGTCGTGAAGTCACGCCCTGATAACATGTCGCAAGGCAGAGTAGTGCCCCATCGGTTGAATTCCATGGTTCATAAGCCGTATGGTCAAGACGTAAATGTCGTGACGTCACACCTGAGTAACATGGCGCTCGGAGACCAGTAGAAGATGGCGGCATTATGCGACGGCCTGTTCCATTCGTCGATCCACAAATCAGGG
>JAUMHM010000071.1:22715112-22744621 GCA_032362435.1 Melikaiella ostensackeni | reverse complement strand
CCAGAAAGCAATCTCTCGGACTAGACACAGAAAAAATTTAAGTCACACCCCTGCCCCTTCTCAATGTCCAGTGGAGGCTGGAAGGCATCTCTGGAACTGGTGGTAGAAATAATTCAAGTCATATTCTGACCCCTTTCCAATGTCTCGAGGGCGGCAGGAAGACATCTCTGTAACTTTCCAATGTCTCGTGGGGGGGGGGGAGGCAGAAAGGCATCTCTGGGACTGGACACAGAAAAAATTTAAGTCACACCCATGCCTTTTTTCAATGTCTAGTGGCGTCAGGAAGGCATCTCTGGGACTGGGAGCAGAAATAATTCCAGTCACATTCTGACCCCTTTTCAATTTCTCGTGGAGGAGCACGAAGACATCTCTACGACGTTCCAATGTCTCGTACGGGCAGAAAGGAATCCCTGTGACTGGTCACAGAAATAATTCAAGTCACATTTCGACCCCTTTCCAATATCTCGTGGGAAGCAGAAAGGTATCTCTGTGACTTTCCAATGTCTCGTGGGGGGCAGAAAGGCATCTCTGTGACTGGTCACAGAAATAATTTAAGCCACATTCCGACCCCTTCCCAATGCCTCATGTGGAAGCAGGAAGGCATATCTGTCACTGGTCAGAGAAATAATTCAAGTCACATTCCGACCCCTTCCCAATGTCTCATGGGGGGGGGGGGCAGGAAGGCATCTTTGTGACTGATCACAAAAATAATTTCATTCACACCTCTACCCATTTCCGATGTCTCGTGGAGGGAAGGCACCTCTGTGTCTGGTCACAGAAATATTTTAGGTCACACCCCAACCCCTTTCCAGTGTCTCGTGGGGGCAGGCACCCGTGTGACTGGTCGCAGTAATAATTTGAGTGACACCCCTACCCCCTTGCACATAGCTATGCGTATCCCTCATTCTTGAAAAATCTCAATTTTCTCGTAGAATATGCAATGGTTTTAGAGAGAGAACGTTTTAAATGTAGAAGATGTATTTTCCCAAATTTTTCACCAATCAGAGACAATCTCTCCTAACCTCATCTAACCTCTTTCTGCTTCTGAATCATCAACACGAAATTCTTAAAAATATGTTACTTCTTCGCTTTATATCAGTTTATTCTTGTTCAACGGCAAATTATATTTGTGATTTTACAACTTTATATAAATGTCGACTTCATTTCACTTTTTATAACAGTGATTTCAAAAGGGACCCATCTTAGGAAACCAGGTTCCTAAGACGGGCTAATTGACATATTTTTTTCAACATCAAAATTTATTCCTTTTTGAACATTTGTTGAACTTGTATGTACGTGAACTTTATAAAAAGGATAAGAAACTATGATGTTAGCAATCGCTTTTACTTCTGAAGTTACTTAAGGTCGAAAACTTTTGGAAAATATGAAGAGGGGGGCTCTTCTTGGGCACATTTTCGGTTTACGGAGGAAATTTTTGAGGGTAATCGATCTATTTTTTATGCTATAATTTCAAAAAAATTATATAAAAAGGTTCTTACTTGTATTGCTAAAGGAAGCATCATTACTGTTCTTATAATTCTCTGCAATGGCCCAGTTTTCTTTCCACCTCCTCTTCCTCCACTTCCTCCGCCACCTGCTCTACCTTCAGCGACATTGTCTGCAGAGAATGATGAATGTCATAACGAAGACCATGACTTTTACTTTTAAGTGAAGATACATTTACTGAAGATCATTTTACTTTCCAATAATAGCAGAATAAAGGAACGGCACAAGCCTTTCAATTTTCAATATATATAAATGTTACAATGAATTATAAAATTAGATTAAAATTCATGACATTTAACTCAAAATTTTCGAAATCACAAATTAAAAATTTCATAAGAATAAGACGAATTTAATTCTCTTCTCAAAAAATTCTACTAATCACTACCTTTGCACTGTGTTCAAATTAGTTTTTAAAAATTTCAATTATTATCTTCATAGAATTGAAAAAATGAACTTTTTCATAACACATGCATGATTCTAGCCACTTTTAGTGCCTATAAATCGGAATCAAAGTTCTACTTTTTACTCCCTAGGGATTAAAAAGTGACGTCAAAGGTGAATGATGAAAATTATCAAGTGCTGACAGATTGTTTGACAGATTAGACCAACGCGAAGCGATAAGTTATCATAAATTACAGACGCATTACCATAATTTACCGTAAATTACTATAACTTGCCATTAATTCCTATAAATTATCAAGAATTTTGGAAATTTTGAAAGCCTTCCAATTTTTCATATATTTAAATGTTACAATTAATTATAAAATTAGATTAGAATCAATAAAATGCAACTTGAAATTTTCAAAGAAGCAATTAACGTATTTCATGAAAATAAGACAAATTCAATTCTTTTCTCAAAAAATTCTAATAATTACTACCTTTGCGCTGTCCTCAAATTAGACTGCAAATTTTGCAATTTTTTATGTTCATAGATTTAAAAAATGAACTATTTCACAACACATGCATGATTTTAGCCATTTTAAATGCCTTTAAGGCGGGAGTTTATGAATTTCATAAAAATGAGAAAAATTTAATTCTCTTCTCGAAAAATTCTACTAATTACTACTTTCGCACTGTCTTCAAATTAGATTGAAAATTTTGCAAATTTTAATCTTCATATATTTGCAAAAATGAACTTTTTCATAACAGATGCATGATTTCAACCATTTTCAATGCCTATAAGGCCAAATTCAAGTTCTACTTTTCAGTTCCTAGGAATTAAAATGTACTTTTCACTCCCTAGGAAGTAAAAAGTGACATCAAAGGTGAATAATGAAAATTATCTAGTGTTGGCGGATTGTTTGACAGATTGGACCAGCCCGAAGCGATAGGTTACCATGAATTACCGATACATTACCATAATGTACCGTAAATTAACATAATGTACCATTAGTTCCTATAAATTATCAAACATTTTGGAAATTTGAAGAGCCTTCAATTTTGAGTATATTTAAATGTTAGAATAAATTATAAACTTAGATTAAAATCCATAACATTTAGCTTGAAATTTTCAAAGAACCAACTTACGAATTTCATAAAAATAAGACAAATTTAATTCTCTTCTCGAAAAATTCCACTAATTACTACCTTTGCACTGTCTTCAACTTAGACTTGGAATTTTGTAATTCCTAAATGTCATAGATTTAAGAAATTAAGTTTTTAATAACACATACATGATTTCAGCCACATTCAACGCCTATGAAGCGTTGACAAATTTTTTGACAGATTGGACCAGCCGGAAGCGATAAGTTTCCATAAATTACCGATCCATTGCCATAGTTTACCGCAAATTACCATAATTTACCATTGACTCTTATAAATTATCGAAAATTTTGGCAATTTGGAAAGCCTTTCAATTTTCAATATATTTAAATGTTACAATTAATTATGAAATTAGATTAAGATTCATAACATTCAACTTGAAATTTTCAAAAAAAAACAATTTACGAATTTCATAAAAATAAGACAAATTTAATTCGCTTTTCGAGAAATTCTTCTAGTTACTACCTTTGCACTGTCTTTAAATCAGATTGAAAATTTTACAGTTCTTGATTTTCATATATTTGAAAAATAAACTTTTTCATAACACGTGCATGATTTCAGCCATTTCCAATGCTTTGAAGCGGAGCTGAAGTTCTACTTTTCAAACCCTAGGTAGTAAAAAGTGACATCAAAGATGATAAATGAAAATTAACAAACATGGGATTGTTTGAGAGATTGGACCAACCCCAAGCGATAAGTTACCATAAATTACCTATACATTACCATAATTCACCGGGAAATACCATAATTTACCATAAACTCTTATAAATTATCGAAAATTTCTGAAAATTTTAGGAATTTGAGAAGCCTTACAATGTTTCATATATTTAAATGTTACAATGAATTATAAAGTTAGATCGAAATCCATAATATTTAACTCGCAATTTTTAGAACTCCAATTCATGAATTTTGTAAAAATAAGACAAATTTAATTCTGTTCTGGAAAAATTCTACTCATTACTACCTTTGAACTGTCTTCAAACTAGATTTCAAATTTTGCCATTCTTAATTTTCATAGATTTGAAAAATAAACTTTTTCATAACACATACATGATTTCAGCCACTTTCATTGCCTATGAAGCGGGATGAGAGTTCTGTTTTTCAGTTTCTAGGGAGTAAAAAGGACTTTTTGATTTTCACTTTTCAGTAAGACGTTTAGTAAAAAGCAAAAAGTAAAAAAAAAGTTTTAAGTAAAAAGTATTTACTCCCTAGGGAGTAAAAAGTGACGTCAAGGGTGAATGTTGAAAATTAGCAAGCGTGGATAGATTGTTTAACAGATTGGGCCAACCCGAAGCGATAAGTTACCAAAAATTACCGATACATTACCATAATTTACCATAAATTCTTATAAATTATCAAAAATTTCTGCAATTTTTGGAACCTTAGAAAGCCTTACAATTTTTCATATATTTAGATGTCACAATTAATTATAAAGTTAGATTAAAATTCATAACATTTAACTTGAAATTTTCAAAACTCTAATTTACGAATTTCTCGAAAAATATGTCTCAGGTGAATAATGAAAATTATCAAGCGTTGACAGATTTTTTGACAAAATGGACCAATCCGAAGCGATAAGCTACCACAAGTTACCGATAAATTACCATAATTTACCGTCGAACACGATAATTTACCATAAATTTCTATGATTAATCGAAAACTTCCTACAATTTTGGAAATTTTTTGATACTTTGAATTTTGATAAATTCATCAAATATTGGAAACTATAAAATTTGAAATTTCTAAAAATAATTTCCGGAATTTTCGAAATTTAAAAATTTTCCTAAATTTCTTTTAAAATAAGAATGAATTTCCAAAATTCCGCCATATGAGAAGAAATCATGCCTACGTTCCAGTAAAAGAAATATTTTTCAAAATTTTAATGCTATAACTTGAGACTAAATAATATAAAGAATACATACCTGAAATGAAGTCGCGAAACGATAACTCGATTCTAATCGCTCCCTTTTCATAATACATTTTGATCCCCGGAATCACAGCAAAAACTTCTTTACTTTTCCTCAAATTTTTATCAGAACTGAAGTCATATACCCTTCCATCTACCATTTCAGTAATAATAAGGAAGAGAATATTGTATAAAATGAATTTCCGTCCATCCATGCTAATTAATTTTCTAAATCTAGAACTATTGAAAATGTTCAATTGTGCACAATTTTTTAAACACCATTATCACTATCACAATAACATTTTTTGGCACATTTGGTATTTAAAAAATCTTTGAAAAAGTTAAAACAACATTGAATATGGCTATCTTATAGCTACCACAGTACAACTTATGTTGATGAGGAAAATGTATTGAGTGACTAACATGTACAACTTTGTTTTACTTTTTAGGAAATTTCGTTTCTTGCCCGTTGAGTAAATTTGATTATTATTTCACGAATGTCTTTTGATAAAATGCAATCACCGACTGATGGAGATCAAGTGCAGTTTGTGACTTGGGACAGGCATTAGATAAACTTTTTTCTCCATTTCCTGATACCCCACTCAGAAAACTAGGTTTCACGTACAGGAGAGATTGCACTCTATTTTGCAATAGCGGTGCTCCCTGCAGCTTCCGGATGGCCAACCAAGCAGAAAGAGTTGCATGCTCTGCAGCTGAAATGCACTCAGCAATCTTGCATAATGCATGACTTTTATGATGTTGAAGAAGTGAAATTAGCAATTTAAAATTATTGTTCTTAAGCTTCTAAATTCGTTTGTACCTATTTTTTTCGAGACTAGCCTAGAGTTGAAATAAAATTAAAAGACTGCATATAGTAGGGCGTAATAGGATAGAGTGAATATATTAGGGTAGAGCAGGACAGGATAGGATAGGATGGGATAGGATAGGATAGGATAGGATAGAATAGGATAGGATAGGATAGGATAGGATAGGATAGGATAGGATAGGATAGGATAGGATAGGATAGCATAGAAAGGGAAATAAGAGAGAGGGAGTCAGAGAAGGACGCGAGAGATTTGAACGACTTTATTAACAACTTAATAGGCTGCGAAACCCTTTTTTGCAGGCTTTTTGTTTCCTTAATTTGGAAATACTTAGCGTTTAAAAAATTAGTAATGGATGAATTAAAAATATGGATGCTCCAAAATTATGAAGTAACTCATACATTGTATTGATGTTTTCCAATTTTGATTCATTCTCACAAAATACTGAAATTCATAACAAATTCCGATATTCAATGAAAAGACCCTGTCACAATTTTTCATTATTAAAAGTTTCACAATGCTATTATTGGAAGCTTCGAGTTATTTAAGCTCAAAATGGATATTCAATAATCGAGATTTAATTAATGGAATAACAATGGGCAATACGTCACTGATGATCAGAATTAATATGAAATTTTCCTCTTTTTTTATGACTGCAATATTTCGGAATAACGAAACCATTTTGGTATTTCCATGCTCGTATTTCGCGGATAGTGAAGTGCAGTATAACTCTTCAACTTTTTCTAAATTAGCTTTCAATTTTTATGTTTAAATTTTGACTATGTTACAAGGATAACAATCATATTCTTCCAACTGAGCAAGGTCGAAGGAATAATTTCCTTTATAGGGCAAGGATGTAACAAGAATACACTTCACGATGCATATTTCATATGTTTACTATTAACTGAGTGTTAATATGAGTAATAAATTTACATAAATTTCAAAATGGGCTTATGTGTTTATGCAATTTACAAATGCTAATGTGCTCAGATACATTTTAGCTCATATGTGTATTTTTTGTAGATAGTTGAAGGTATCCATTTTGGAAGAGAGATTTTAAAGCCAGGAATATTCGATAACAAAAAATACAAACGAACCCTATTTTCAGAAGCTTTCATATTAGGAATCACCGAATAGATTTAAAGAGTACTCATTTGAATCGCTCCCGATATAGTTCAGACAATTTTCAGAATTTGTTGATTTTATTAATACTAAATTACGTGTTCATGTCTTCTAAAACTATTCAAGAAAGAAAAACGTAAATGATTTGATAAACAAAAAGGTTGTCAATTTTTTTTTGAGACTTTGAAAAAATCATGAGTTTCAACATTGAAGCGCTTCGTTTATAAAACGAATTTCAAACAACGGCAAACTTTCAGCGTGAATGTTGTTGATTAAGATTCAAAAAAGTTTTTTGTGAAGTTTTAGCTCATTCGGATTAATGGTTCAAAAATTATTAATGTTTTCAAATGCAAGCGGCAATCTTAGCGTTGCCCGATGCACGTGCCTCCTCGGCTACGAATTTGTTGCATCGGACGATATGAAGATCAATTTGGTTACCAAAACAAATGAAAGCAGCTGTTTGTATTTCTCGTCTAAAATATACTATAAATAAAGTAAAGAACCAGTGAGTGGATTATTTTATTATTTTTTAGAATAGCTGCAAGAGTATTATTATGAAGATAGGTTTACTTTAATTAATACCCTTTTAATTTATGAAAGAATCTCAAAAAGAATCGAGGTAGAAAAAGGAGTAGGCATAAGGAGTTATGGATTAAAAATAGGATAAACTGTTCCAGAAATCAGGTACGATTGGAAACCGTTAATAACATTTTAAGTAAACTTTCATTATAAATGTAATATTTTAGGACTATTTTTTCTTTTTGAATTCTCAAATAATTCTTCTATCGAATTATTTATAGAGAGCCTGACGTAATTATTTTTGTTTTCTAATGAAGAAGTTGATAGCATTATTCATAATACTTAATGAAAAAAATACATTGGAAAGTCTAAAACTGAAAAATACGGTGTTAAGGATACTATAATCCAGCTGAAGGAAAAGAATTTTTGGAACAAAATTTCTTAAGAGTGACAACTTAGAGTGCAGATACTCAAGAAACAGAGAAAAGTGACGAAATTGATTCCAATTAGTTTTTAATGAAGTATTATTTGAATTATTTATTGTTCCAAATATCTGATAAATTTATAATTTAATGATAATATTTTAAGTATTATTTTGGTATACAACTTGACCTTTATATCGTCCGCTTCTACACATTCATAGCCGAGGAGGCACGTGCATCGGGCAGTGTCAAGATTGCCGCTTGCAATTTAAAACATTCATAATTTTTCAACCATTTATCCGATAGAGCTGAAAGCACCAGTTCTTGAAATTAAAATTCGATCAATTTTTAAAATTAATTTTCAGGATAATACTTCTCAGACTGAATCCACGCGTATCCACTTTTTATCGGGAGCGTTTTAATTTATAAATTTTTCCAAACGTCATTTTTGAACCTTCAATTAATAAAAAGATTTTTTAAAAAGTAGCAACAATTATGATCCAAATTTTTTACGTTTTGTGTAGTGGGGTATCATATTATCTATATTCTGCATATCAGGGTCATGAACTGTACGTGACCAAAATAATATCGATTACTCAATGGTGTCGGGTAGCTATCTATAATGTAATGCAGACACTGAGCACCAATATCACCTTAAGCTACTCCTGAGAAGATTACAAAATAGTTTTTTAGAATTAAAGGCAGTGAACTAAATTTGATAAATTTATTACATTTTTCGTTTTTTCCCCCAATACTGCTGATGTTTATATACCTCCGCTAACCAATCCCTCATTGTTCTATATTAGAAAATATCTTCACTGCCCCCCTACTCTTTCAAATCCCCAACTTGTTCCCTCCCCATCCTCAAACCTTAATCCTCATCCTACCATACATAATAATTATGATTATATTATAACCATCTCACATCCCTTGCCTTTCTGCCACCACTGATCCTCTTTTCTCATTCTCCTTTATTTTCTCAAACCCCTCCTCTCTTCCAACCCCGCTAATATGACTTATTTATTGTACTCCAACCCTTTTTATCTATCTTTTCTCTTCATCCTCCCCAATTATACTTATTTATTAAACTCTAACCCTCCACTTATATCCTAATTTCCGCCGATCTCTTGTAGACCACCCACCTTGTAATTTTCCTAATTATAAGAAGTGAGGGTAGGAAATTAAGGGTTGAGTGTGTAATAAATGAAAAAAATCGGACGATTGAGTTAGAGGAGGACCTAGGTTCTGATGAGGGTATAGGAAGAGATGAGTGGGCTCAGCAAGTGGAGGGGGCCGGAGTATGTGAGAACGGCATATAATCACTAATATTATGTACGAAATTGATCATGAATGGAGTAGGCTTGAGCATAGGATGAATCAGCATTGAGTCAAGTATGTGCAGGTGAAGGGGGCTTGGAGATTATTTTATAATGTACAGAAATGTAGCGAAACGGTTAATGAAAGGTGGGAATGGAGGGTTGGGGTCTCATTAAAAGAAAAGCTCGTAAAATGGAGATGAGGTTTTAATTGAGACGGGGAGGGGCATAGCTAGGATGAGAGGGCACGTGGTCGGAGAGGGCTAGTCAGGACTGAGTCAAGTATAAGCAAGGGAAGAGTGGCGGGGAAACCATTTTATAATATACAGAAATTAGGGACGGTCTGTGTATAAGCGGAGAGGGTGGAGTGATAGGAGATGGAAATGGATGGCTCGGGATAATAAATAAGAAAATAATAAAGAGTTCAAGATGGAGGAGGTAATTCAAGTGGAGGGGGAGAATTGCTAGGGGCTGCAGAAGGGGATCCGGGATCTCGGTGCCTTTCATTCTCCACAAAGTAGCTGCGGCAAGATAATTTTATAGTATAGAGAGATAATTTTTGATGAGAGGACCTTCGAAGGAGATAGACTGGAGATATATACATATACAGTTACACGCATGTACATAGGAATACTCATTACTCACTTATGCGATAAGCACTGTTGGTCTCATTGGGGGTAGGCCGTGAGGGAGACCCGATTTACATAACAATTAAAATGGTCTACCTCGCGCCTGCGAGCAACTCCGTAATAAAATCTTGCAAACACCGTGTGCTCACGTAATAAGCAATTTGCATAAGTCGTTTCGATTCGAGTTTAATAACCGAGTGTCATAAAATATACATATTTCTTCACAAGTTGAAGACATTTCTTATTGCTCAAACTGCATCGTTTCTTTATCTCATATTCACTCAATCACAGCAAAAAGATTGTATTCAAGTTCATTCTATTATTCATCATTATCACTGTTATACCATTAAGCCAAATTCCTTTCGGGGTGAGTGCAACTCGTTTGGTTCTAGCCTCGTTATGCTCCGACACGGGTCGCTGATCAATCTCTCTAGCAATCACCCCAGGTGAAGAGCTTCACAGAGTCATCATACATGACGATTCACACATAAGGACTCAAACTGACTAATATACCCATAGGAAGATCCATACTCCTAATCATAACCACATCTGCTAAGCAAAGCCCTACATGAGGGTCCATTAGTATCCAACGTTTTTTCAATTCAGGCGTGACTATTCTTCTTATGAACAATTTTCCTTTATACATTCCTATCGTTGCATACATCTTTTGCTTCCTTTACATCCATACACTTTTTCGTGCAAGCTCTTGTGCTTCTATGCCTCTTTATATCTCTTCGCTTTAGATTCTCATTCATACACTCCAACCATCCTTTCTTCGGTCTACCTCTAGGTATGCTACCACTCACCTTATTTGAATACAGTTGCTTCCTCAAACGTCCTTCATTAATTTTTTCCACATGACCAAGCCATCCCAGAAAATTTCTTTCATTCTTTTCAATCAATATTTCTTCCACACAATATTCTTGGAGGACCCACTGATTACTGACTTTATCTATTAGCGTTTTTCCACACATAAACCACAGGGACTGCATGCCAACCACGTGTGGCTTTCGCCTCTGCACCAACTATACGTGTGGATCACTTTATGCCTGGACCACGCAACTGTAATAAACAAGCATTTCCTTAAGCATCAGCTAATCAATTTCTCTTTACTGCTGTTCATTTTTGAGTGTCCGAAATGACCAAGTACCCTGTCGGTACCTTCGCCTTGCAGACCAACCCACCCGTTTATATCTTCGTGTAAAATGATTCTTTCGCCAGGATCGCAAGTACCCATAATATCATTTGACGTGTCTCAGAAGGTATCTCTTACATCACTACTGTCACCATCAACTGAAGTGTAGCAGGCTATAATAAATAGCCTTCTGCTTCCCACTTCCATTGTAACCCCTAGGAATCTAGGAGATATGCATTTATACTTTTTGACATGCTGTTGTACTCTCTCATTTGTGATCATACTGTATCCCTGTCACCGAAATCACCAAGTACACCGTCGGTACCTTCGCGTTGCAAACCAACCTACCTGTTCATAACTCCGTGTTGAATGATTCTTTCGCCAGGATCGCAAGTACCTATAATATAATTTACCGAGTCCTAGAAGGTATCTTTTACATCACTACTATCACCATCAACTGAAGTGTAGCATGCTATAATAAGTAGCCTTCTGCTTCTCACTTTGTTGCAACAAAAATAAGATATCGGAGACTGAGAATGCAATTATGTTCATGTTACAGTTTTGCACTTGGAGTATTCTCATTTTGAGAAAAAAAGACCTATTTCGAGAACATAACAGATGAGCTGCAACAAAACCATCCCACTCGTTTTCTGTGCTAGCTTCCTTTCGCGCATTGTATCCCGCATTCCCTCTGCTTAAGATCATCCACACCTCTAGCATTTCAAACACCCAGTCTCCATTCATCATCTGAAACTTTACACCCAACCACCTTGATGCAAAAAATGTTTTCCATAAGCAGCTAAATCGTCATAAGGTGGTGTGTCCATTCATAACATCAGTCCCACCAAACTCAGGTCATTCAAAGGAAGCTATAAAACAAAGCCAGAACCAAACAAGTTTGATCGGTTTGTGTTGTACACTGAGGAGGGCACCAGTCTCCAAAAGTTTCGACAATTTTCGAACACTCACATCAATTTAAAAATTGTTTGCAAGTTTGACAGTTCTCAAAAATCACCGCAAACCTCCAAGAGTTTTGAAAGTTTCCATCCATTTCAAAAAATTTCCATACGTTTCCCAAACTTTACATAAATTCCTCTAACATTCTGTAAGCTTCCATAAATTGTCAAACATTGCCATCAATTTCTAAAGTTTTCCACAAATTTCAATTACCTTTTTTTTAGGTACAAATAAAACACTTATCGTTAATTTTGTTGTCATTTCAATTACTTGAGAGAGAATGTGACACCTTTTTCACGAGCAGAATCTTTATCAAATTAAAGAAACTTTCAATACATTGGACGTCAATCTAGAATCCTATTATTTTTTAAACTTAACTTTTTGGGAAATTAATCTTTCATCGAAAGCATGAGAGTACAAATGAAATACTCATCGTTAATTTTGTTGTCACTTCAATTATCCTAAAATGTTGGTGTTGCAGAAGGTTTGTCACAAATTACCGAACTTCACTTGTAGCATTTTGAAACCGGAACTTTCATTAAAAAAGTTTTTTTATAGGCTTATAAGTTTCACCTAAAGAGGAACTTTTAAATCTGATAAACATGTTACCAGCAGAACTTTTTGAACCAAAAATTGTCATTTTTCATCACTGTACGACATCCAATCCTAGTTTCTCCATCACGGAGATGACTATCGTCTAATCTCTTAAGAGGGAGTCTTCGCAGCCATTCTGGTGATATCGGGCAAAGGACGTAGGCAAAGAAAAATGGCACTACGTTCAACTCTACTTTCCACCCCCTCCTCTTTTGCCCCTGGCTAGTAAGAGCGGTGAGACACTTAAAGGATTTACGGCTCTGAGAACTCGAAACCGCTCTCAGGTCAACTTCTTGAAACGCGGGGAAACTAATTGTAAGTACACTCGTTTCGCGAAAAGGGAAGTAAATCCAACCGACGAAAGCTTGGATCGACTCCACGATACTCCAAGTTTCGATGGTCCCGACTTCTTTAACAGAAAATGAGTCGTTTCTCGTTTCAAATTGTTGGGTATCGTGAAAATGACAATAATCAACTTTCTAGGATCTCAGATAACTCCCAATGCTTTTTTCGATATTTTAGATTCCATATATTGAGAGTTTGAGTTTTGAAGTAATTTTTCAAATTATTGCTGTGGGAATTGGAGGCGCTTAGAATTAAATTGCACCAGATTGATCCTAAAATATTTTAGATTGTCCGGATTTCAATTTGTGATACATAACATGTTTGTTACCCAAAAACGAACAAAACATGGCGCAGTCGGTAGTGATACTTCCTTGACCGAAAATAAAATAGTCGTAAAAAAACGCGACCTCGGATGAAGAAGGTTAGAATATAAAATTCTCAAGGCCGCAAGCACGTGTTCTGTGAACAGAAAGAAGCAAAAGTGTAAAAGGCGTAAAAATCGTCAATTCTGTGTTATGTCCGAAGCTGAAACAGCCAGAACCATTGTCATTTGAAGGTAATTTTTCTGTAAATTGGAATAAGTGGATTCAAAAGTTCGAGATATATTTAGAAGCCACGGAATGTACCATGGAATCAGGTACTGTGAAAATAGCTATATAGTACTTTCAAACACGATTGGAGATGAAGCTAACGAAAAATTTGGAACATTTCAACTGGGAGAAGATGGACGAAAATTGAATAAAACAAGGGTGGAAGCGTTTGAAAATTACTTTATTCCGAAGAAAAACGAGAGTATAAGTAGATATCTATTGTTCCAGAGAAGACAGATTAAAAGAGAAACTTGTCATCAGTTTTTGACTGAACTCAAACGACTAAATTTAAGTTGTGGACTCAAAACCTTGAAAGAAAGTTTAATAAAAGATTTGACAAGCTCTGGAGTATAAACAAAACCAAGGATTATAAATCTAAACTATGAAACAACAGAAAAAACAACTAAGGTCCAAATGAAGGGAGCATCAGCCAAGAGCATACAACAGAGGGTAGTTGCAGCCAAAGCAGTTGTTTCGAAAAAAGATGCATTAGGTGGAAATGTTGAAAACAGAAGAAGTATTTGCCTAAGTTGTGGGTATAATCAGGCTCATGGGAAGTTTCCATCATTCAACAAAGTCTGCAATCATTGTAAGAATAAAAATCATTTTGCGCAGGTATCTAAAAAAAAGTAACAAGTAAACGTTGTACAAGATAATGCCGATGATGGTGTACCAACTTATCCACTTAGAAATGTCAATGTAAATTAACAGATTAGCAGCCTTGGTATGAAAAAGTAAAATTTGTCGACGAAAATAAAGCGGTAATGTTTAAATTAGATTTAGGTGCGGGATGCAACATGATGACACATTCGCATTTGTGTAAGTTGCGAACTGACACTCAAATAGATCCGACCAATGCAAGATTGTGTAATTGTAGTGAATTTAGGCTAAATATGTTTTGCATTGCAAAATTTTTGTGAGAGATCAGAAGTCAAAAACAAGAAATATTATTTCATATTGTGGAAGATTGGTCGTCACCGCTAATAGGTTTACCTTCGAGCTACTGTCTAGGGTGAGTGAAATCAGCACTAGTATGCCAGATAAAAGTACGGAAAGCATTTAAAAAATAAAGGTGTTTTTGAGGGTAAAATATTTTTGATAAAAGGATATTAATTCAAACTTAAATCTGATAATAAGGGATATGGTATATTGAACCATGTAAGAATGTTCCGTTTAAAGTTCAGAACAACTACAAGAAAGAGCTTGCGAAACTAGAAACGTTAGAAATCTTGAATAGAATAGACAAACCCACAGATTCTGACAGTGCAGTTGTTTCAGCAAGAAAACCAGACGGCTCTTTGAGAATCTGTTGAGATTTGAAAAATTCAAATGAATGTCTGATGAATGAACATTATAAACTCTCTACTCTTGAAAAAATAGCAGCTAAAATATCGAGTCCAAATATGTTCACTGTGTTAGATACCAGCAAAGCATTTCATCAGGTTAAATTAGATGTAGAATGCTCGAAAATGACTGCTTTTCAGACACCGTTTGGAAAGTATTGTTACCTTAGTATGCCATGTGGGATAAAAACAGCCCCCAAAAATTTCCATAAAAAATTAACTGGAATTTTCAAAAAAATTCCTACTGTAGTTACTTTTATTGATGATTTCATCATGTGATATCATTAATTGATATTGATATATTGATATAATGATATCATCATTTCATATCATCATCATGAATATAATATAAAGCAAAACAAAGACAAATGTATGATAGGAATATCCAGAGCAAAGTTTTGAGGGCACATTTTTACTGATATAGGTATTGAAGTAGACCAAGAAAAAGTTTAAGCAATTTTTAAAATCGATAGACTCCAGTTAGACTACAGAAAATGAGACTAAGGTTACAAACCCATGATGTAAAAGTGACGTGTAAACAGAGAAAAGAATTGTGCATCGCCAATGCGCTTTCGAGAGCTCATGACAAAACCTTACCCGAAGATAATGAAGATTTGAATACAAGTATAATGCTGATTGATCATAGAGACTATATGAGAAAAAACAGACTAAAACAGTTTTTAGATGAAACTGCGAAAGATGAAGAATTACAGGTTGTGTTGAGATTACTAAAAAAGGGGAGGCCTGTCGAGGAAAATGAGATACCTGACATTGTCAAACAGTATAATATTTTCAACTGATATTTAAGCGAAAACGACGGATTGTTGTTTAAAAATGATGAAATTGTAGTTCCGAGTAGCTTAAACAGAGATTTGTTGATTAGGTTACACTAAAGTCATTTACGAATGAAAAAAACTAAGAATAAAGCACGAAAAGCTATTTTCTGGCCGGGTATTAATAAACAGATAGAAGAAATGATTACAAATTGCGAAACATGTTTGAGTTTTCAGAAAAGCAATTCTAAAGAACTGCTAATACCACATGAGGTCCCAAAAGCGCTTTGGATTAGAATAGGTACAGATATATTTCAATTTAAGGAGGAGAATTATTCCCTGATGATAGATTACTATTCTAAATACGTGGAAATAGGCTTACTACCTGAAATTACATACGAAGCTACGATGAATGTTTTACAGTCTAATTTTGCAAGATACGGAATACAAAAGATTGTACAGTCAGATGAGGGTATGCAACACACAATTAAGAAATTTAGTGCATTCGCAAAAACTTGGGATCTTAAGCATGTAATCTCCTCGTCAATATGTCCTCGAAGTAACAGAATGGTCGAGAGACATATTCAAATGGTTAAGCGTATGTTGAGAAAAGCGGAATTTGAATGCAAATGATTACGATGCGATCAGAGAGAAATAACAGGATAGACAAAATATACAAAAAATGTATTTTGTTCAACAAACAAGAATTCTTCCAGATTCTGCAGTTGGTGATAGAGTTAGAATTCAAAATGAGAATAATCGAGTATTTGATCGACCAGGAATAATTGTTAACAGACCAGAGAAGCCAAGGTCTTACGGTATCTTAACAGAATCTGGAAGATTTCATAATCGCAATATAAAACACATAATACGCGATTCAATTAACACACAGTTTGAGATTGTAAGACAAGAACACGACGGTAATGTTTCTATCAGAGATCACAATAAAAGAAATGAACTGGATGTACGCACACAGTATGATCAGTGGAAAGAAAATGTGTTGGAGAATCAAAGCAATCAAGAAGAGAGTAGAAACGAAGAACTCCGTAGGAGCAATAGACAAATAAAAAAAACAGGTTACATAAAAGATTATGTTCAGGATTAATTCAGTTTCATGAAAAAGAAAGATGTAATACGGTCCTGAGTTTATGGTCATGAGCATCAGATATAAGCAGTATAATGTAGTCTGTCCACAGTGACTACTTGTATTACACATTCTTTAATTAATATCCTTATATTCTACAAAACATGTTTGTTATTTAATAACAAACACGACATAGTTTTTAAGAGTGGCAATTTTGACTTCAAGTTCGGTTTTGTTCCACTTTTCATTTTGAAAATTCCCAAACAACGCAAATGTAATTTGTTTAACAAAGAAGGGTTTTCATTTTTAAATTGCTCTACAAAAATTTGTGACGTATCCAATATGAAAACATTCACAGTTGATTACACAGGCCTACAAAAATGAGACTTTTGTTTACCCACTAAGATCTAAAGGTGTTTTCTCCGTAATTTTTTGCGCTGAATCCGAATCTGACAGCAAAATTTATCTAGCACGTCAGGATTTTGAGATATCTTCACCTGAAGGTGCAAAAGAGGCCGTTTTTCGGCATTTCCAGATGGGAACAACTTCGAAGCGTGATGATATTCTTCAATTTGGCCAACAGATTCGAATTCCTCATGAAAAAAATCTACGGAAATGCACATACATGATTTCTGATATTGTCAATATTTACAAGTGTAGGACCTTTTATATTAACAAATTCCATTTTCTGGGGTTCATTGGCACCAAACGTTTCATCAGACAATTTCATCAGAACTCCTTATTGAAGGATTTTTCGAGTCGCTGATCACGGATTTGGAGTCAGAATTCATATTTTCAAAATGGCAGATTGAATATGGCGGACTAAAAATTAAAAATTCTTCATAATTGTACTAACAATTACTATGGGTATTACAATGGGTATGACTGTGATATTACTCCACAATTGTTCAGCCAAACTGCACTAAATGATTTAGTCAGGGATTTAGATTTATCGAAAGGAAAGGCCGAACTATCAGGCTCTTGGTGACGAGAAAGAAATCTCCTTAAAAAAGGAACAAGCATCTGTTGCTGTAGGGTTAGTGAGAAAAAATTTTCGAAATTTTTTTCTGAGCAAGATTCCGTGATACTCTGCAATGACGTATCCAGCTCATTACAAGAATTGGGAATAGTGTACTATCCCAAAGATTGGAGATTTTTCATAGATGCTTCTGAGAGAAGTTTGAAGGCTGTCCTTTTACCGGCTTCTTTACCTATAGTCTTACACCCATATGCATCTCATTTCTGAATTAGTGCAGCATGAAAATCATGAGTTGAAACTTTGTGGTGACCTAAAAGCAATTGACATAATTCTTGGGCAGCAAGGTGGTTACAGGAAATTTCCTTGTTTCTTGTGTGAGTGGGACATCATAGCGCGTGAGTTACATTGGAAAGAGAAAAGTTGGCTGAAGAGAAAGTCATTGGAACCAGGTTCACGAAATATTGTGAAGGAAGCATTGATTGATCCTAGTGACGTAGTGCTACCACCCTTGCATATTGAGCTAGGATTAATGAAGCAGCTTGTTAAAGCACTGAAGAGAGCTCGTAAATGTTTTTAGTACCTTCTTGAAAATTTTAAATCTCTGAGCGAAGCTAAGGTTGAAGGAGTTTTCACTGGTCCTAGAATTAGAAGGCTTATGAAGGACGATAATTTTGTGGAAACGATGACAGACCTTGAAAAGAAAGCATGGTTGAGTTTCAAGGAAGTGACCAAAGGCTTCTTAGGAAATGTAAGAGAAAAAAATTACAAGGTTCTTGTGACAAATATGTTGAATCGCTTCAAGAATTTCGGATGCAACATGAGCCTCAAGCTTCACTTTTTGCATTCCAAACTCGACTTCTTTCCTGAAATGCAGCTATGCTAGCTGACTATTGGTGGTGTGTGAAAAGAGATGAAATCAATGTCACTCACAAAAGACGTTCCAACTCTCGGTGCTTCAAAGAGAAGAGGAAAAGATTCTACAAATCACTTTGAATGTTACTAGATGACATGACAGTCAATTCTTGCCTTAGTTGGCCGGATCCTTAGACCGTTTCAATTTAGTTGGCTGGAACACGCTTCATCTCGCCTTAGTTGGGTGGATTACTAGAGTATCTTGTCTTAGTTGGCCAGATTACTAGATTGTCTTGCCTTAGTTGGCTAGACCACTAGACTATCTTGTCTTAGTTGGCTGGACCACTAGAGTATCTTGCCTTAGTTGGAAGTCGTATGAAACTCAAATGTTAAGAGTTCAAACTTTTTTTTTTTGAATTTAAAACATAAGAATGACAACTGGATAAGGACCAAAAATGAAATTTCACAGGATGAACGAAAAAAGTTTTCTGCGACAAATTTTCAAATATAAAACTTCGATAAAAGTATGCATAGAAGCATTTGTCCCCCAAGAACTCTACATGAAAGATGTGAAAACATTACGAAAAAACTTTGTGTGGGAGGGGAAAACTCCAAATGGTCCTTATCCAGTCTTTTATCTCATAAATTTAAAAACTGCCTATTTGTTTAAAAAATCATAAGAATATGGTAAGAAATTTACCGGTCCTGTTAAATATGTGCAATACATGTATTCTTTGACATGTCAAAATTTCGAAAAATGGTAACACTGGAATTTAAAAATCTATAAGGATATGAAAATAACAGCTGGATAAGGACCAAAAATAAAATAATTTTTATACTACTTGGTTGACAATTCGGTCAAAATGATAGAAGTATGAGGCTATTATCTACAACGTTTCAGGAAGGTGGAAACATTTTTTTTAATGTCTGTGAGGATGGAGAAACCAAATTGTAATTAATTTATCCGAGCGAAAGGAGAAATGATTTCTACATATTCCGAATATGTATCCATTAGTAGTGTCCTAAATTATTTAAAATCGTTCGAAAAAGAATCTTGGAAAATTGGCCCCTATCCAGTTGCTATTCGCACGTCTTCAATTGCAATTATTAAAATTTAGAAAGTTTCAAATTAAGATGAAAATTGTACAATTTTATTCCTTACTGAAATAACTTCAATCAGAAACCAGGCTGCGATTGAAAAATTTAAATTATTTCATATGCTTAAAATTTAACCAATCTGAATTTAAACTGTCCTATTTTCTGCTGTATCTAATTATATTTTACGCTTTTCTGCGGTTTTTGGGCTTCTCGGTGTGAAATAGTATGTCGGGAAGGCCAAAAAACCGTAGCAGTGGATGAAATCTAAATATCAAACTTTTAAATTAAAAACTCTTGCTTTGAACAATGAAAACATTATCGAATTAAAATTGGTCAAAAAGATTAAAAATGATATCTTTCCAAAATTGGACTTCCGAAAATCACGGTTCTTCCCAAAAAAAAACCCTACGACAAGCTTAATTTTTATTGAGCTGTTTTGTTTGAAGCCGCAGGGACCCTAAAACTTACCAATAAAAAAACAAAGAAAGACGATTGGAGATTATTGTGCCTGGGTTTCAAAAGTGATCTGGCTTCATCGGATGGTATAAATATAAATGCAATATGAAAATTTGTTATTGATATATAGCATTAAGATACGATAATCTTGCAGTTAAGAAATGTATAAATCGCATGACTTCAAGAATAATTGAGGAGAATTGTGCCTGAAGAGTTTCAACTAACTTCTTCTAAAAATTGAAGAAAATAACAATTTTTCACTCATATTCAAGTTCTTTTTGCATTTTTCAGTCGACTTTACTGAAAAAATCGAACCTTTTCAATAATTTCACAGATAAAATACTGTTTAGCATGAGAAATTTTTTCATAACATAATATTTTACTTGTAAGATTTGATAAAATTGTGCTATAACATTAACAAAACTGGCCTCAAATGAGAGAACAAGTTGCAGTAACAATATTTTAGCGGTTAATTTTCATAAACAATCATTTTTGTAGATGTTATTTTTATTTTCGTACCCATTGCAATTATTACCAATAAATTACAGAGAACAACGCGGGATTCTAGAAAAAAATCAAATGGTTGAAGGAAAATATCGATCCAGTTGAGTCTGTAAAACAGTCTTGGAAGGACACCTCAAAGAAAAGAATTCTGCATCTAATTGAGAACACTTCGGATACAGAATATTTTAATGCTTACCCTGCTCTGAGAAACATTTCTCATGGTCCTCAATTGGTATGCTTTTAAGGCGTACTAATCGTTGTTTCATCGTCATGATTAACTACAACAGTTTCAATAATGCGAATAACTTTTGTTCAGTCGGAAATTGACTTTTTAACACTCCACCCTCGAGCAAGTTCGAATTTGATCACAAACTTTGATACATTCCGAAATGAAATCATTCATGTATCGAAGAAAAAAAGAGGAATCCAGGTCTTCGACATTTATTGAACCTGATCGAGCAACAAGCCAACAACGATCAAACTTCTACTGGTTATTCATTTCATTATATAAAAACATGTCGAATGACTTCACGATTTTCAAACTTACTAATATTGTATTTACTTTCAGATTTCCAAACTGTTCTGGCGTTGAAGCTATTATCACATTTGTGCCCTTGCCTACCCTCCCCCCTCAGTAGAGATTTCTGAAAAAACAGCCACTGTAATTTGGCGACCAAGCAAAGGCAAGGTAGAAGCTGGTTTTGTTTTGCACGTGGAAGTAAAATGAATTCATCTTTTCAGTTTTATACGAACATTTCTATTCCACAAACCGAAAATTGATTATTATTTTTTTCAGAATACAGAAAACTTGGATGCAAAGCTTTAGCAAAGGAAAACAAATTTGGAAAGCAAAGGGTTGCTCGTACAGCACTCTTATCGTTGTTGTAGGTGACGAGCAAATCGAAGAAAGTTACGCACTCATTAACGGTATTAGTTATCTTTGTGATTCGCGACTTGAAGCTGCCGATACGGTGTTTAAGAGATTCTATGCTCTGCAGCTGCTACCCTATAGAGTCACAGTTACCTTGCATGGTTATTCATCACAGAATTTATGGTGTCAAAGGCGAGACTGATTCTGAGTTTGCCAGCGTTGCTACTTTGATTGTGGATTTGAAAAACTCGAGCACGTAATTTTAATAACTACTCCGCAAAATGCCACTTTGTTTATTATGCCCTGAAAAATACTCTTTGAATGATTCCGAAAAACATTTAAATAATCAGCATTTCATACATTATAAATTTTCAAAATATAATTGCGCTGGAAAGTCTTGTGGTCGAATGTATGACTCCTTTAATTCTTTTAGAGGCTTACCTCTCACCGTGATCACAATGATGATTCGATACTCGACAAACCAGTTGAATTGAATAATGACTCCACATTGTCAAATAAGCATATTCAGATGTTTGTGAATTATACGAAAAATTCAGTTACTTCAGGCCTGCAAATCATAGCAGATGATCTTGAAGCGTCTACCTGAAAGTCGAATGATCAAAATGTTGGTTTGAAGGCAATTTTTCTTATGAATTTGTTTTTTGGGGATCTTAATGATTTGGATACAGAACGTAAGCAATCAAAGATTCTCGAAAATGAAGAGCATTACATACCACCTGTTATATCAAACTTTTTGCAAATTTTGAGCAAATTTTGGAAAAGCAAAGTGGAGAAGTTTCAATCAAAGAATGTTTTACCTCTATTTTTTGTACAGCGATGATTACGAAACTGAAAATCCTCTTGGAAGCCATGCGGGGGAGAATAAATTAGCTGGAACATATATTTCAATACCGTCTTTTCCTCCTCAATTTCAGTCGAATCTCTCATCTATATATCTCGCCCTTGTCCATTATTCCAAAGATCGACTGAAGTTTGACAATTTTGCAGTTTTTGGAAAACTGATTGAAGGATTGCAATATCTCGAAAAAGAGGGCATAGAAGTGACTTCGCCACAAGAGAAATTCAGATTTTTTTCAAATTGAAGCTCATCATTGGGGACAACTTGGGGTTCCATTCGATGTTGGAATTTGTTGAAAGCTTTCAAGCGAACATT
This sequence comes from Melikaiella ostensackeni, assembly GCA_032362435.1. Lineage (NCBI taxonomy): Eukaryota > Metazoa > Arthropoda > Insecta > Hymenoptera > Cynipidae > Melikaiella > Melikaiella ostensackeni. The sequence goes on along the minus strand of JAUMHM010000071.1, from coordinate 22,722,080 downwards.
GCATGTCGTTTTTGTAAAATAAATACCTTGCACAGATCACTAGCTTACTTAGAGGAAGTAGTTTATTTAAGAGTAAAATCAAGTTACAAGAACGATCTGCTGTTACATGATAAAAGTCGCACTGGAATCAAAGAGAAATGCGTGTTTCACAAAGAACCCGACTTCCATGTCACTAAAAATTTATCACTTGATATAATGCATGATTCTTCGAGATTTAATCAAAGAGCACTATGTTTTAATGCGTAATGTACTTAAACGATATTTGAAAAAGCATATCAAGTATTAGATGCAGCTAACTTTTCTGAAATTGTTGATTATGAAAAATCATTATCTCCTTATCCACTTAGTTTGATAAGTACATGTGATAAACAATTAATTTTGTTGAGCTTTGCTATGTAATAATGTAATGCATATTTGAGTCAAAAAGTGTTCAACGGAGAGGCCTGCATGTATTACGATCGTATTTTTTAAATGTTGTAAATAAATTAAAAACGCTAAGGTCTACGGAATTGAATGAATGTGATACATCCATAGTTTATCGATGAAAATGGTTGAATTCGATATTTATAGATTTCTTGTAATTTCCGTTTCCATTGAATTTATCACTATTTAAGTGATAAAAGGATTATCATTTCGAAGCTTTTTTCCCGCTACATAAATTACTCAAATCATGTTACGTTTCATTAATAGGATTTTAAAAAAAATCAAAAGCAGTTAAAAAAATCCCCGCTACAAAAATCCACGTGGAATTTCTATGTGAAATTACCACGTAGAAATTCCACGTAAAAATTATGGCTGAAAGTTATCAAATGGAATTACCGCGTGGTAATTTTTAAAAAAATGCTCAAGCTCAAAAAGTTGAAAAATAGTTTCTTTTTTTGTGTTAAACATTTCTCCACAACATTTCTCCACATTTCAGACTTGCAAATTTTTTTACAAATCACCGCATGATAATTCCACGTAAACATACCACGTGGCAGTTTCACATAATTGTACCACGTAGAATTACCACGTAAAATTTTGAAAATATGCGATTCGAAAACACGTAAAATTTTTCTAAAAAGTAAAATATGAAAAGTAAATTATAGACATGAAATTGTATTTTTGGAAATCCAAATGAAATCCATGAAAATATTGTGTCAATAATATATTTTGTAGAATTTTTAAAAATTTGCTTGCCTACTATTTTGAAAAAATGTTAAAATATAATTGAATTTTTTTATTTTATTCGAAATTGTAAATCACGTAAGTATAATTTTAAAACTTCATTCCCCCTCCCTTACTTTACTCTAAAAATTGTTTTCCGGCATCACTGACTCGAAATTTTATTTCTGATCTGCGACAAGGATCAAATTTTCATTTCAAACATATAAATATATTATCAAAAAATATATATTTATATTTAATATAATATTATATATATATATATATATGAATCAGTAAAAAAATAAAGATGTGTAGATAAAAAAACAATTATATTTAAACAATAAATTGCCTTATCAATAACATGCGACAACTCTATCGCATGCATTGTTGTAACAGGCATAATATTTTGGTTACAATTGCTATACATCGTATCGTCATATCAACGAACTTGTATCCATCGTGGAGCAATATGACGTTTAGAAATACCAGTATAACTGTCACACCTATACTTGTATAGTTCTGAGAACCATGCCGTATCATTGGTCTGATATCAACATTTTCTGGTTCTAAGGACAAAAATATAGTTCTCTCAGCTATACTGTTTTTTTCGTGTGTGATGTTTTAAAATCAGATGAGTACTCTTGAATATCAATATGGCTTTTTGGTCTAAGTATTCTTTTTTTTTTTTTTAATATTTAGCAGTATCATACAGGAATATAAAGTGAACTTTTCTGCCTAGATTTCTGCTGAGACTTTGTCACAGCTTCAAAATTCGATTAAATTTTTGTGAATGTCAATATGATGGGTTAAGAATTCTTTTTTTTTTAATTATCATGCATTATTATATAGAAATACAGAGTAAAAGTATCTGCTTAAGTTTCCGGTGAGTCTTTCCACAGCTTCAGAATTTGATTGGATTAAGAAAATATATGCGTTGAAATTTGAATTCTTGAGAAATAAAAATTTCTGTTAACTGGTTTTTTACATAATGAAATTGAATCTTTAAGAATTAGATGTTCTTAAAACTGCAATCATTCACGATTTCTAAATTAGATGTTTCTTAGAATCAGGTTGTATATTCCAAAATTTGGAACTGCTAAAAAACTGTAATGGTTTTCGAACTGAAATATTTTCCACATTGGATGTTTAAAAATTGCATGTCTGCTTAAAGTTGATTTCTTGGTTTGTTATTGCTTATTTCATAGATTGAAAGCTTTCAAAATTGAGTCCTGCCTTTCAAAGACGTATCAAGCATTAATAAAATCAAAATATCCTTAAAATCTCTTCGCCTTTTGCAATACTTTTACATCTCCTAGAAGTGCCAATTTAAACCTTGATGACATGTTAATACTTAAACCACTCTAAAATTTAAATTTCCAATAAGCAATTTCCGCATTGCTTTTTTATCATGCTTAAGGAGCAGGTAAATACGCCTCACCACAATATTTGACGTCTTTCTTCCAAAAGGATCCTTTTTCAATTTAAAGATATGCAGGTTATTAATTAAAGGGAAGTGAAGTGCTGCAAAGCAAAATCGAATCTTCTCAGGCCTTTGAACTTGTGAGAAAACTGAAAGCTTCTTCGAGGACCCTTGAGGTTGTTCATCAAAAGTGAACCTGCGAAATTGGAAGGAAAAACATATAATGGTCACAGTAAATTCTGAGATATCAAAACTGCTGCAGCTCAATTCAATCTTCCATTTGATATCAAAATTAATTTAGTGAATTAAAAATCCACTATAATTCATCGCCAATAATATGTACTCCTGTATGTACAGAGAGGTCTAGAGGGTAACTTTGGCTATAAATTTCGAAAAAAGTCCTCTGATTATGAATATCTAAGGTAGCATTCCGAAGAGTTACGGATTGATTGTTTAAAGAAGTTTTTCTTAAAACAAATACATTATTTATGGGGGAAAAATGCTGTAAAATATTTTCCATAAAGCTTGAACCAAGACTTTTTTCATTTTCTTTTGTCATTAAGAGACGTAGTCCATACAGAGGAAAACTTTTGATCGAAATAAATCTTTTGTTTATATATAAATTTTGAAAATGGCCTTTTCGAAAAACTATCCGTGCAATGTTCAATACATAGTTGTCAAAAAGGGCTGTTCTTGAAAAATGTATATAAACAATAGTTTTATTTCGATTGGGAAATTTCTTTTTTCTTTGTGGACTACGATCCTGAAAAGCAATTTACATTTTTCAAAATTCTTCGTTCCATAAGGTGCTGAGATATTTACCTGCAAATCTGTCAATTTGAGAGCAAATTTAGTTGTTTATATCGCTGTAGCTTTCGAGCGATTAATTGTGCAAAAAATGTGAAATGAAGGCAGTCTTGTCTTAGTTTAAGCTTTCTGAAAAACATTTTGCAGGATTTTTTCGTCCAGAAAATACGAGTTTTCAACGAAATAGTTAATTTTTTAATTGTGACCGAAACAAAATTTCAACCAAGTTATCCAATTTTGAAGCCAAAAAAATGAATTTTCTACAAAACAGTTAAATTTTTAATGAAACAAAATTTCGAACAATTTGTTGAATTTTCTACCCGAATATATGAATTTTCAACAAAAAGGTACATTTTCAACCAACGAAATGAATAATAATAATAATAATTTTGATAATAATTTAACCGAAAAAGGTTTTAATTTTGAATCAAAAAAAGTTGAAACAGATTAATTCTGAACCGAACAGTTGTAATTTCAAACAAAAAAGATTAAATTTCTACAAAAGAGGTTTTTCAAATCAAAAAGACAAATTTTTAACCAAATAAGATTTTGTAGCCAAGAAAGAAAAATTCAACCAAATTGTTGAATTTTCTACCTAAAGAATTGAATTTTTAACAAAGAAAAAGATTTTGTAGTCAAAAAAGAAAGAACAAAGTCAACAAAATCGTTGAATTTTGAACCCAAAAAGACAAATTTCCGACAAAAAACCTGAAGTTTCAAAAAAAAAAGACGAATTTCAAACAAAATAGTTGATTTTTCAACCAAAAAAGATTTTTTAGTTAAGAACGAAACAAAATTTCAACCAAACTGTTGAATTTTTAAGCCAAGGAAATGAATTTTCTACAAAACAGTTGAATTTCTAACCCGCAAATATGAACTTTCAACAGAAAAGACAATTTTCAGCCAAATAGTTGATATTTCAACCAAAACATTTTTTTATTAAGAAAAAAGCTGAATTAAACCAGAAAAGACGAATTATTAAGATAATAGTTTGATCCTCAACCAAAAAAGATTAATTTTCAATCAAAAGGGATGAATTCTTAACGAAAAATGTAATAGTCGATGATAATTCAACCAAAAAAGATCTTAATTTTGAATCAAAAACAGTTGAAACAGATTAATTTCGAACCAAACAGTTGCACTTTTAACCAAAAAAGAATAAATGTCTACTAAAACCTATTTTCCAAACCAAAAAGACGAATTTTCAACAAATAATTGATTTTTCAACCGAAAAAGATTTTCTAGTTAAGAATGAAACAAAATTTCAACCAAAATTTTCAATTTTTAAGCCAAAAAAATGAATTTTCTACAAAACAATTGAATTTCTGACCCGCAAATATAAATTTTCAATAGAAAAGATAATTTTCAGCCAAATAGTTGATATTTCAACCAAAACATATTTAAAAGAAAAAACAGCTGAGTTCAACCAAAAAAGACGAATTATAAAGATAATAGTTTGATCCTCAACCAAAACAGAATTATTTTCAACCACACAGTAGCATTTTTCACCAAAAAAGATGAACTTACAAACTAGAAAGATGCATTTCAAAAAAAAAGTTGAATTATCAAGCTCCGAAAGCAAATTTTCTACAAAACACTTAAACTTTCAAAGAAACAAAATTTAAACCAACTCATTGAATTTTCTACCTAAAATTATGAATTTTCAACAGAAAAGGTACATTTTTAACAGAGAACATAAATTCTCAATCATAAAGGATGAATTCTCTATGAAAAATGTAATAGTTGATAATAATTCAACCTGAAAAGACGAATTTCCAAGAAAAAAGTTGAAGTTTTAACCAAATTTTTTTTATATTTAGTTTTTTTAGTAGATTTTTTAGTCAAGAACGAAACAAAATTTCAACCAACTAGTTGAATTTTTAAGCCCAAAAAATGAATTTTTTTCAAAAAGTTGAATTTTTAGCCCGCAAATATGAACTTTCAACAGAAAAGATAATTATCAGCCAAAAAGTTGATATATCAACCGAAACATCTTTTTATTTGGAAAAAAAACAGCTGAATTCAACCAAAAAAGACAATATCAACGTAATATTTCAATCCTCAACCAAAACAGATTAATTTTCAACCACACAGTAGTATTTCTCATCAGAAAAAATGAACTTTCAAACTAGAAAGACGAACTTTCAACAAAAATGTTGAAATTTTAAGCCTCAAAAGCGAATTTTTCACAAAACACTTAAATTTTCAAAGAAACAAAATTTCAACCAATTTGTTGAATTTTCTACCTGAAAATATGAATTTTCAACAGAAAACGTACATTTTTAACAGAGAACATGAATTTTCAAGCAAAAGGGATGAATTCTCAGCGATAAATGTAATAGTCTTTAATAATTCAACTAAAAAAAGATTTTAATTATGAATCAAAATCAGATAAAACAATTTTTTTTTTGAACCAAACGATCGCATTTTTAACCAAAAGAGATCAAATTCCTACCAAAAGAGATTTTGTAAACCAAAAAGACGAATTTTTAACCAAAAAAGATTCTTTAATCAAGAAAGAAAAAAAATCAACCAAGTTATGAAATTTTTTACAAAACACAGTTCAATTTTCTACAAAACACAGTTAATTTTCTGCCAAAAGACTTGAATTTTAAGCCGAAAAAGATTTTTTCAGTCAAGAAAGGTGTAAAAAGTCAACCGAATAGTTGAATTTTCTATCAAATTGTTAACTTTTCGACTAAGAAAGATCAATTCGTCAAGAAAAAAAAAATTTCAACCAAATAGTTGAATTTTCAACACGAAAGTTAATTTTGAACCAAAAAAAAAAAAGAAACGAATTTGCAAGATAATAGTTAAATTTTCAGCCAAAGAAATTAATCTTCAACCAAAAAAAAAAATTAATAAAGTAGTTTAACTTTCAACCAACATTTTTAATTTGGCTCCCGATTCACAATTCTTCCTGAAATATTTAAACAGAAAACAATTGCACATCAGGTGACAAATCTGAAATTTAGTCACCACTTTCTTGGTTTGCAGGGCAGAATAGTTGATATTTCAGCCAAAGAAGATTCTCGTTTTAAATTCAAAATAGTTAAAACAGATTAATTTTCAACCAAACAGTTGCATTTTTAACCAAAAGAGATTAAATTTCTACCAACAGAGATTAATTTTTGAACCAAAAAAAGACAAATTTTTTTCTGATGTATTTTCATAAGCAGAAAGTGCTTAAGTGTCCAACGTTTTTCAAAGTCGGCTAAAAACAAATTTTTAAGACACAAAAATTACTAGAAAACTTGCTAAAGACAAGGCGCCGTCTTGTATTCTGAATGAATATTATTATTATTATTATTATTATTATTATTATTATTATTTATTTATTTAACTTTGTCTCGGAAAACCTGGTGCGTCATCATCAGCCACGGACAAAGTCAAGTGTCTGATGAGTTAAAGATATTTAAAATTTAATTACTAATTACGAAGCTTGAAATGTATTGCAGTGATGTTATAGTAAGTACACTTTTAGGTGTATGATGTAGTTTGCAGTTTTTCCTTTACCACTGTTGTTCTTATGCAGCGGCCGAGAGCGTTGAAGGTGACATTAGTCACCTCTGGATGCTTTTTTAGAGCTACCACC
>JAUMHM010000071.1:22692173-22710812 GCA_032362435.1 Melikaiella ostensackeni | reverse complement strand
ATCAAAATATGCTAAAAAATTATGAGGCGAATACTATAACTATACTACTACTATAACTAAAACTTTGAAAATGAAACATTTTTTAGTTTGGATCGCTTAAAATTCAATGAATGTGAATTGAAATGTTATAAACTATACAATTTTGAAATGAAAGTCCTTCGTAGTTAAATTTATTACTTCACTTTGGTACTTTATAAATTAGACTATTTGTGAAAATTGTGTAATTTTTTATTTAATCAGTTCAAATTGGAATAATCTTCAGATTTTGAAATTTAAAATTATTTGGTTATAATTTATGAATCGTGCAAAATTGGGCAGTTCAAAAATTAGGGCTTTTAATAATTGAAAATTGAAAATCGAATAAATTACGTTATAATTTCGAGGATACGCAATTTAAAATTAAACGCGCTTCAATTGAAAGCCTTGTTAGTTGAGAAATCAAATTTTAAGTATTGAAAATTAATTAATTCTAGATTAAGAATTTATAAATAAGACAATTCAAAATTTCAATCACTCAATATTGTACAAGCTTAAATAAAAAGTTTTGGAAGTTGAACAATTTTTAGTGTTTTTTTTTAATCTATAGAATTTATATTGCCTTACATGTAAAATTAGTCATTTTAACATTTTTAAAATTTTTACTGATTGAGTGCCTTGAAATGAAAGTTGTTCAATTTTCATGGTTTTTACTTTAAAATTTTATAATTTTAAACTTTTTTTATTTCGAGATTGTGTGGTTTTGAAAGAAACAAATTTGAATTTATTCAAGTTTTAAATTTTTATATATTATGAAATTGAAAACGATTTTGTTGAAAATACTATGTAAATTTAAACGTCTTGATATTAAAACGATTCAGTTTACAAAACTTTCAATATAAAATTTGAAAAAATTGTTCTGAGCGTGAAATTATTTAATCTTTCATTTTTAATTTTTAGTTTTGAACGCTTCAAATTTAGAATTTTTGTGTATTAGATCTGTGAATTTTTGAAATGATTTAGTCAATTGGTACTTCAAATTAGTTCTGTATGTTTCAACGAATAATAATTACCAAAATGATCGGTTGAAAAACTAATAACTTGAAGTGTGAAAATGTTTAAATATTAAATAATATTTAAAAAAATTATATTGGAGAAATATTAAATAACTACGAAATTCTTGGAAATTAAAAACATTTAAGGACCCAATGATCAAATTTGGACAACACACTCTCAAATGTCTCTATTCAAGTTTCAAAAAACAAACAAAAAATGGAAGGAAAAAGAGGGCAGCCTCCAAATCCCCCACCTTCTTTTTCCTCTGGGGCACTTCCATTTTTATTCTCCTCAAATCACAACCAAAAAATAGTTACAGGAAATCTTGCAAAGTTCAGGTGTTCATTCAACACTCTTTCCAAGGCAATAAAAACAAACTTTTCAAACAGGCAAATCCCATGTTCTTGCAATGTCCAAATTTTGTCGTTGATTTCTTTGTTTTTTTTTAATTTACAAGAATTTCGTAATTAAATTTGAATGTTGGACATTAAGTAAGAATTCAAATTTGAATTTATTCTGAATTCAATCTTTCAAATTTCCAATTTGAGTTGAAGTTCCAAATTAAATTCTCATTTTGAACTTGTTACAATTTTGATAGTTTTATTTTGAATCTGTCAGATATTGATTACCCTAAAATTAATAAATTTTTAAGAAATTATTGAAGATTATAGTCCTAATAATTGTTCAGATTTCAGATTATACTATTTTGAAGGACATAAATTTGAAACCATACAATTCACAATCTTTTAATTGAAATGTTGACTTTTGATAAGGCATTTTTTTCCAAGTTGTGCAATTTCAAGTTCATAAATTGAAAGCAGAAAATATTCCAATATTACAATGTACAGTCTTTTTGCAATTTCGATCGCTTTCAAATTAAAATTCATTTATTTCAAGGTGTTTCAATTTGAGAGCGTTCAATTTATGCTTTAAGCTTTTCAATCTGAAGCATTTTTAATTCTTAATTATACAAGTTTCAAATTTAAAAATGTTCAATTATTAAAGTTCTTTTTTTGAAAAATGGTTCAATTTCGTATTATTTAAATTTGAAACTAGCAATTTTTGAGATTTTGATGTGGATGTATATTATTATTTAAGAATGAACGCTTCCAATTTCTTATATTTCGCTTTTGAACAAGTGTCTGAATTAACATTTGTTTAGTTTCAAATGCTCTCAATTTGAAATTATTCAATTTTGAACTTTCTCCATTTGTAATTTGGAGGTTGCCTTGTTTTTCTTTTCTCATTTTATATTTTCTTTCTTTTTAAAAATTTGCATGAAATCATTTAAAAGTATGTTGTCCAGATTTGATTTGTAGATTCTTGGTTTTCTCAATTGTACAGAATTTCGAAGTTAAATTCGAATGTTGGACGTTGAAGAAGAATTTACATTTTTATTCATTTGGTGTTTATTGCCGTGAGAAGGGTGTTGAATGAACACAGAAACACTGGTAGATTTTTTGTAAATATATCTTTCTCTTGATTTAAAGAGAATAATAATAAAAAAGGCGAAATAAAAAAAATTCAAACGTAGGCGGTATGTGCTAACAAAAAAAGGGTTTCGTAGCCTATTGAGTCGTTAATAAAGTCGTTTTAATCCGCCCTCCTTACCCTCATTTCTCCCTCCCACATTTCCCCTGCCTCCTCACACTTCCCCTCACCTCTCCTCATTTCCTTCATTTCCTTCATTTCTCCTAACTTTCCCCCACCCTCTCTCCTCACTTTCACTTACTGTTCCTTATTCCCTCCTCCCTCATTTCCCCTCACTTCGTCTCATTCATCCTCACTCCTCCTCTTCCCACCCCTCATTTGCCCCAATTCCTCCTAATCCTCCCTCACTTCCACTCGACCCCCTCTTCTCACTTCCCCTCGCTTCCCCTTTTTATACGACGGACGGTCAACTGTCCAAAACCATAAGGGTTTCTGCCCGAGGCTACGAAACCCTAAAAAGAAAGAAGATTTGGAGGTCATGTTCTTTTTCTCTCCACTTTTTTTATTTATTTATTTATTCAGTTTGAGTGGAGACATTTAAGAGTTTGTTGTCCAAATTTAGTCGTTAGATTTCCGGTTTTTCCGATGTCTAAGAATTTCAGAGTTAAATTTGAATGTTGGATATTAAAGAGAAATTGACATTTTGATTTGTTCTTAATTTACTTCCTTAAACGTTTAAATATTTTAGAAAAATTCTAAAAATCCAAAACAACTTCTTTCAAACAAAATTAGTAAAAATAGGCGGCAGGCGCCTACAATAAAGGGTTTCGTAGCGTATTAAGTCTTGAATAAAGTCGTTCTAGTTTCCCCCTCTCCTCTCCCAACTCGCACTTTTCCACATTTCTCCTCCCCATACCACCCATAATTTACTCACCCTTTCTTTCTCCTCATTTTAACTAATTTCCCCTTACTTTATATCATTATCCCTTTCTGCCTCTCCCCTTCCTCACGTCCCTCACTGCCTCATTCCTCTCTCAAGTCCCCTCATTTCATCTGATTGCTCCCTCACTTATCCTCTCACCCTCCAACACTTTCCCACCCCTTCCTTTATTTTTCCTTACTTCCCCTCACTTCCCCTTTTTTTTGGACGAGCGATATACACCCGACTGCAATCATAAGGGCTTCTGCCCAGGGCTACAAAACTAAAAAAAATGGTCGTAGCTTCCTGATGTGTCTCCACCAAAGCCATTTAGCCTAATAGATCATAACTCTCGCCGACACAAAATATCTCATCCCTCACCCCTCATTCCTCAAATCCTCACAAGCGGAATTTCCATCTTCGATTGAACCGGCACCAGGTCACTGATTTCTCACTGAAAACGCGTCTCGCTCACATGGCGTCGTTGCCATTCAAAGTCCATTTGTCGGGCGTCCTCCCCTTTACTCCTTCTATTCCCGGTGAACCGCATTAGATCCAACAGGCGGGCAGGCGTCTGTGAAATTCCCGCCTCCCTCGAGATAGGGTAATGTCCCTGCTCTCCTCTTTTCAAGAAAACATATATCTCCGGATATCATTCTTTCCTAAAATATGGCAGTAAGCGTTCAACACAGAAATGTGGGTGGTGGAAGGAACCGAGGGAAGAATTCAGGTGGTCGGTCTAAAATCGGGGGGCTGAGGGGCCATGAGTTATAAATGACACCATGGCGCCTACGATGCACGAAAAAATCGTTTTTTCAAATCCGCGAGGCATAATACGTTTTTAAGGGTTGCCACGAAAGGCTCCCAGGGGACTCTGGGAAGGGGAAAGTGTCGGTGGTGAAATGGTCGGAGGGGGGCTAAAGCGTGGTAGTGTCGTCATGAGAGATGCGCCACTTCGTATGGGCGAAGAGCGGCGGCACATACAACCTTTATTGCGACCCCACCAAGGAAAATGCATCTCTCTACTACCACCTTTCTCCTTTATTCCTTACCCCCATTTCCCTTGTTATTCAACCCTACTATCCTCAGTCCTCACGGACACCCCGAGAATTGCACGTGCTGTAAATCAAACGCTAGGGGCCATTAGGGCGGTCATAACTCGCCGATATCTCGAGGACCGGCAGCTTATTATATCCTGCATATATAATTCTCCGAAGTGTCTTCCCCTCGCTGCGCCCTTCCTCTCAGCCACTAAGTGAACTACTGGCCACATGCGGACATAAGCGGCGCCGCGTACTATTGATATCAGATCGAATGGAAGCATCTAGCGAAACGGACTTCCGTTTATCGGTTCTCGGGCGCGTCGTCGAGAGGCCTTTCGAGAATTTCGAGAATTTCGAGATATGGGTGGTTCCGTGACGTATGAGGGAGGAAATGGGGTGACTTTCGATGCCAACAGGCTCAAGGGGTGATAGATTCAATTGTAGAGAGTAAGGTCAAGGGGAAGTGACGATGCGGATTTTGATCAGATTTTTTGCGAGAAGAATGAATCCGTAAATGGTAGGGTATTATTTCTCAGAATTCGAATTTGGCAGATGAAAATTTTCTCATACGAACGATAATTTCAGAGCATACGAACTTGTACAGGCAATGTAGACTGACATGAGTGCCTCACGGTTGTAAAATAGCGTTAAAGTCGGTAAATGGCGGCCGGTTTTTTTTTAATGATAAATAGATGGCACAACGAATATATTGTTTGGGCGATGGTAAAAGTAGACAGGCTGAAGAGAATATTATTTAGGGCCATGTGAGCGTAACCTCAAATTTTTTTCACATTCTCTTTAACCCAACTTACGTTCACACTTGACGCCATATCGAGTTGAAACTTTTGGAAATTAAATAAAAAGCACTAAGGAACGCTTGTCTGGTCCTAAATTTCAATAATTGTTAGAAAAGCAAAAAAAAAAAATTCAAGAATAAAACTCTGTTCATAATTATGAAAATTAAGGACTAGACAAGCGTTCTTCAGTGTTTCCGATTTAGTTTCAGAAATTTTCAACTCGATATTACGTTTCGTATGAACGTAAGTTGATTTTAAAAAATGTGAAAAAAATTTTGAGGTCACGCTTACATGGCCTTAAACTATTATTAAAATCTATTATTAGGAAAAAAGAAGGGTTTCCTCGGCAGAAATAAATATTTTTAAATAAAAAGCATCAAGGATTGATGAAGACTAACTAATTAGAGTTATTTGAGGCTGTTTAACTTTTCTCAGTGGAAATGGACGTTTTAAAGTAAAAATAATAAAGTATGGATGAAGACTAATTACCTAGAGTTATTTGAGGTTATGGTTGATTTTTCTGAGCCAAAATGAATATTTTCAATTGAAAATAATAAAGTATTGATGAAGACTAAGTAGTTAAAGTTGTTTGAGGTTATGATTACTTTTCTCAATGGAAACGGACATTTTGAAGTGAAAATCATCAAGTATGAATAAAGACTAATTAATTAGAGTTATCTGAGGTAATGGCTGATTTTTCTCAATGGAAATGGATATTTTCAATCAAAAATCTTGAAGTATTGATAAAGACTAACTAGTTAGAGTTACTTGAGGTTATGGTTAATTTTTCTCAATGAGAACGGTTAATTTCAAGTAAAAATCATCAGGTATTGATGAAGACTAACTAATTAGAGTATTTTGAGGTTATGGTTGTTTTTTCTCAACGGAAATGGATATTTTTTATCAAAAATCATCAAGTATTGATGAAGACTAACTAACTAGAGTTATTCGAGGTTATTGTTACTTTTCTCAATTGATACGGGTATTTTGAAGTACAAATTATCAAGTACGGACGAAGGCTGATTAATTAGAGTTATCTGAGGTAATGGCTGATTTTTCTTAATGGGAATGAATATTTTCATTGAAAAATCATGAAGTAATGATAAAGACTAACTAGTTACAGTTAATCGAGCTGATAGTTGCCATTTTTCAACTCAAGCGGATATTTTAAAGCAAAAATCATCAAATATTGATGAAGATTAACTAGTTGGAGTTATTTGAGGTTATGGCTGATTTTTCTCCTCAGAAATGGATATTCTCGATTGAAAGTCATCTGGTATTGATGAAGACTAACCAACTAGAGTTATTTGAAGTTATCGTTGATTTTCCTTCATAGAAAGGGATATTTTCAAGGAAAAATCATCAAGTATTGATCACTACTAACTAGTTAGAGTATTTGGAGGTTATGGTTGATTTTTCTCAGTGGAAACGGATAATTTCAAATAAAAATCATCAATTATTGATAAAGACTAACAAGTTAGAATATTTTGAGGTAATGGTTGTTTTTCCTCAACGGAAATGGATATTTTTATACCATTTCTCATGTTATGTTTTATTTTGCACATTGAAAATTGATATTTTCAAACAAAAATCATCAAGAATTGATAATGACTAACTACATTGCCCTATTATTGGTTATGCATAGGTTTTCTCAACGAAAATGGGTATTCTTGAACAAAAGTGATCAAGCACTGATAAATGCTAACTAGTTAGCCTTTTTTTGAGTTTATGATTGGGTTTCCTTGATGCAAATGGATATTCTCAAACAAAAATAATCAAGTATTGGTGAATGCTAACTAATCAGCCATATTGGAGATCATGGATGAAATAGATATTCTTAATGAAAATTGAACAAGTAGTAATTCTTCTTTAAAAATAATCCTTTCTGTTCAGAAAACTCAAACACTATTTGAGAATCTTCAAGCTTGTGAGCATTATTCAATACTTGATCATTTCTCTTTTGAATAATCACTTCCATTGAAAAAAACATAACCTCAAATACGGGTAACTAGTTAGCATGTACTAATACTTGATTATTTTTGTTTTAAAATATCCATTTGCGTTGAGGAAACACAACCATAAGCTTAGAAAGGGCGGACTAGTGAACACTCATCAATGCTTGATCATTTTTTTTTCAAATATTCATTTTCGTTGTAAAAAACCAAACATAATGCCAAATAAGGCAAACTAGTTAGTCTATCAACACTTGATTTTTGTTTAGCAATATGAATTTCCGTGAGAAAAATCAAAAATAACCTCAAATGCGGCTAACTAGTTAGCATTTATCAATACTTGATCACTTCTCTCTTAAATAATCATTTCTGTTGTAAAAAAAACAAATATAACCCCAAATGCGGCTAACTAGTTAGCATTTATCAATACTTGATGCTTTTTACCCAAAAATACCCATTACCGTTGAGAGAAAACAAACAAATCCTCAAATAACTCTAGCTAGTTAGTTTTCATCAAGACTTGATTATTTTCGCTCAAAAATTTCCGTTTCCGTTGAGAAAAAAAAACCATAACCTCCAAATACTCTAACTGGTTGGTCTTCATTAATACTTGATGATTTTAATTTTAAAATATCCATTTCCGTTAAGGAAAAACAACCATAACCCCAAATAACTCTAACTAGTTAGTCTTCATAAATACTTGACGCTTTTCATTTGAAAATATTCATTTCTGCTGAGAAACCCTTATTTTTTCCTCAATGATAAATTTCAATAATATTTAAAATAATATTCGAGTTCTGTAAAACGATACCCTACCTCCGATTTAGAATCAATATCTCGAATAGTTTTCGAGATAACAATTTTTTATAATGAAATTATTGATTTTTTCAAATTGTCTGGCGCGAGCGATATGTGGCTATTCGTACAACTAGTGATGGGGATTGGTGATAATTTGGTTACACCCGCTCTACCTTTCCAATTAGCCCAATCAGGGATTGGTAATAATGTTGTCACACAGAGCTACTCGAAATATCGATTCGAAAGTATGAGTTTCGTTTTTCTCCCAAAAAATCCTATCGGAATTTGCATCAACAATTTGTATAAATTGGAAAAAATGCAATTACTTTAACATAACAAGTATCAGATTCATTTTTCGCATTAAATCGTATCAAAATCCACATTAAACTTCACCCCGGATATCGTTCGTACCGGAGTCAGTGGTTACGGGTTGGTTTTAATATGATTTTAATTTTTTTAGGGGATGTTAGGGTTCATCGAAAAGGGTTTATTAAATAAGGTTCATTCACAAACTACATTGGAAAAGACTTCTGGATCAGGAGTGCAAGATGACGTTTCCAATGAAAAAATATTTTTTCATAACATATGCGAGATTTCAGCCATTCTTCGTGCCTATAAAGCGGAATTAAAGTTCTATTTCTCACTCCTTAGGGGGTAAAAATAACGTCAGAGGTGAATAATGAAAATTATACATCTGTGATCTCACATTTTGGGCTCACAGAAAGTGATCGTTGAGCGATAAGTTGATTGCGTTGACAGATTGCTTGACAGATTGGACCAGTTTGGAGCGATAAGTAACTATAAATTAGCAATAAAATGCCGATAATTTCTGGAAATTTTGAACATTTTCTGTCACTTAATTTCCGTGAATTTTCAAATTCACCCATATCCTGTCTTTCCCAATAATGATACATCATTCCTCTCAGCCCATGCCTTTCACTCGTCTAGCCGCTTTCTTCTCCTTTCCAACCACGTCAAATCTTCTTCGATTCTTTCAATTCTTCTTTTCAATAACTTCTTCTCCATAACTCCAAACCTCTTCTCCTCACTCCCTATTTTCGCTGAAAACATACATTCTCTCCCTCCTCTTTCTCTCCTAGTCTCTTTATCCGTTCCACTGTGACTTGTACACCAATTTCTCTAATCAGGTTCCTAATTTCTGCCTCTCCCTTTTCTCCGTCCACTTTTATGCCCTTAATTATTATATTCTTTTATCTTTTCACCCTTTCTTCCACTTTCATTCATCATACAACCAAACTTAGTCTTAAACTGGTGGGGGGAAAGGAGGCGAGGATCAAGTGGGCGGGTCTCTCTAATTGGTTCCTACCGGGCGCGTTCTTGGGGTCCTTGGGTTCTTGAGGTTTCTGCTGAATACGGTTACACAACTGAATAAACAGTCGCGGACAATAGTCCAGGAATGATTCTGAAGGAAAAACTCCCAAGTCAATGCGGGGACAATCGTTAGGAAGGCTGCCTGGCTCCAGGAAGTGGTGTTCTATACGGTATCTCTAGGATATCAGGTCGCCTCCAAAAGTATTGAGACCTTACCCCCACATGTGGGACTCTGCGGGGGTGAACCTTGAATTTCCTCAGCTACTCGTAGGATTCAAGATGGAAGAGGATGATTTAAATAGAAGTATGAGCGAAAAGATATTTGGCAAAGAGTTGGAGGTTATAGAGGGACCGCTCGAGGGGAAGTCGGAGATGCTAATCGCGAAGGAAACGTACGATAAGTACTACTATGCGACGAGGGGGTATATAATAGAGATTGAATCGACAGTAGCGGAAATAAGGAACTATGCTCAACGAAGGGAAATATGTTCATGGTAATCAGGGATGGGCTAGATGAAGTGGAGGAGGTGTCGGCGAAGATAGACAACATTTTTTGGTTATCAGAGGCATTCCACGGCGATTGTGTGCGCGGCATGGGTGTTGCACTTAGCAAGAGGGTTCAGACTAAGAGAAAAGAGAAGAAAATAATGGATAAGGTCAACAAACAGACTCAGACGAAGAAAGAAGCCTAAGCAGCTCTCGCACTCAATCAAGGGAAGAGAACGAGAGAGCTTACCGCAAGTCCTGTCGAAGCCGGGGGAACTAGACCGGTGTCAAAGAAGCTTAAGTCTCGGACTCAGGGATTCGACCTGCAGCGGAAATGAGCGAAACCACGGAGCCGGAGAAGTGACCTGCCAGCAGGCGGGAGAAGAGGAAGGAAACCAGAAGACAAGTGCGGTCCGAGGCAGTCCTTATAAAATCGGCCGAGGGTTCAAGCAAAGCCGAGGTCCTTGAGAACCTCAAGAGCACTGTGAAGTCGGATACTCTTGGTGTCAAAATTAAGGGTGTAAGGCAAATATGGAGCGGCGACGTCCTAATTGAGGTGGAAAGCGAGGCAGAGAGCAGAAGAAAAACGACCTCTGCTCTCAGGGGATTTGAAGGTCAGTATGACGAAGAAAAAAGTGAGTGAAATCCTGAAAGCATATGCGGATATGTGCGAGTAGACTGTCGTGAGGCTTTTCCGGTGAGGACACTTCAAGAAGCGTTGGGTGTCCTGCAGAGTCAGGAAGAAAGTAGAGGCTCCTAGGTGATATCGCTGCCAAAGCTACGGCCATCTGGCAGCGACATGCACTGGACCTGGCAGAACAATCAGTTGCTGGAGACGCGGCAAAGATGCAGCGTTTAAGGAGGCGTACCCCAGGAGGAGGCCTTAAGAACCCGCAGCAAAAGCCAAGCAGATTGAAGAGGAGGACGCGGACGCACGGCATAGTCACATATAACACATTTTCTTGAAGCAATGCGAAAGCAGATTTAGAGACATGGGTTGGCAGGAAGAGGAGTTGGTTTTAGTGGCTACTGACATTTTTCCGATTGAGTCCCACACTCGGGGTGTCAAAGCATTTCCACCTTCTTTAAAAAAATATTTCATTTTTATAGCTTGTATTAGTATACGAAACAAATCAGACAAAGACTCTTTAGCATTGGGGCTAAGTAGGCGTGGCTAAGCCCGGATAGGCGGAGCGAAAAAAACTTGTGGCAAAAGGAGGCGAGGCTATCATTGTCTGAGGTTAGGTGGGTGGGTCTACTGAACTGATGTTAGGTGCGTAGCAAACCCCAGTTAGTTAGGATTGCCTAGTAAAGAAGTGATTTCTGCGGAGCAAGTAGGCGATGGAAAGTAACTGGTGGGAAAAGAGGCGGTGCTCAAATTAAGGCTTTAGGTTTAGGCGGTTTTTAAGTTCAAATGAATGACACTACTACATTGAGGCTGAGGGGCGTGGCTAAACCCAATCAAGTAGGAGTGTCTAGTAGTAGAAGTAACTTGGGCGGAACAAGTAGGCGGCGCAAGGTGACTAATAAGACAGAAGGAGGCGGGGTTCAAGTGGGCGGGCCTCTCTAATTGATTCTAGTGCATTGAGGCTTCAGTTAGAAAGAGAATTTCAAATATGTCTTTCTACGTCCCTGAGAGATTCCGTATCCGTTGTGCGGCACGCGTAAGCTCGTAGAATAGTCACATTAAGGCGGACATAGAATGCGCTTCATAAGCTACGTGTGGGTATTTGCTTGCCGGCGAAATGCCTCCGTCTTTGTGTACACATGCAGTAAGTTGGAGAGTGCCGGGTTCACACAGATTGCTAATCCTCGAGCGGGATTCGCTGTTATGCAACAGCCCGTTCGAAAATAGAGTGCAAAGCACGACGAGCGACGAGGGCGAGAGTGGACTTCTTCGCGGAAACCAATGATAATGGCAGAAACAACTAACACGTGCTCCGCTTATCTTCACATTGAATAAAAAAATGTTCTATGTGCAAAAAATACTGGTTAAAAATTTTTCGGATTCCTACTTACGATTTTGCAATTAGAGATTCGAAATGAAATTGATGACGGCTTTTATTGTCCTATCATTTCTGCAAATTCTAATTGAGTAAAAGATATTAAAAATAAATAGAGATGATAAACGAATCTTAGCCTCCCGATAAGTATGATTTTGACCTAATCGTAACCGATTGGAATTTTTTTTTCATCGAGTTCAATCTTCTTTCTTCTAGGATGGGTTTCGTTCGAAATTTTTTACAGTCGCGAAATTTTATTTGTACGAGCCGGAAGTTTAATTAGTGTAAAGATAAAGTTAAATAAGAATAGAGAGAACATGAGAGAAAGAGAGAGAAAGAGTACACGCGATCGGTACAGCTGCTCGTGTTTTTAAACCGGGTAAAAATAACTTGCGAACGCATTTGCAAGTCGCTGGAACGACGCTTTGACTATGCCAGTGGTTATCAACCTACTGAGAAATCCTAGAAGACAACTTTTCACTTCGAAGGCATCAAAACTTTTTCAAATCTGCGACCCACTTTTCCCCGACTTTAGCATTAAAATATCAGTTCTTCCCTTCTACGTTGACCTTTCTGATATTCATTTAATATTAAGTCTTCCTCTCTTTATGTGAAAAGCCACTTTCCCCAGATTTCTGTCGGATTGTTCTTTTCTTAAAAAAAAGCCAGATATCTTGCAGATCAAAACTTTCCTTGTTTTCCTCGGACGTGAATGAATTTCCAGTGTCGAGACACATATTCTATCGGGACACAAATGACCGGGACGGTTTTCGGGATGTTGTTGACCAGGAGGGACGATGAAGGTAAAAAAGGGGAAAAAGGAACGACCAAACAGGGAATGAAAATCCAATGTTTGCCAGCAGAGAAATTAAACTGAAGTTTGCGTCAATATCGTGTCGGCTTTCGCCACTGTTTTCACTCGTGGATTACCTTTTTGTTTTATGTCCGACTCACGAGTCTCATGTTTTCACCTCGCTTACTGATTCCTTCTCTACTTTTTTTACAAGAATAATTTGCTAGCCTTTCTTTTTTTTGACGCGTTTTAGGAAAATTGCATCAAAAGTGGGCCACTTGATGTTAGGTATCTGCATTAAATATATGAATGGAAATTAATTATCCGCAAAATCATCAGCACTTGTGCGACCTTGAATTAGACTGGACACCCGAAACTCAGAGCAGATGTCGCTACTCCTCTTGGCGCCGTAGGACGCACGCTTTCTATAGTTCTGTATTGTTCATGGCAATTAGGATGATCAGCTATTGGCAAATCTTGACGCGTGCGTGAAAAATAACTTCCACTGTGCATGCCCAAAATGTCAGCGAACAGCTGATCGCTCTGAAGGAAGAGTAAAATTCGCACTTGGCGCCACCTGGTGATACTTATTGGTAGCAAATAGCAAAATGGGGTTTCTGTCGTCAGATTTCAAACCCTTGCTTATGAGTTGATGTATTTGGTGACTCGTAATTTTTACTTTAAATGGTAGTCAGATGAATAAGGAAAATCATTTTTAAAATCGCATTGGAGAGCCATTTTCAGGTGATCGCAGCTATGTTGGTGAAGGACTTTTACAGTGGCTCATTACTGATGAATCATATTTAAAAATCTGATTCAACAAATTATCCACCAATGAAACTGACTATTTCGATTATTTAAAAAAAATATTCTGTAAGTTGTGTACCTATTCCTAACATATTTGTTTACTATTCTTGTCGGAACCGTGACAAAGTAGCTCAGTATTAGTGACTCAGATTGCGTAAATATTTTTTGTGTTGCGAATCACTGGATATTCGAAATTTTCCTCATGTTCACTTGGACTTGTTGGAGGTAAAAGAGAATTTTATTAATATCTTTGAAATATATCAAGCGGAAATTTTTGAAAACTCTTAGGCAAGGCTTCTTTTTGGCTACTTTTTTCAGTGAAGTGATATGAAACATTGATTGTACTAGCAAATTTCTTTTCTTTTTTTATATATAATAAATGAAAGAAACAGAGATACGTGTGCCGAAAGAAACTACTCTACCTGAAAAAAAAGAAGTCAATCAAAATAGAACTGTCGATGCGTTTCTTGAAAAATCTCAAAATGTGAAGGTGTTTATAGCTAAGAAAAAAAATTATTTTCCAATGACTACCCGTTATCGAAAAATCAGCTTTTCTTAAAATTTTGTTATGGGTGGAAATGTTTCTATATTAAATTCTCATTGAATTTATGTAAATATAAAATGTTCAACGCTTGTTTTTAATACCGAAATCAGCTGTTGAAAATTGAAGAGAATTGAAAATTGAATTTTAAACTGTTGAAAATAGAAGAAAAAATTCAAAATTCAACTGCTGAAAATTCAATTTTAAAAAATTTTTAATATTTGAATTTTCGATAGTGTAAAATCCAAGAATAAAGCGGATTTTATATTTAAAACAAGGCTTAAAAATGTTACTTTTAGATGATTTTACATAAAAATTTAATAAATGAACATTTCAGTCATTTTTTTTTTTTTGAAGTCGATTATTTTGAAAACGGGTCGCCATTTTCTTCTTGAATTTTTAACAGTGCAAAATCTACTTTTTTGCTTGAAAATTCATCATTTTAGTTGAATTTTGTCTTTTTGGTTTGAAAATTCTTCTCTTTTGGTTAAAAATCTTATTCTTTCGTTGAGAATTTAATTATTTTGTTGAAAAATTTACAATTTTGTCAAGAGTCATCCCTTTTGGTTCAAAATTCGTCTTTTTGGTTGAATATAACTATTTTGATGGGAAATTAAACTATTTGGTTGGAAATGAATTTTTTTATTGAAAATTTAACTGCTCCGTAGAAAATTCATCTTTTTGGTTCGAAACTTCATCTTTATTGGTATAAATTTCTTTTCATCATTATTTTAAGTTAAAAATTAAATTTTTTGGTTGAAAATGAATCTCTCTTGGTTAAGGATTTATCTAATTTCCTAAAAATTCTTCTTTTTTGGTTGACTTCAACTATTTTTGATTTAAAATCAAAATCTTTTTGGTCAAAAATTTAACTGCTCGATTAAGATTTGAACTCATTTGTTAAAAAAAATTTTAAGCTTCAAAATTGATGTTTTTAGTTTAAAATTGAACTATTTTGTTACACATTCATGTATTTTGTTGAAAATTCTATTTTTTGTAAAATCCGATGAATTCCCTACTGAGAGTCCATTGGATGATTATTAATTTGCCAAAATATTCTTCTTAGCCTGATATGTTTGTTTATTGAATTCTCGTTGAAATTATGAAAATACAACATTTTCAACACTTGTTTTTAATACAAAATGCGTTTTTTCTTAAATTTTCAACAGTTGAAAATTGAAGAAATTTGAAAATTAAATTTCAAGCGGTTGAATTTTGAATTTTCAAAGGTCCCACTATTGGAGATACAACTTTGGAAAATTTAACTGTTGGAAATTTTCATTTTCTTCAATCTTCAACAGTTGAATTTTCAACAGTCTAAAATTTAGTTCACAATTTTCAACTGTTGAAAATTTCGGGAAATTTAACATTGTAGAAAACTGGAATTTCAGCAATTCAACTTCTAACAGTAGAAATTACAACAGTTGAATTTTTAATAGTTGTGTCTTCAACAATTGAAAATTGAACAGTTGAAATTTCAATTTTCTATCATTTTCAACATTTCAAAATTCAGCAACAAAGCGAAGATTCAACTGTTGAAAATTTCAATTTTAATTATCTTCAGATTTCAGCAGTTGAATTTTCAACTCTTTAAAATTCAATTTACAATTTTCTTCATTCTTCAACAATTAAAAACTCAGTGAAAAAAGGAGTTTTGAAAGAAAATTAAATTTTCAGTTGTTAAAAATTCATCTGTCGAAAATTGATTTTTTTTCAAATTTTCACCAGTTGAAAATTCTATCTTTTTTTCAAATTCGCTTTCTTCTTGAATTTTTAACTTTTGAAAATTAAAGAAAATCGAGAATTGAATTTTCAACAGTTGAATCTTCGCTTTTTATTGAATTTCAAAACATTCGAAAATAAAAAAATTGATCATTGCCGAAAATGAGATTTTCAACAGTTCAGTTTTCAACAGTTTAATTCTCAGCAGTTGAAACTGCAATAGTTGTATCTTCGACAGTTGTATCTTCAACAATTAAAAATTCGATTTCCTTTCAAGATTCGCTATCTTCCTTCAATTCTCAAATGTTAAAATTTGAAGAAAACTTATAATTCTGAAAATTGAAAATTGAGTTTTCAACAGTTGGCAATTCAATCAAAGAAAATTCAACGGTTGAAATTAAAAAATTATTAGATTTGAAAATTAAATGTTGAACGGTTGAATTATCAACTGCTGAAAATTTAATTTTCCTCAATTTTCATTCAAAATTCGCTTTTTTTCTGGAATTCCTAAGTGTTGTGAAGTGAAGAAAATTGAGAATCGAACTTTCAACAGTTGAATTTTCAACTTCCTTTGGTTTTCAACAGTGGAAAATTCAACTCTAAAAAATTCATGATAAAAGCAAATTAAAAAAAAAAAAAAATTTCCAGCTGTTAAAAATTTAAATGCCGAAAAGTCAATATTCTACAATTTCCAATCCATAATTTTTTTTAAGTCGATTTTTTCAAAGCGGGGGGCCATTGGCGAAAAATTTATTGGCGAATTAATTGTCATCCAGTAGACTCTCATCGTTGAATTTTCAAGCCAAAGAGATGATTTTCCAAAAAAACAGTTGAATTTTCAACCAAAAAGTATATTTACAATCATATAATTGAATCTTCAAATAAATTGATGAATCTTCAACTGAAAATGAAATGAATTTTTCTAAAAGTGGTTTAACTTTAAGCCAAGTAGTTGATGTTTGAAACAAGAAAAGTGAATTCTCAATGAAACATGTGATAGTTAATGTTTTAACCAAACAAGCTTTTAATTTGAAGTCAAAAACAGATGAATTCAACCAAAAAAGACGAATTTTCAACAAAATATTAAAATTTTCCACCAAAGAGATAGAGTTTCATCTAAAATGATAAATCTTCAACAAAAAAATATACAAATATTCTCAACGAGAGAGTTCAACAAGAAGATTAATTTTCTCCCAAGATAGACGAATCATCAACAGAATACATGAACTTTCAATCAAATAGTTCGATTTTCAACCGCCAAGGGTCAGTTTTCAACCTGATAGTTGAATTTTTAACTAAAAACGATCAATTTTCAAGCAAAAGTAGAATAGTTGAATTTTTGATTGAAAAAATTCATTCTCAACCAAAAATGAGACGAATTTTCAACATAATAGTTGAATTTTCAACCAAATGGATGAATTTTGAACAAAAAAATGAATTTTCAACAAAAGAGTTCAACATTCAACCAAATAGTTGAGTTGTCGACCGAAAAAATTACTCTAACCAAGACGATTAATTTTCCAACAAAAGAGATGAATTATTAACAAAATACATGAAGTTTCGATCAAACAGTTCAATTTTCAACTGAAGAAGATGATTTTTCAACCTGATAGCTGAATTTTTATCTAGAAAAGATTAATTTTCAACTAAATATGGAATAGTTCAATTTTTCATTAAAAAAATTAATTTTCAACTCAAAATGAAACGAATTTTCAACACGACAGTTAAATTTTCAACCAAGGAGACCAATCTCCAACAAAAGAGTTCAGTATTCAATCAAGCAGTTGAACTGTCAATCGAAAAGATTATTTTTAAATCAAAAAGATTCATTTTTCACCAGAAAAGACGAATCCTCAATAAAATACACTCAACTCCAGATTTATGTCGGGTTTCGGGTATCGCCTGCGATGGCCGCGAGGCTCTCCCAAGAATTCCTATGACGCGAACAGTCAGAGCCATGTAAACCATTTCTAGTAGGAATACATTTTATTAATTAACTGTATTTTGTACAAATGTAGATTTTTTTATCAAGAAGGATGGACCTTTTTTAATAGTAAAGACTAGTTAATGAAAAGAGAATTTTTCGCGCGTATTTAAAAATAAATGCAAAATATGCACGCGAGTGCTCGAACTGCCCGCCTTGTGGCTACGGAACTGCTGAACTCTACTAAGATTACGCGCCTCTCTATCTACCCTTTGGACCCCCACATCGGCAATTGCGAGCCAGCGGAAATTCTTGGAAGGACTTAAATCCAGAGGACTTGAATTCAGAGTTGAGCGTACATGAATTTTCAACTAAGAAGATAAATTTTCAACCAGATAATTGAATTTTCAACTAGAAAGGATAAATTTTCACTCAAAAATGGAATAGTTAAATTTTCGATTGAAAAAACTAATTCTCAATCAAAAATGAAACGAATTTTCAACACAATAGTGAGATTTTCAACTAAGGAGATGAATCTTCCAAAAAAAAAATAATTTTTTAAAAATTAGTTCAACTTCCAACCAAATAGTTGGAGTTTCGACCAGAAAAGATGACTTTTCAACCAAATAGTTGCATTTTCAACAAAGTAAGTGACTTTTCAACCAAGAAGTTTAAGTTTGTGCAAAAAAACGAGAAAAAGGGAAAAGAGGGGAAGTTTCTTAAAAACAGGGGGAAAAAGAAGAATTCTTTAAAAAGGGGGTAAAGAGGGGAATAGGAAAAAAGTGTGAAATCTAAAGTATGAGAGTGATTTTCAAGCTTCTCAAGTTATTACGAGGTCGTTTGATGAGTAAGGTAAATTTCCCGCTAGATGGCGCCAAAATGAAATTTGTAGTGTGTAGAACTGTGTACTGAACTTTTGTAGTGTAGTGTGAATCAAGTTGCGCGAAATTTCTACGGCTGTAGGTATTTTCACTGAACGAGTCTATAACAACTTGCACAAAAAACTGGAGGTTAAGCAGGTGTGTGCAAACTGGGTGCCGCGATTGTTGCCTCCCGATC
>JAUMHM010000071.1:22676622-22692073 GCA_032362435.1 Melikaiella ostensackeni | reverse complement strand
TTTGGCGCAACCCCCTCGTCTCCACAAATTGATAACGTAGTTTATGGACGGCCCCCAACTAGGAAAGCCATTAGCAATCTAGGGACGATGAAGTCTCCTCGATCCGGGAAGTTTTTGGAAGTCGCACTAGGTAGAAAAAATGCTGCAAATAATTTAATATAATTAAAACCACACAAGGGTCTCGCTAATACCACTCGACAAATTTAATTTCGGTCCTCGCGGTGCTAGTTGGTGCATGGTACGCATTGTTAGTGCAGACTATATATGTAACGATTGTACCTACCTATCTGCCTTTCTATGTGCAATTATTTGGCTCTGCAGACGCGCTAGAATTACATGTTTGATACAATCAGACCGCATTGCGCGCAGCGTATCGCGTTCAGGTTTTGCAATAAAACCTATACGATATTCTACATTTTATGGTCGGTGTTCCGCTGTAAAGCGCGTTGAGAACGACGTCGACAGTGACCATTGCCGTGGGCTGGGTTTCAGTTTGAAAAGGAATCTCGTTAACCATCTTCCTTCAAAAATTGCTTTTCCTGCCTTTAGAGGGTATTAATTTTTTTTTCATTCCTGACGCTCTACGCCTTTCGGGAGAAAAACCCAAGTTTTGTTAGAGAAAAAATATGCCCACCTTAGGCGGGCACCTTCTCATTGCGCACTGCGCGCGCGTCACTTAACGAAAGATTGAGCGCGCCTAGAGTGCGCGGGTACGCTCTCGCGCTTCGCGCTCGTTTTCGAACGTTATATTTACACACATTTCGATTTCATTTCAAATACCATGTATTTTGTTACTTAAATTTAAAACTGTGATTCAAAACCCAAATGAACTACTGTCATAAAGCGGAACTGAATGTTTTTAATTTGACTTTGAAGAAGCTTGTGAGAATACCTGCAGTTTTGACGTCTGAATTATCATTGCGATAGTCGCGTTTTGCACTTAACAATTAGATTGAACAGACGATTCTATTTGAAGTATAAACGATGTAGACAAAACGCAATGGAATATGAGAAATAGGTATGGTTTTCGATATTTTTTTTTGGTTATGGTCATGATCGAAATAAACAGTCTCGGACCGAGGTCTAATATCACAGTAAATCTTTCAATATTATATCATTATCTTATTTTCGTTATGTATATAAGTTTTCTTAATTTTAAAGAAACAAATGATACAATTTCGTTCTTGAATTAACACAAAAGCGATAATTATCCATCAATTTGTGAGGAATTTATTGCAACAGTCGGGAATGTATCAATTTTTTTGATCATATAACTCTCCCTCTCTCTCTCTTTCTCTAAAAAATTTCATTAGGATAATTTCTTAATCTTGGTGATATCTTCTAAAAATATCAATCATAATTATAACTCACCGATTTCTTCACAAAAGAAATTCATGATTTTCAGAATGAACAAACTTTTTGAATTTCGCTCTGATCGAAAAACTTCATGAAGATAAATTCGAAATAAATTTGATATCTAGTAAAAATTTTGACTGAAATTTCCTAATCTATCAGAGAAATAGTTTTTTCTATTTCTCGAAAATTGGGAAAATTTTAAAGAGCATGTGACTTTTAAAATTTTTATCGAATTTGAGGATGGCATTGTGATAATTTGCAATCTTTTTTATTATTTATCAGAAATCTTGTCAAAAATTTATGAAACTTTTGAAAAAATTTTGACAATTCCATTACACTCTTATGAATGAAAATATAAAAAGTCTTGGTTTAAGGGCAACTCGTGTCCATGACATCCCGAATTACCGACCGTCTCAACTATTTCTTCCACACATTCTCATTTTTGAACTGAAGAAGATATCTGACTGAAATTTCGGCAGACGAGATTCAAACTAGCAGGACATGACTGTCAGGCCTATTTGAGGTTTCATATTGTTTTAATAATGCAATTTTAGCTATATGTAACTCAGATTGTAAGTGGGACCAGGGCTTTAGCACCCTGATTCAGTATTAGCCAGGGCACTAAAGCCCTGTTTCCACTTACATTTGAAGTTACAAGTTAATAAAATTGCATTATTTAAACAAAATGAAAACTCAGATGTGTCATACAGCGCATGAAAAAAAAATCCATTTAGAAAGCCTATAGTGCTAAAATGGTTTGATTTTTATGGCATGAATTAGTAAGCTTAATTTCTTGATTTTGTCTTGTTGAAGTCGGAGATCTACTACAAATCGTTCAGTTCTATTCGTTAATAAGTATATAACTTTAAGTCTTACCTTGCAAATTTCAAAATTCAACTATTTTAATATTTTACAATCGATCTATTGGAAATTGAAGCTTTTGTAACACAATAACCTCACGTTTCAAATTTCTTGTGTTCGAAATTGAATAATTTCAATCAAAAAGCAATCAGTGTTTGAATTTAATTCAATTTTGAAATAATTAAAGTTGTATTACTTATTTTGAATATTGAAAATTTGAATAAATGGAAATTTGTAATAAAAAATATAAAGGAATAAAAAATTTCAAAATGCAGTGTTGAGTATTGCAAAAACTTGCTCTTCAAAGAGTTCGAAATATAATAATTCTTAATCGGTAGTATTTTACAGTTAAATAATTCATGAACTGGAATCATGAAAATGACGATAAATTTGAGTTATATTGTTTCAAACTTATTCTTACTTCCATTTCTATCCAATTTTTCTTTCGCTCATGAAGATTTTTTTCAGAATTGATAATCACAACTAAAAAAATGTATAATTTTTAAAAATTACAAAGAATTTGATTATCTTTTGCGATGTTAATCACAGAAAAGGTACATATTTAATCAGAGACATGTTCGGCCAACAATTGTTCTCTTTCAGAATTATTTATTGTCGACACGTGTGATTTATGGTAAATATACTTTTGCACGAGCACTTAATTACGTCAGAACGAAAATTTATGTCTCTTAATTATTTATTGCCGTTTGGTGATTCATCTCAGATTTTCGCGGATTTCTGAGTAAATTATTCTAATCAGGACGAAAAATTCGGAGACTTGTAAATAAGTCGCTGCGAATAAACAGAAATAGTTTACACGTCATGTTAGAAACTAAAACATCTCATGAGAGTTTAGAGTTTAATATAATACATTAGATTTACTTTAGCAATATTTTTTTCATTACTATTCTTTCTCCTCATAATTTATAGATATTATTTTTCTATTTCACGTAAGCGCTTTAGGACTACACTCTTACTAAAAATATCAAAGTGGTAATGAAATTCACTTGACGAAAATGGTTCCGGACTGCGGAACTTTTCCCTTGTAAGTTTTGAATTGTAATTGTCTTGTCAATTAATTTGAGATTTTCAAGATTTACATTACTTACAATGTTAGGTACTAATTTGGTGGTATTATACTTTTCAAAACAATTGTTCTATGATAGAGCTTCGTAATTGCAATTAGTATTATGGTGTCCGAAAAGGGCTGTAATAGTGTGTACAAGACTCTCATAATTATCAATACAATTGAAATTGTGTATTCAGTGTTTACCTGAGATTCCAATTATATTTGTTCCAACAATGATGTCAAAGGGCTCACTAGTTGGTTTCTTCTTAGTATCCAATTACACTGATTGCTTTGTCGTGTGAATAATATGCTTTGTTTAGTTCAGTTTGGGATTGTTTAGTTGAGTTTGGTGTTTATATTCCACTTAGAAATCCATATTTCATTCATTGAATTACGTTTGGTGAAATAACCTTTTTCATAGATAGGAACTGGAGCAGAGATGATATTATGCTGCGGTAGCTGAAGATTGATTAGAAGTTCCATCGAATTTTGTAATTTTCATGTTGCAACTGTTGTTATTTAGTGTTCTCAATAGAATATCAACAGACGTTACACTTCTAGATTTTCAATAATCCCTTATCAATCAACTTCACCTAGACAATACTTTACTCTATAATACAATATCCCATCCTGAATACAATACCCCCTCCCGAAAAACGAAAAGTCACTTTATTTAACTCCTACAATAAATGCTGAAAAATCATCTGATCAGTTCCACCCATCCTAACAAAGCCATAGCTCATTATCACACCTGAATGATGCATTTGAAGATAATTCGTACATTAGCAGATTCCAATTGAATTTTCGCAGTATCTTTACTCAGCATGACTTAGAAACTGAAGAATAATGTTGTCCTCTTAAAATAGTTGACAGTTAATTAGTAGTTCATTTAAATTTTGGATTTTTCATGTTCAAACTGTTGTTTTTCAATATACTCGATAGAATATCAAGGTAAGTTATACTTCCAGACCTCCAGTATTTCCTTATTATCAATCAACTTCACCTAAACAACACTTTCCTCTGTAATACAATATCCCTTCCTAAAAAACGAAGTCACTCCCCTTAACTCCCACAATGAATTCTGAAAAATCTTCTGATCAGTTCCACCCTTCCAAGAAAGCGATAGCCCATTGTCACATCTGAATGATGCATTTGAAGATAATCCGTACACCAGCAGATACCAATTCCATTTTCGCAGTATCTGTACCCTGCATGATTGAGAAACTGAAGCAATAATGTTGTCTTGTTAAGATAGTTGAAGGTTCATCAGAAATTCATTTGAATTTTGAAATTTTCGGGGCGAAATTGTTGTTATTCAATATTCTCGATAGAACATCAACAGACGGTGCACTTCTAGACTTCCCATAATCCCTTATGATCAATCAGCTTCATCTAAACAATACCTTTCTCTATAATACATAACTCCTTCCTAAAAAAGAAAAAGTCACTCCTTTTAACTCAAACAAAAATTTTGAAAAATCTTCTGATCAGTTTCACCCTTACAAACAAAGCGATATTCCATTATCACATCTGAATGATGCATTAGAAAATAATTCGTACACCAGCAGAATCCAATCCCATTTTCACAGTAACTCTACCCCGCGTGATCTAGGAACTAAAGCAATGATGTTGTCCTATCAAAATAGTTGAAGGTTCATTGGAAGTTCATTTGAATTTTCTATGTTGAAACTGTTGTTTTCCAATATTCTCGATAAAATATCAACATACATTATACTTCTAAACTTCCAGTAATCCCTTATGGGCAATCAACTTTACCTAAACAATATTTTCCTCTATAACACAATACCTCATCCTGAAAAACAAAAAGTCACTCCTTTTGACTCCCACAAAAATTCTGAAAAATCATCTGATTAGCTCCGTCCACCCCGAAAAAGCGATAGCCCATTGTCTCCTCTGAATTATGCATTTGCACACAATTTATATACTGGAAGGTTCCAATTCCACTTTCGCAGTATCTCTACCCCGCATGATTTGAGAACTGAAGGAATTATGTTATACCGTTAAGATAGTCGAAGGTTCGTTAGAATTGCATTTGAATTTTGAATTTTCCTTGTTGCAACTGTTGTTATTCAATCTTGTCGATAGAATATCAACAGGCGTTGTTCTTCTATACTTCTAATAATCTGTGATTATCAATTAACTTCAGCTAAACAATACTTTCCTCTATAATACAACACCCCATCCTGAAAAACAAAATGTCACTTCCTTTAACTCTCACAAAATATTCTGAAAAATCATCTGATCACTTCCACCCTTCCTAACAAAACGATAACCCATTATTACCTCTGAATGGTGCATTTGAAGATAATTCATATACTAGAAAGTTCCAATTCCACTTTCGCAGTATCTCTACCCCGCGTAATTCAGGAACTGAAGCAATGATGTGATCCTGTTAAGATAGCCGAAGGTTTATTAGAAGTTCATTCACCTAAACAATACTTTCCTCTATAAGACAATACCCCATCCTGAATGCAATATCCCATCCTAAAAAACAAAAAGTCCCTGCCTTTAATTCCCGCAATTAATTCTAGAAAATTATCATAACCAACAAAGCAATAGCCCATTATCACCTTATGAATTATGCATTTGAAGATAATTCGTATACCAGCAGATTCGAATTCCATTTCCGCATTATCTCCACCCCGCAAGATTTGCAGATTGACCGGCTCATTCACTATCATCCAGATGATTTTTATTTTGTTTCTCTCCTGCTAAATTTCTTTTCGGCGTTGCGTATAGGTGCGTGGGTGCTCGGACGATCGGACGAGCGGATTCACCAACAACCGAACGAAGGAACGAAACGAATGGCGTGTACCAACGTACGAACGCACACGCGCCGTGTAGATATAGCCATCGCAGTTGAATATAGCTTTGTGGATGGGTCGATAACGCGCAACTCTCTCGCTCATCGCAGTCGGCGATGCCACGCTGTGGACCCCCTAAGCCGAGCTTTCCTCTCATTCCGCCGTAAGCCCGCACTCTGGCACATCCACCAGCCACCAGGAACAGCCACCTGCATCACCAACTCTCTCCACTCGTGCCACGAAGCTCGACCGGGATGCTTCAGTATTCGGCGATGAGGCAGAGCATTTTCGGCCCGACAAGAAGCTGAAAGAATGCGCGGCCTTCGCGTGACGGGAAGTCATCCTGTCGCGTGCCGCGACCTCAGGCGGAAGTGCGCCTAACAGGTTGTTGATTCGTCAACCGGAAGTCGACCGAGTTACCCAGTGCGTTGTTTATACTGCGTCGTGTCATCACCCTTCATTCGGATCGGTATGAGTTTGGCAAATCAGTATCAACAATGTGCTTCATCAAACCGGTGTGCTTCTTTCTGACCAGCCGTCATCTATGAAGTAAACACAGTCAACAGAAATCTGGATTTTAAGATCAACTTGCAGTGATCATCAGATCAGGCTTCCTCTGAAGATTCCTTAGTCCTTCAGTTGTGTCATCTATTATTATAAGCAACCTACAAGTGTTGTATCATCATCAGTTTTAGCTCAAGTTTTCTGAAAATCCATTAGTTTGTCACATCTTGAAGGATATTTGAGATACTATATCTGGGATACCATCCTTCGAGGACACAATTGGAGATATTGCACTGATTCTAAAGAAGGTTTTGATGCTCAAGCAGAGATGTTTACTTTACCAAATCAGAAGGCGACTCATGGTCTCTCAAAGTCGCTGCTCATTTTGGATGATCGTTTCTAGGCTGGTCGGTCGCGTGATGGACAAACGGGTTGAAAAGTGCGGTACGGGATGTTTCGCGTAGACTGTCATCGGTGCATGTTTCCTTATGAAGAATCTAGTCCTTTTGAAATGTCAGAGACTCTTGGCGCCCAAGACGCGTCGGACGTCCCGCGACGGCAACCGATACCAAAAATACTGGCGTGTGTGAATCTGACCTAAGGTCGAGGAGCGTCAGAATAGATGATAAGAGAAGCTTTTAAGTTTCAAGTGTTTAGTAGCTCTTCAGGTGAAGTACCAAAGAAACGGACCCGTAGGGA
Organism: Melikaiella ostensackeni; assembly: GCA_032362435.1. NCBI lineage: Eukaryota > Metazoa > Arthropoda > Insecta > Hymenoptera > Cynipidae > Melikaiella > Melikaiella ostensackeni. The sequence continues at coordinate 22,684,759 of JAUMHM010000071.1, read as the reverse complement.
GCGGGGAGATTGAAAGTGTCTCAAGAGTCGACATATCCATGTTACGTAGGGTGCAGTGTTCACTGACGCGAGTGTGAAATTGTTGTTGATGTAATAGTTGGCGTGTTCTTCGCTCAGTGTCGTGCTACATCACTGGAAACATTAGTGTCCCACAGGAAAATGAAGAGATTCTCTTCCTTCTTCACCTCAAGGTAGGAAAGTTATACTTTCTGAAAGAAGTATCTTTGCAAAAGATCTTTGGAAAAGAAAGGAAGGAAGGGTACTTTTGCAGAATGATTTTTTAGAAAGCTGCAGTTTTTAAATATTGATTATAGATTGTTCTGGATTTGATAGATTTCGAAAATTTAAAGATTTTTCAAACTGGTTAGGTTTATGAACATGCTGCTGATCTCGTGGTTCCAAAATTAGAATATAGTTAAGCGAATTGTGGTAGAACTTGGTATTGCCAATTTTAGAAAAGTGGACATCTAGCAACAATAAACTGATGCAGCTTTTGATAAATTGCTTTGTTCATTTTGTGCATTATTAAAAATGAATCCAAAGCTTAAATATTAGGATTGTAGAGTTCAAGATCTGGCTCTGTATTCAAATACACTATTCTAATCATTGAAACAAATGTAACCAGATTTGAATCTTCTATCGCATGTTTTCTGGTAAAATCTTCTGATACACATGGAACAAAATTAGCTTTATCTAGTGCTTAGATGGGTACTGGAGAATGCTAGAATAAGTTTTCTGAATTTGTTTCACTGTTCGAATTCCAAAAATTAGGTATTACAATGAAAGCAGTTCGGGTTAACCAAAATTGCTTTGAGAAATAAATTGTTTAATTGATAAAAAGTTATAGTTTTCGAGTGTTAAGAATAAAAACTGGAGATGTGCTGCTTTGTTGAGATTTTTTTCAAATTATTCTTTTACTTCAACTTCAAAACTACAACTTATTTTGACGTCGATCTAAAGCTATAGAGAAACAGTACTAAAACTTCTAACGATTCGAAAGCCAATTTATAATTCAATAATCTGGTGTTTATTTTACAACTAGAAAGTCATGAACGTACGATAACATAAATCTTCTCCAGCCGATTCCTCTATCACTATTAGAATATATATTTTAGAAGGTGCACGTGGTACACATGGTATATTTTGTTTGCCCAAGTATCCGCCTTCGGTTAAGTTGTTTATACATTCTCGCCTGATGATTCTCGGAGGTTTCCAACGCAGATTTTGAAAGACTTCCAAAACACACCAAGGACAGATATCCAATGTGACAAATTTGCTTTGACGCAGTTATTTCCAATACTTTAGGATTGAGAGAAAATTTATTAGGTTCTGGATTGGAAAATATGATATGATTATTTGGAAATAGTTGAGGAAAGAAGCAATTGATGCAATTCCACCGCTGCCACTTCTTTTTTTCTAGTCTTTCAACACTTATTTGAATTTGAAATATGTCTCCCATATCCAGGATATCTTCAGTCGCAATATCCATAATTTTTTAGCAACACACTATTTTCTGAAAGTCAAATTGAACAAATCGTTTCCATTTCACCGTGTCTTTCTCTGGACAATAAAAGAAAACCTCGACTACTAGCAGTCTCACCACTTGAGTACAAATCTCTTTATAATTGAACCCTTTCACTGAAGCGTATGGTCGTTTCTTTTCCCTTTTTTTTTTGCTTTTCCCTTTTTCTCCGTCGCATTTTTTTCTCTGAAAGTGCAATTTTCAAGCAACGCCGCAATCGCCCAGGGGCGTCGTAGCTGTGCGCGATCGAGTCATTATTATTATTTCGCGCGGGACGCTCCATTTGCAAGCACTGCGGTTACATTACTCGTTCTGTAAAAGTAGTTTCCATCTATTATTCGTAGTCACGAGCATCTAGAAAGTGGGGATGAAAAAAAAAGTCGCCGAAGAAAAGATGGGAAAAAAGGAGGAAATAGAAGGAGGAATGAAAAATAAAGAGAGAAACGTATAAAAGTAGGAAAAAAAGGCATTGCTGTTGTATCGACCCAAGTTTCGCGGGACGCGGTTAACTCGACGGGACAAATTTATGAAAATTTCATGGAAAGTTTCTCTCGTGTTGCGACGACTTATCCCGGATCCGCGGCTCTGTATTCAGCTTCAAAACTAACTCGGCCTGGCACCACTTGCTGACATCTCTTTCGCCCATGAATGTGTAATGAGGTATATATATGGTAGCAAAAGTAAATGAACATCTCTAAGAATTCAAGTTGAATTTGTAGAAAACTATACGTTATCACTAATCTTTGATCATACAAATGTAGTGGGTTTTTAATTAGAAATAGGAATTAATTACTGTCATCAGAAATGACACCTCCCAACTAATGTTTGATCATTGATATTTTACATTCATGTTCGAAATACGGGGAAGGTTTCACGTCTCGAGACGGTAAACAATTATTGAGTACCGATAATTCATATTGAAACTTTAAGCAAATGGTAAAGTTATGTATTTTCTTCTTTTTCCAATGTTCATTCGATTTTATAAGTTGTTATAAATTTTATTTTAAAACTAAACAGTATTCAATTTATTTAAGTCCTTTCGCTGGTTGAAAATGTCGAATGGCCCCATGTTATTTTCCACTATATTGCACTATGTCTCATAAAGTGTTCTAATTATCTTTCCGGACAATTAAGAGTCAACACTGCATTTTCACAGCCTCATTCTACAATTTCATTTTAAATTTACAATCTCCTTCGAATCTAAAATTAAACCAAGATCCCATTGTTTTAGTAATTCATCTTAGCAATTCAAAAATTCAAACCTCTCTCCCTTAATTCAGTTATCGCCTGTGTTTAATGAAATAATGTTAGATTCCATAAAAATATTGATGTTGGTATTAATTCTCCATGGTTCGCTTTAAGTTTATTTAAAAGAGCAGATATTTATAAAAGAAGAAATTTGATGCGGTTTTGAAAAATCTTTTTTCGCGTATTTTTAGAAACTTGCAGTTGTAGATTTAGCTACAACAAAAACATTTTCTTTTTCTTTGTGTTTTATCTTGCGGGACAAAATATTCTCGACTTTACTGCTAGGTCATTAACGATCGTTGAAGGTCGTTTGTTATTTAAAAAGTTATTTTTCACGAAGATAATAAGAAATATGGAGCATTTAAAAATACTTTTTAACGTTCTGAAGATTCGAGAAAAAATTAATTCATAAGCTATTTAAAAATGTTTTTAAAATTTGTGGGATATCGTAGCTTCAAATTTTGTGTTTTCCATTTAATAGAATAGAATACTTTTTCTCAAATATCTAAAAAAGATGAATCTGGGAAATTAGGATAATTAAAAACAATTTTGAGTCGAAAATTTGAAATTTGGAGGCATTGTAGTTACTCTTAAAAGAAGCAAAAGAGCTGAACAGTTTTCTAAATAGTGTATTATAAAACCAGGAATTGTTTTTATTCCTATAAATTTTGCTTTTTTAAAGTTGTGAATTTTTTAGATCATAATTATACAATAAATTATAAATAAATTATAAGTAAATCTCTCGAGAGCAATTTGGGATGAGAAAAATATCATTTTCATCAAATTCTGATCTTGGCCAAAATGAATCCGACTTTGGTTCATAATGATTTGAATCATTTGATCATTTGGAACCAAATTATAGTTTATCCGAAACCAAGATTTAGATCATTTTGAACCTGATTGTATTTCATTCCAACCAAAATAGAAATAATTCGGAACCATAACGTTGATTATTTGGAACCAAAATGTAGATAATTCTAAATCTAAATGTAATTAATTTTTAATAACAATGTATGTTATTTTTAACCAAAATGTGGATCAGTTGAAACCAAATCTGTCGTTCAGACGAAGTAAGTTGCTACCGTCCTGATAGAGAAAGTTGCTATCTACATTCCTTAAAGATCGAAAAAAAATCTATTTACTGATGAAAATTTTTTATGTACTCAAGAAAAACACCCAAAAATTTACAATTAAAAATAGACTTTGAGACTACCTGCTTTTCGGCTTATTAGAGACAGATGTACAATAAATGTACACAACAGGAAGGAAAAAGAGAGAGAAAAATGAAAGAGTCAACCAAAACCATCCTGACACTCTTTCTTGTCTTCGTATTTTTTATTCTACTGGTAACCAACATGTTTCGAAGCCAATTTAGATTTCCTTATCAGAGGAAATTTATAGGAAAAACAACAGATATAAAATTGATAAATTGTTAGATTAGAAAATTATTATTATTGCCTGAAAATAAGAAACAGATATGATTGATAGTAATTCCAGTTTTTTGGTACATATTTCATTCATTAATTGAAAATTGAAATTCTGACACAGGCGAAAAATTTTCTGGATAAATCCCAACATCCAGATCCTTTTATTCTATAATTGAAAATAAATTCCCGCAAATTCCAAAAAATGACACAAAACTAAAGTCATTATATCCAATTAATAATTGCATCCCAAATTCTATAGCAAGATCTCTTTTTAAATTAATAGCTTCGTAACCTTCCGTGATTGTGATTAGCATTTCCATGAACTCTCTGTTTTTTTATTTCTCTCATGATACAAAATTTTTACATCATCCTTTTGAACGGAACTCTATATATCGAATGTAACCCCAATTTTCCTAGCTAGGAATATTGTCACATTGAGAATTGCAGGAAAATACTTCTTACGGCAAACTATAGATAGCAATTTTCCCTACCAGGACGGCAGAAATGTAGTTCATTATAAAGCAAAGTTAGTTTACTTGAAACCAAAATGTAGATGATTTTGAACCGAATTGTAGTTCGTTTCTGAACAAAATAAAGACAATTTGGGACCATAATGTAGATCATTTGGAACAAAAATGTGAATAATTTGGAACAGAAAAGTAATTCATTTTGAATAAAAATTTAAATAATATTAAACCCAAATGTAGATCACTTAAAACCAAATCTGCTGTCCTGATGGAGAGAGTTGCTATATACATTCTTCCGTAAGGGATATTGTCATATTGAGGATTGTAGAAAAACACTCCTTACGGCAAACTGTAGATAGCGATTTTCTTCAATAGGACGATTAAGAAAAGTTAGTTAATTTTGAACCAAAATGTAGATCATTTTGAACCAAAGTATAGATCATTTTAAACAAATATGTAGATCAATAGATATGTAGTTCATTTCGAACAAAATGCAGATCGTTTGGATCCAAAATGTAGTTCATTTAAAAATAAAATGTAAACCATTTCGACCCTGAATGCAGTTTGTTTCTAACCAAAATAGAGACATCTTGGAAACATGATGTAGATCACTTGGAACTAAAATGTAGATAATTTTTAACCAAAGTGTGATTAATTTTGAATAAAAATGTATGTTTTTTCAAACCAAAATCCAGATCACTTGAAACCAAATCTGCCGTCCTGCTGCTGTTTACATTCTTCCTTAGTATAATATTGTCGCATTGAGGATTGTAGGAAAATACTTCTTACAGCAAACTGTAGATAGAAACTTTCTTTACCAGGACGGCCGAAATGTATTTGATTGTGAAGTAAAGCTAGTTCATTATTAAGTTAAATGTAGAACAGCTTGAGACAAATTGTAGATCATTTTGAACCAAAGTACAGATCATTTGGAACCAAAATGTAAATCATTTCGACCCTAATTGTGGTTCGTTTTTAAACAAAATGGAGATAATTTGAAACAATAATGCAGATCAGTTGGAACCAAAATGCAGATAATTTTAAACCAAAATGCAATTAATTTTTTAATAAAAATGTATGATATTTCGGAAAAAAATCTAGTTCACTTAAAACCAAATCTGCCGTCCTGATGAAGAAAGTTGCTATCTACATTCTTCCGTAAGAGGTCGTTCATATATTACGTAACACGTTTTTCTTTTGTTCATATCGTTGTGTTCTCTTTAATTTCACGGCAATCTTATTCTCGTCTTTATACGAACAAAAGAAAAATGCGTTACGTAATATATGAACGATCCCTAAGGATATTATCGCATTGTGGATCGCAGAAAAACACTTCTTACAGCAAAGTGTAGATAGCGATTTTCTCCAATAGGACGGTGTAGAAAAATTAGTTCATTTTAAAATAAAGTGTAGATCATTCTGAACCAAAATGTAGATCATTCGGAACAAGGATGTAGTTCATTTGTCTCAAAATGCAGATCGTTTGGATCCAAAATGTAGTTCAACTCAAACCAATATATCAATCATTTCGACTCTGAATGTGGTTCGCTTCTAACCAAAATAGAGATAACTTGATAACATGATGTAGATCATTTGAAACTGAAATGTAGATAATTTCAAACAAAGTGTAATTAATTTTGAATGAAAATGTATGTTATTTTGAACTACAATCTAGATCACTTAAAATTAAATCTGCCGTCCTCAGAGGAAGTTGCTGTTTACATGCTTCTTAAGGATATTGTCGCATTAAGGATTGCAGGCAAACACTTCTTACGGCAAACTGTAGATAACAATTTTCTCTAATAGGACGGTAAAGACAAGTTAGTTCATTTCAAACCAAAATGTAGATCATTTCGAACCAAAGTATAGATCATTTTGAACCAAAATGTAGATTATTTGGATCCAAAATGTAGTTCATTTGAGACCAAAATGTGAATCATTTCGAGACTAAATGTAGTTCGCTTCTAACCAAAATAGAGATAACATGGTCCCACGATGTAGATCATTTAGAACTCAAATGTAGATAGTTTCAAACCATAGTCTCATTAATTTTGAATAGAAATGTATGTTATTTTGAACCAAAATCTAGATCACTTGAAACCAAATCTGCCGTCCTGATAGAGGAAGCAGCTGTTTCAATTCTTCCTAAGGATATTGTCGCATTGAGGATTGCAGGAAAACATCTCTCACGGCAAACTGTAGATAGCAACTTGCTTCACTAGTACGGCAGGAATGTAGTTCATTGTAAAGCAAAGTGAGTTCATTTTGAACCAAAACGTAGTTTATTTTCAACCAAGTTGTTGATAATTTGAAACAAAAGGTAGATCATTTTAAATAAAGTCAGTCTTTTGTGAAAGTTAATTTTCGACAAAACTCAAATTTGTTCTATGTGCAGAAGAAACGAAAAATGCAGGAAGTAGGAAGTAGGAAGCTGTCAATAAAATAAAAATGAATTTGAAGCTGCTGCATCTAGATTTAGCGTAAAATCAGTCGTCACGTCTATTTTTAGTAAATTCGCTGATGTATCCGTCTTTGATTCTGAGACCGGGTGGTGCTAGAATTTCAATGAGAACCTTTTGACGCCCGTTTGAGTAAACGGAAACTTTGAGGAGATGCGAGCGAATGACGGTTCGGTGGCCACTTTGATATATGAAACTGGAAGCTCGAGTTGAAACGATGCTTGAAATATGCCGGTTAGTTTGACAACGAGTCGCACTTTTAACAAAGAATGTCCGACATGTTACGCATAATGATGTCACAAAGGAAAGACAAAGAGACAGTGACTTTTATGGTCTGGCTTGTACTCTCTAAAAAATTCGAAATTTCGTATTACTCAAAAAAGTTTGAACCCTTGGAGCTCTGAAAGCCTCGCTGGTTTTCTCAGCGATTTCAGATCGAACGGTTCGTTCTCACAATAAGAATGATTGATTTGAGGTCAACTAAATTATAAACATTGTTAAGGCAGGCCTGATTCACATTGGCTCATTGAAAAGTCCAGTGAGTCCGCCTAGGACGAAACGTGGAAAAAAAAAGATAATTCCTGCGGGTACAGTTGGATAAAGTGACAAAAAACAACAAGATAGGTTTGAAATAAATTACCGAAGTTTCCTAAAAAATTTCCCTGATGAGGAGGTCTGAATGATCTCTAATCATTTTAGTCCCTAGTAGTATAAAAAGGTCGGAGAAAGAATGAGGAAAAGATCTCTTTCCTTCCTTCCCTTTTTTTTGTTACAGTTTTGTCTCTAATGAGCCATTCACACTGATTATTGAAAATTTACTCGTTTTAAAGACTTCTTGTGCAATTTTTCTGTTTATACAAGATGACTTCGTTAAATTTTACGTTTTTTCAAAGTTATTTCATCAAAGAGACAAGTGTTCGACTATTTTATGCAAACAAGCTTTGGGACCGTTCAAAAACTGCGTGACGATTTGTGACGTTGGTTGTGTGGGGGGGGGGGAGTTAACGCAGAAAT
>JAUMHM010000071.1:22648486-22670988 GCA_032362435.1 Melikaiella ostensackeni | reverse complement strand
AGTGTCAGAAATCAGTCATTGTTGACAATGCCTAGTCAATGTCGACTGTACCCGCTGGAATTGGTTATTGTTGACAATGTCTACTTAATGTAGACAGTGCCTGCTGGCATCGGTCAATAGCGACAATGCCTGATGGATGTAGACAGTGCCCGCTGGTATCGGTCATTGTCGATAGCGTGTACGCCAGAAACTACAATTCTGAAAAATCCAACATTGACCGGTCATTGTCGGCAATACCCGAAGACCGGCGGTCACTGTCACTTTGCATGAATTCTCCAAAGTTTGGAGCAATAAGCCTAACTGACGGCGATAAACTATTCACAAGGCCAATGTCAGCTCTCTGAAAATTATTACTTTTGGTGAATGGCAGAGCTTAGATCATTGACCTCCATATTCCTGTTGTTAAATGTGAGAAAAATGAAAATTCCATTACGGCTGATTGAAAAATAGATGCTATTTGACAATCGTGTCAACAATTTTTTTTTAAATTCAGAATTTGACTGATTTTCAATCAATGCGCTCTACTTTTGCTAACGGAACCAACTACAAATGTCTTACTGCTGACAAATTGAAAACAATTCTTAAATGTTTAAAAAAATTGTTATGAACAAAAAATTCGGCAATTGTATATTTTTCAATTAATAGGTTCAAATTTGTATAGCATTGTCGACAATGACCGGTCGGTGTTGAGAATTTCAGAATCTTAGTTTCCGGGATAGAAATTGGCCAACTATTGTCGACAATGACTGATGCCAGCGGGCTCTGTCGTCATTGCTCAGCCATTGTCGAAAATGACCGATGCCAGCAGTAACTGTCTACATTGATTAGGCATTGTCGAAAATGACCGATGCCAGTGGGCACTATCTACATTGACTAGGCATTGTCGACAATGATTGATGCCAATGGGCGCTGTCGATATTGACTAGGTGTTGTTGACAATAACTGATTTCCGACATTGACTGTAACATACATATGAAAAAAGGTTAAGAACCTGAAGCTGTCTGTCTGGAAATGTAGGATATTCTAGAGAAAAAAAACAAAAGATCACGTAGGGACTATGGCTTGCGGCAGGGAAAAATAGTCTAATTGGTCATACAAAGAAAAGCCTTCATCGACAGACATTTTTATGTTATGAGCCATAGTCTCTACATCATTATTTTTTTCTCTTACTCTATAATATCCTACATTTCAAGCCAGACAGCTGGCATCGGTCACTGTCGACAATGCCTATTCAATGTATACAGTGCCTGCTGGCATCGGTCACTGTCGACAGTGCCTGATAGATGTAGGCAGTGCACGCTGGCATCAGTCATTTACGGCAATGCCTAATAAATGTAGACAGTACCCGCTGGCATCGGTCATTGTCGGCTCTCTGAGAATTATTACTTTTCGGGAATGGCAGTGTTTTGATCATTGAACTCTATATTTTTGCTGTTAAATGTGAGAAAAATTAATATTCAATTACAACTGATTGAAAAGTGCCATTTGACAATCGTGTAAGCAGTTTTTATTTGAAAATTCAGAATTTGATTAATTTTCAATGTCAGTTTCTTTTTTAGTCAATGCGCTCCATTATTGCTCACGGAACCAAATACAAATGTCTTACGGTTGACAAATTGACAACAATTCTTAAGTGATTAAAAAAATTGTTATAAACAAATTCAACATTCGGATATTTTTCAATTAATAGGCTCAATTTTGAAGGGCATTGTAGACAATGGCCGGTCAATGTTGAAAATTTCAGAATCTGTTTCCGGGATAGACATTGCCCAACCGTTGTCGACAATGACCGGTGCCAGCGGACTTTGTCGACATTGATTAGACATTGCTGACATTGACTGTAACATATACACATAAGCAGGATTCAATGTCAATAAGTTTATAAACAAATTTCAAAAATAATTTAAATCAAAATATTTTTAATATGGTTTACACCTCCATTAATTGACATCAAAGTTTCGTTTATTTCTCCAATCAAAAACAGTACATTTGATATATTTTTAAACTGTGCAAAAGTGGAATTTTAAGTTCAATAGACGAGAAATATTGCTAAATGAACAAAATATCAGCAAATAGAAAAAAATACGGTTTTGCTTAAAATAAAGTTTCTTTTCTTTTTTCGTTAATTTATTGATAATTTGTTTGTTTTGTTCCATTTCAAATTGTCCGATGTCATCGATTTTGATTGTTAAGACTTGAAATTTGAGATATAAATTGACTTTCAAATCGTAAATGTTCTGAATTATTATCCAAATTATTGAAATTGATAACTTTTTGAAGTATGGGAATTCCGAAAGACACTTTTTTGCATCAGAAATATATATGTTCAAAAACTGAAATGCTTTCCCAGGCTTAATTATCCAAAATTCGATTTAAATCCATCAGGAGTTATTTTTGTAAATTATATACTGTATAAATGTGTTTGCTTTCCGAATTTCCATGCTCTATAAAACCTTAAAATTGATTTATCTATATAGAAATTAAATTTTCAAAATAAGAAAAAACTTCTCTTCAGGGAAATTTTTATTTTTTTATTTCAATCGAAAAACGTACAAGCCATAAATCGGCGAATAATAGGTGTAAAAGTAAAGTTAAATGCTCCAAGCTGGACCAAACGCAACTCTCGTACAAAAATGAGAGCAAAAAAATAAAGAACCAAAAATGAAGTTTCAGAAAAATGTAAAAAAAGAACCGAAAAAAGTTGAAAAACTTATTACCACTTTGAAAAGAGCTTGTAGGCGTTTTTTCTCATTTTTAATTATTTCATGAAGCATGAATTTTAGTGCGAGATATTGTGGTTACTCAAAATGTATCTAGTTCTAATTAATGTTCATCCTTTAATACCAATCTGAAGTCGAATGAATCAGGCTTTATACAACGTTTGCCAGTTTTAGACAATTTATGGCTCTGTCCGAGCCAAAACGTGCATTGTTTAACAGAATTCGAAAATGTTGTTGTTTGGTATCACCATCCCAAGATAATTGTCCAAAAAAATGTTGACATAATCGGAAACGTGTTCCAATTTCGCAAATCGATTTATAAATTTTATCAAAAGATCTTCCTAAAGAAAATTAACCAATTTTAATTAATTTTGAAAATGTTCTAAAACCTTTAATTAACCCTCAGTTAATCAGAAAAGACAGAAGAACAAATGAATTGGAATTCCCCACTTCTCTTCTATTTTCTTTTCACTATTAAGCTCACACCTTTTTTGCGAGAGCAAAATTGTTGGCACGGTTTCAAGAAGCTTTAGTGAGGCTTCAGGGTCGCCTGCAAGCTCATTTCGAATTAAAATAATCGAAAACGAACAATTCGCCAAAAAGAAGTTCAAAAATCCCTTCCAGGAAAAACAAATTCGATTAGCGGACTTTAGGCAATGATAGATCGTATTCAGTGTCGGAGATGATTTTGCAAACTTGACCTTTCACTTGAGCTTGCAAGTGTTGAGGAAAAGTGGCCACAGTCAAAGCCATGCTGTCGAAAAAGGATTTTGTTGAATCGGTGGGATTAGGGCTGCGTTTGTTTTTGTTGTTTTTGTTGTTATTGTTGATTGGGCCTCGTCTTGGAGAAGCATTGAGAGATGTTTGAATCATCTTTTTTGCAGTTGGATGTGCTGGTTCGGAAAATCGAGATCGGAGACTTCTTTCCATTCCCAAATCTTGCTGATAACTAAAGTCAAAGAAAATTTAGTTCTAGTTAGATAGCTTTTAAAATTAGGGCGCTTACGAAATTGTCAGGAATTAGAAATTAACGAATGTTATTTCAATTTGAAACATTTCTTCCCCCCCCCCCCCGCCCCTGCCCACCCGAAATTTGATTCGGTTTCAAATTTGTTTTTCTCGAAGTTTTATCAGTCGAGGAATTGAAATGCTTTAGAATGTTGCGTCTATTCAAAATTGGAGTTTCGGAACTTCTTGAGCTTACTAAACTTGAATAATTCACAATTTTGATGATATCAAAAATCGATGAGATTCCATTGCTTTTCAAATGTGGAGGATCCATTATAAATTTTGACGCTTCAAAAGTTTGCTTCTTTTATAAATTTCTTTTAACTTTAACATGTTTTTGGTCCAAATTTGGTCTTAGTAAGAAACAGCCTTTTTTATATTTCGTTTTCTTTTTTAAATCATGTTCTATTTCAGACTGAAGGACTTTTCTCAAAATTTTGAATCTTTACAAATATTCTAATTTTCGAAACCTAATGCTTTTGGGATTTGGTTCCATTTTCAATTGATTTGAATTACTCAAAATTTGACTGAAATCCATTAGAAATTATTTTTATAAATTAAATACTGCACAAATCTGGTTGCTTTCCATATTTCCATGCATTAGTAAATCTTAGAATGAATTCACCCATTTAAGAATTGAATTTTTAATATAAGAAAGACCTTCTCTCTAGGGAAACTATTATTTTTTCATTTCATTATTTCAATCGAAAAATGTACAAACCATAAATCGTCCATGAATCAAATTAAGTTTCTTTCAGGAGCTAGTAACTTTGCTAAAGATTCCAATTTTTTTTCTGAATTTTATATTCCAAATAAAAATTTGCTAAGTAAATTTCATTTTTCTGAAATTTGGTATAATTTAAAACTTACATATTTATTATATTTTCATGCTTTAAAAAGTGAGTTCCAATTTGGGATGTTCTTCAATTTCTCTGCCTCAGAAAGAATGATATAAAAATTTTATTCAAAACACCAGTAGGCCCTAGTAATTAACAAAGATTTAATTCTAGTATTTATGTAGCAAAATGAGGCAATTTAATGTTAAGGTTAGGGACTGGTTCCATCGCCTTTAAGCTTGAGTTATGAAGTTGCAAATTAAACAATTTAGTGAAATATTTGTGAGTCTGAAAACCATTAATTGAAACTAAGAACATCAAGAAAATATTATTAATCCTTTTTAACTTTGGGCTGATAAAATAATATATTATTAAATTGATTAATTTGGTATTTTATAACTCGAGCTTAAGGGCGATGGAACCAGTCCCTAACCTCAAAATTGAATTGCCTCATTTTGCTCCGTGAGAATTAGAATTACATCTTTGTTAGATACTAGGAACTGCTTGTATTTTGATTCAAAGTCTGTATTCTGAGCGAAAAAATGGATAATTTCAATACTTCTTGTGTGAAATGAAATTCTCAGATTTTAACCTGAGCATTCCAAAAATTCATTTTACCCAAAAAGAATATAAATTAGCTGATTTGTCACGCCGAAAATAGACTTTTATCAAAAAAAGGAGTAGACCCTAGTATCTAACAAATATTTAATTCTATTATTTGTTCCTCAAAATGAGGCAATTCAATTTTGAGGTGAGGCCCTGGTTCTATCACACTTAAGTGTTTTTTATTCGAAATTTTAACATTTTTTTTATTTTTAATTCATCAAATTCATGTTCTATCGAATTTCAAGTTTAAAGGATAAAATTTTGAAATCTTTATTTTTCAAGCTTTACTTCATTTTCCAATTTTACAATTTTGAGAGCGTTGAATTTCTATTGCACATTTCTCTAATTACAAATCATATGATATTCAACTTTTGATTTTTAAATTCTTCGACTATCAGTGATTTAATTTCAGATTTTTACTTTTTAACGCTTAGGGTATGAAATTATTTTTTTATCATACATACATCTAAAATGCACTAAAACTTTATATTTTTCAGTTGAGAACCTCTAAGGCTTGAATTTTAAATTCGTTATTTTTAAGACTGCTAATTTGAAATTGTTAATATTGAATGCTTTAAACTCAAAATTGTTTCGTTATCGCCTTTTCAAATTGTTTAAATAAATTTAGAGTCGCCGAATTTGGAATGCTCTATTTTTTAGCTGCCCAATTTGAAAAGCCTTGTATTTTAAATTTTACAATTTGAAATTGTTCAATTTGGAAAACTTGAATTTAAAATTTCGAAAACTTCTCATTTTAAATTTTTCTGATCCAAAGATTTTGATTTGAAGTTCTTGGATTTTAAAAGCTTGGTTTTTAAAAATTGATCCACATTTCAAGGCTTAAAATTTCAAATTATTGAATTTTTATGTCGTTCAATTTTAAGTTTTACAATATCTAACAAATTGTAATCTTTAGAGCTTCTTCGTGATTACTTTCCATTTTTGTTTTGAATAACTGACTCTTGAAATTGTTTAATTATGACGCTTTTAAATTTTTAATTGCTCAATACTGAAGCCTGCTCTTTCAAAATATTCTCTTTTCGAGAGAATTTGGAATTGATCTCTTTCAATTTGGATTTAACTTCCAGTTGTTAAAAATAAATTTGTTCAGTTGTTAAATGAAAATTCTTTAGTATTAAATGTCCTAATTTTTTTACTTGAAAAATTTTGTAAACTACTGTATAGCAATTTTAATCCCTAACTAAATCTTTGTTTTCGGAGATAGTAAACATGACCGGTTTCTTATGAAATCGGGCACTCTGATCCTGGTCATGTTACGGAAATTTTTATGGCTAAAATATGTCCTTTTTCAAGGTAAGAATTAAACCATCTAGCATGACCGTCATCAACTTCGAAAAAATTATTTTGAATGATAGATATAAAAAACAATAATTTTAACGAAAAAATTATTTTGAATGATAGATATAAAAAACAATAATTTTAACTAAACTAATTAAGTAAATTTTCCTTTTTTGACTTTCTTCGACCAGTTCGAAAAGTATAATTTCTATGAAAGAACTTAAATAACTCAAAAATACTATATTTTTAATTCAATAAATGATTCTTTTTTTAATGTAACATTTTATTAATTCAATATTGGATAAAATATTCTAAGGATATAATAATTGACCATTTATATTAGATTTAAATAAGCGGGAGCGAAATCGAATGGCTATTACTATCGAATTTAATTTGAAATGTAAAAATTAAATACGCTGCTAACTTTCAATTTGTTAACCATTGTTAATTTAATTCCTGATTGTTATGATGGCAAAATTTTTCATTCTTCTTGCAAATACAGATCTCCAGTTATGCACTTCAATGAGAAAATAAAACTTAATTCCATTAAATAAAAGAATTATTCCTTGCCGTTAATTATTTGACACCGAGGGGTTAATCATACGAATTTCAAGTGTACACTAGGTATTGAGATTTCAAAGTTTTCAAAAGATTTCACAAAATTTCGAGAGATTTCATAAGATATCCTTGGGTTTTGACAATTTTCAAAGAATTTGAACGTTTCCGAAGTATTTCGAAATACTTCAAGGGATTTATAATTATTTCAAGTGATTTTAAAAGATTTTAGGAGACATCGAGAAATTTCAAAGCATTTTGAGGGATTTTAGACCATTTTAAGAGATTAAAAAGAATATTATGGGATTTCAAGGGATTTTGAATGATTTTAAGCAATTCCAAAAAATTTCTAGAGACTGCGAAGAATTGTCAAAGATTTCAAAGATTTTCACATAATATCTGTGAATTTTAATCGATTTAAGATGATTTCAAGGGCTCTTGAGAGATTTTAAAAGATTTAAAACGTTTTCAATGGGTTCTAAAATATTTCAGGCCATATCAAAAGACCTTTTAAGGTTTCAATATCAAAAGATTTCATGATTTTTGAAGTATTTCAAAATGTTTCGAAATATTTCACAGAACATCCAAAAGGATTACAAGTATTTTTATAACATTTCAAGAGATTTCAAACATTTTCTAGGGATATTTCAAGTGATTCAAGAATTCTTCTAGGGATTTTCAAAAATCTTTTGAGATTTCATGGCCTGTCAGAAAATTTTAAGGGATTTTATATAATGTTAATGGATTTCAACTAATCAAGGGATTCCAAGAAATTCCCAGAGAAACTATGGTATCAAAATTTTTTCAAGGATTGCTGAAGTATTTCAAAGTATTTTAAGGGATTTTACAAGATTTCAAGTTATTTTCAAAGATTTCGAAGGGTTTTACAGAATCTCAAGGGATTTCTTAACATTTTAGTGAGTTTTGGAGGATTTCCAGGGATTGCGAAATATTTTAAAAGATTTGAAATGGGACTTTGAGGATTTCAAGTAATTTTCAAGTAATTTCAACAGGTTCAAGAAATTATGAGGCATTTCAAATGATTTCGACAAAATTCATGGGATTTCATTGACTTTCAAAATTTTTTAATTGACTATGACGGATTTAAAAAATTGTTAATTTTTTCAAAGTATTTGAAATTATTTAAATGGATTTTATGGAGTTTCAGAGAAATTTATAGCATTTGATGAGTTTTCAGAAGATTCCAAAGAATCTCAAGAATTTTCGAAATGTTTGAGAAGTATCAAAAGATTTGGAAAGCGATCAAACCTTCATTTAATGCCAAGGCATAACTATTTCAAGATGAATAAATGTCTAGTCGTATTTTTTATAGGGTTTGGGGCCATAATGGGTAAGAAATATGAATAAATAATCTGGTGTGCCTTTCCCTGAAATTGAACTTAGAATACCGTGATATTTGAATGTGTAAACAATATTGTAATAATAATGAGAATACATCTAAATTCATAGTACTCGTATTTTCAGAAATTTTCCTTGAGAATTGAGTTCCAAGAAATTATAATGTTTTAAAAATTACACCTTTTTAAATATCTTGTTCATTCGATACTGATAAAAGTAAATGAAAATTATTTCTTAAAAGGAGAAAATATTCTTTGCGAACTGATTGCCTGAATAATTCGATTTAAACTAATTAACTTACTATTGAAGTTAATAAAAAGGACGAGCTGTTTGAAATGTAGAAGGAGGAAAACGTAATGAACGATGCAGCATGTGCTTCAAGTCATGGTAAGGTTAAGGCCCCGGTTCGTAACCTCCGACCAGTTCGTAACCCAGCAAGCGTATAAATTGATTTTTTATATAATATAATAGAAACTGTTAGCTGATGTGAGTATCTCTTTAAAGTACAAGTGAAAATGTACAAAACTGATATGAGATGATAGGCATTACTTCGCGTTGATCAATTCGAAAAAAATGAACACGTCGCGCTCTGCCCTCCACCATGGCACAATGTACTTTCAGACCAGCTAGTACCAGCGAGTTTTTACTTTTTTTTTTTACTTTCACCAGTGGGTAAAAAAGTGGCAATCCAGTAAACAGTGATAACGTTCATCTTGTTTCGAGTGCAATCATTTAAGTAAGTAGCTTTCCATGTCGAAATACAATAATTTCTGAGTCGGTTACGAAAGGGCACCAAAATATCAGCGGTGACGTATCTGTAACCCCTCTGGGAAAAAAACTCTTGTAAAAATTGAAGTATGACACATATCGTCAAAATGCTGAGGCTGATCTTTAATTTATATTTTCAAAACATCTATATTAACTTTCACCTTCGATCAAAAACAAAGAATAAATGCGTCATTTAGAAATTGACAGTCCTAGAATCGATTGTGAGGTTGGTATACGAATTGACGCACTTAGCGTAATTTGCTGTTGACACCAGTTATTGTGAACTTTGACGAGTCTCAAAAAATCAACTCCTTCAAACAAAAGCTTAGAAGTTGTGAAATTAATTGAATATAGCCTATTATCCCGAATTCACTTGCATTGATAAGCCGCGGTTACGAACCGGCTCATCATTGGGTTACGAACGGGCTCAAAAAGGACTTTCGAGGTTTATGAGCCAGAACATCGGGTATGTTCGTTTAAATTCGTAATTATTTGATTAATGAATCCTTCAACTTGCTTTCAATGACATTTTCGATTGAAAATGGATTATTCTTCACGTAAGAAGAAAGTTTATTGTATTTAAATATTGCTTGAGGCATTCGAATAGCATTTTATTTTTTCAAGCTTCTTAGTAGGTTACAAACTGGGGCCTCTACCGTAGAAGGTTTAATTTTGATCATAGAATATTATAGTATAGGATATTTTTTTCAGAAAAATATGCTCTACAACATTTACTTGAAGAATTTGAACATAAAATTTACAGTTTAGATGTTAAAAATTCAAAACATTACAAACTTATATTTTTTAAATTGAAAAAACATCATTTAAAGTTGTTTATTTAGGAATATTTTCGTTTTTTAAGACTTAAGTCAACTAAATGCACGCATATCATTTAAATGCATTTCTACAAGATTTTGAAACATTCAATGTACTTCAGATAGTTTATTCACGTTTCAAAAATATTATGTCTGTATCTCGCGATGATCTCGCGACCGCCATCTTTGACGCCATATTTCTGAGGGTTCTACAAACTGTAAAATCCCAAAAGATCCTTATATTTTTTCCAAGACATCAAAATCTTCCAATTAAATTGCTTAAATGGGGATAAGCGTATCTGAGGCTTAACCATGGAGAATGAGAGGGGGTAGAGAAGCTAGCGTCCGCCCTCCCTCCCTCTCATACTACTACATTGAATGTATTACATCCTAAGCAGCTTAAGCCTGCGTCTAGCGTAAGTGGGGATAAGAATAACTGAGCCTCAACCAGAGATCTTGAGAGGGGGTAGACGAGCAAACGTCCGACCTTTCTCCCTCTGATGCTCCAAGGTTAGGCCTCAGCTACGCTTATCCCCACTCGAACAGTTCAATCCTGCATCTAGCGTACGGTGTAAGTACACTGGAACCCCACTATAAGTGCCCCCATTAAAAAATACATAAAGACCAAGGGGGCGAGAGAGAGCCGCTGCGAGGTCAGCGGCAGTGTCTCCGCAACAACGCAGGAGTGTACGGAAAAAGCAGGTAGATCAAAATGGTCACTCTGATATATGTACATACATACTTAAAAATCAGTACTTTGATTGAGTTTCATTTTCGAGCACAAACATTTTCACTTTCTTTATTATATTATAAAACCAAAATGGCAAAAATACAAAAAAAAATTTTTAAAGACAAGACTGCAACAGAAATGGTTCATACAGCCCTGATCGTTTATGGTTTGGAGAGCTCCGAGGTAGAACGAAGGACATTGAGGGTACCCCTGACACGGTCTCGATAGTGGAGTTCCAGTGTACATACAATTTCTCTTTCGATTTTTAAGCAACTTTTCAGGGGTGATCCGCTCGTCTGCAGGGTCAGACTGCCCGATTTCATATGAATTTGGTCACATAACTAATTAAAGAATAAACATTTTACCGATCATTTGAGTCAGATGCATATTGCTCCGAAAACATGCTCTCCTGATTGGAGATCAATGTTTCATCTTGATCCTGATCTTGGTCTTGGTCATGATCAGGATCCTGATTTTGGTCCTTCAATTCCTCTAGTCCAATAATAGTGGCATCTCCAGCAGCCATGGATTTCAAATCCGCTTCAAGTATGGAAGACAGTTGAGATATGGACCGAAGTGAACGCTTTTCCTCTGTCTTTGGAGGTGAGCTGCAGGTGCTGCTCGCGCAACTGTTTTCATTTGAAGGCCTGCAAGTGGAGAAAATCGATACACATGCGAGCCCATTCTCGTAAAAGACCATACAGGTGGAAATCCATTCTCGTAAAAATCAGGGAAGCGAGTCAAAACAAAAGGCGATCGCTGCCGAACTAATTTTCCACAAATGGCCAACATAGAACCTCCAGACTTTAGTTCCCGATTCTAACATTTTTCATCCCCTTTTCCACTTTCTGTGAAATTTAATCGATTTTACTCCATACTCTCGTCAGGCACCATTGAGAAATATTCACATAACCCCAATAGTGGGCCACCTATCTAAAGTGGGCCATCCCTATCCCTATTTTCTTAGAAATTCTTTTTTTTTGTTGAGAATTGATTTTCTTAACTAAAAATGTTACTGTCCCATTTTTTGTTGAAAATTGATATTTTTGATTGAGAATTGATTTTTTCTAGTGAAAAATTTATGTAATTTGTTCACTTTTTTTTTTAGTTAAATTCAACCATTATTCATTTCAAATTCAAATCTTGATGTTTGAAATATCAACTATTACATCTGTTTCGTTGAAAATTCATCACTTTCGATTAAAAAATCAACTACTTGGTATGAAGTTGAACTGCTTTGTAAAAAACTAACTTTTCTTCGTTGAAGATTCAACTATTTGGTTAAAATTAAACTGTTTATTTAAAAATTTAACTATTTGGAAGAACATTAATCTCAATGGTTAAATATTCATTTTTTCTGTTGAAAATTTAACTATTTCGTTAAAAATAACGATGTTTCGTTGAGAATTCATCTCTTTTGGTTCGAAAAACAACAACTTTTAAAAAATTCTTTTTTTTTTTGGTTGATCATTTGTCATTTTAGTTGAAAATTCAACATTTTAATAGTAGAATATTCGTCTTTTGTCTTAAAAATTCAACAATTTAGTAGAAAATCAAACTATTTGGTCAAACATTAACTTTTTAATTGAATATCCATATTTTTTGTTGGAAATTCAACTATTTTGGCCGAAAAATTAACTCTTTTTGGTCAAAAATGAAACTAATTCTTTGAAAATTTGAATATTTGGTAAAAAATTAGCTTTTTTTAAAAGTTCATATTTTTGGGTTGAAAATACAACTGTCTTCAAGATAATTCGTCTTTGCGGCTTTAAAATTCTACAATTATATTGAAAATTAATGTATTTTGTTGAAAAATCGTCTTTTTTTGAAGATATTAATCTTCTTGGTAAAAATCTCATATTTTTGGTTGAGAACTGAACTATTTTGTACAACATTCGTCGTTTATTTGGTTAATTTTTTTTCATCCGAAAATTCAACTATTCCATTTTTGGTTGAAAATTTATTTTTCTTTTAGGTTGAAAATTCAACTATTTGATACAGAATTCATGTGTTCGGTTGACAATTCTTTTTTTTGGTTGAATCCAACTATTTGGTTGAAAATTAACTTTCTTGTTGAAAATTCATCTTACCCGGTTTAAAAGTCAACTATTTTCTAAAACATTCGACCTTTTAGCTTGAAAACTTATCTCTATTATTGAAAATTTGTCTTTTTGGTAGAATATCAATTTTCTTCATTGAAAATTCATCTATTTGGTTGAAAATTAAACTACTTTGTTGAAAATTAATTTTTTTCAATGGTTTCAACCGGTTGAAAATTCTTTTTTATGTTGGAAAGTCATTTTTTAAACTAAAAATTTAACTCATCCATTTTTTGACTGAAAATTTATGTTTTTTATTTGAAAAATCAAATGTTCGGTTGAAAATTCATGTATTTGTGGGAAGTTCATCTTATGGTAGAATATTAATCTTCTTTTTGAAAATTCATCACTTTGGTTGGAAATTAAACTATTTTGTGGAAAATTAGTTTTTCTTCGCTGAATTCGAACTGTTAAAAATTTTTTTTTTTGTTCAAGAGTAATTTTCTCAACGACAATGTAACTTTTCCATTTTTTGGTTGTAAACTCATGTTTTTCATTTTGAAAATCAAATATTTGGTTGAAAATTCATGTATTTGCAGAAAATTGAACTTTTGTTAGAAAATTGATCTTCTTGGTTGAAATTTTATCTTTGTAGGTTAAAAATTCATTTTTTATGGTGGAAAATTCATCTTTCTTGGTTGTAAAATCAAGTTTTTTCTTTAAATTAATATTTCCCGTTTCAAAAGTCAACTGTTTTCTAAAAAAATCGACTTTTTAATTTGAAAACTCATCTCTTTTGTTGAAAATTCTTTTTTTTTTGGGTAGAATATTGATCTTCTCCCCGAAAACATGTCTATTTGTTTGAAAATTGAAATATTTTGTCAAAAATTCCGTTCTTTTCATTGAATTCAACTGGCTTAAAATTCGTTTTTTTTGTTACAAAGTAATTAAGTGAAAGAAATTTAGTAAAAAATTAATCTTCTTGTTTAAAAATTCATTTATTTGGTTGAGAATTGAACTACTTTGTTGAAAACTATTTTTTTTTCGCTGAATCCGACCGGTTGAAAAATCGTTTTTATGTTGAAAAATCATTTTTCAAACCTGAAACTTAACTATTCCATTTTCTGGTTGAAAACTTATCTTCTTTATTTAAAAAATCAAATATTTGGTTGAAAATTCATGTATTGGTTGAAAATTCGTCTTTTGGTAGGAAATTAATTTGCTCGGCTGAAAATTTATCTTTGTAGGTTAAAAATTCGTCTTTTTGAATTGAAAAGTTATCTTTTATGGTAGGAAAGTCATCTTTCTTGGTTGCAAAATCATCTTTCTGGGAGAAAAATCAAGTTCTTTGTTGAAAATTTATTTTTTCCGATTCAGAAGTGAACTGTTTCCTAAAGCATTCTACGTTTTAGCTTGAGAACTTTTTTTTTTTCGTTGAAAATTCGTCTTTTTGTGTAGAATATCAATCTTTTTTTTTTTGAAAACTTATCTATTCAGTTGAGAATTAAACTATTTTGTTAAAAATTCGATTCTTTTCGTTGAATTCATCTGGTTGGAAATTCGTTTTTTTTGTTGTTGAGTGATTTAGTAAAATTAATTTGGTAGAAAATTAATCTTCTTGACTGAAAATTTATCTTTGTAGGTTAAAAATTCAGCTGCTCCGTTCGAAATTCAACTATTTTATTGAAAATTAAACTATTTTGTTGAAGTAACTTTTTTTGTTCAAAAATTCAACCGTTTTATTAGAAATTCGTTCTTTCAAATTGAAAGTTCATCTTTTATTGTGGAAATTCATCTTTCTTGGTTAAGAGTCAAATTTTTTGTTGAAAGTTTAACTTACTTCGAAAGATGTCGTCTTTTTGGCTTGAATATTAAACTATTTGGTTAAAAGTTTAACTATTTTGTTGAAAATTTGCTGAAAAACGTGCTAAAAGTTCTTAAACGAACAGGATATCGGGTATTTCACGGAAATTAAAATTAAATATTTTTTTAGGACAATTTTTTAATAAAAACTTCACTATTACAGGCTTTTGCTGGATGCCAAACTAAAGGGTGCGTACCAAAAGTTCTAGAAAAATGTCTCTTGACACTTTTTCCTAAGAGTTTGATGTAAAAGTTGTTGAAACTAATAAATTACGTTCTGCTTTGTTTTTTATGACACCACGAAATCGCATTTTTGAAAACAAATAAGTTTCAAAGGTTTTTATACATATTTTTGAAAAAATCTCGAAAATAACGCGAGATAAAAAAATTTATGTCAAAAGGCATTTTTCTATAACTTATTTAGAGAAACGATTTTATTTTTTGCACTTTGTGTCGTTTCAGCAAAAAACGTGAATTTCCGCTTTTAAGAAAAAAAATCTCTCTTCTCTCCAACGCCCGATCAATCGTCAACTTTTTTCAAATTTTCCAAAAGATTTCGAAAGAGGACAAAAAATTCTATTAGAATCAGAAAGAAAAGCTTGAATAACTATATTAGCTCAAAAAAGATCACACTCCTAACAAAAATGTTGACTTTCTTTTGATAATAGTCGTTTTCATTTTTTAAAATTTAATTACTCATAACTTTGTGCTGCCCGACTCAAAATAAATTCGGAGTATAATAGTTTATCAATTATTCGAATCATTTTGTTTGAAGATATCGACTATTATTGAATGAATATTTATAATAATTGAATAATTAAATATATATTTTGCATGGGTGGCCCAATATAAAATTTTGAAATCCAAACATTAGAAATTGTAAAATTCTAAATTTGATGTCCTTAATATTGTGCAATATTTCCAACTCAAATCTTATAAATTTGAAAAATTGAAAATTTTTCCCCAAAATAGCATAATAATTTTATGTAACAGAAACAATTTTTTTCCGATAAACATTTTTATCATATTGTATTGCAATATTGAATTAATATTTGTATATGCAGAAATTTAATTTTCTTAACATGATTAGTATAAGATATTAGTATATTTTCTCTACTTACAAAATTTTACTCTTGAAGACTTGAATTTGTAGATTTGTATGACCGAGAATTTGTGCTAAGATGTGAGTCGTCACTTCGCGAGTGAATGTTTTAAATTGTGATTTGAAAATTAGAATGTCAATTTTAAAATAAAGTGGATTGGTTTGTATAAAAGGAGAATCATTTATAGCAAGTGGGTTTGAAATAATTAAGTAATTTTTAAATAATTAACGTACCCAGTTACACTAGATTTGTCAATTGAACTTGACCTCAGTGATCGTCTGCCAAACTCAAATTTTTGCAAATCTTTGTTGGTATCAAGAGTGCTAGTTCTCAAAGATCTTCTTATATTGGATTCCTGAATTTTTTTGGCAGCTTCTTCTTCTTGCAATTTCGACCAGGCTTTCTTAACATCCTCGACTGAAATAGTTAAATGAAATTATCAAATTACTTTTTCATCACAGAATTTGGGGTACTTTCAAAATTTGAAGACTAAAAAAATTGTTTTTAGTTCAGTTAAATGTTTTGTTTGTTTACTTCATATACTTATTGAGGTTCCTGAGTTTCAAAGTGAAGAAAAATTGGTTTTTATTTCTAAAATTCAAGAAAGATCATTTTAACAATAAAAAGTCTCATTTTTCTCGAAAATGGCGCAGAACATGAATACTAGTTCATAGTTCATAATTGATGCACCTCCAGGAGTCTATTAAATTATATCCTTACCAGATGTTTACTTTGTGTATTCAAAAAAATTGCTTCGAAAAAAAATAGAAAAAAATCGATCCAAATCAACCTAAATAGCATTTAGTTTTAACACTGTTACCGAACTAAAAGAAAACGTTTTTACAGATAAAATATTGAAATTCGTCAAACCAAATGCTATTTTAGTCGATTTCTATCGACTTTTTCTGTTTTCTTTTCCGAAGTAATTGCTTGAAATGCACAAGATAAACATCTGGTAAGGGTATAATTTTATAGATTTTGGGAAGTGGAACAATTTCAGACTACGAATTCCTATTCATATTTTGTGCTATTTCCGGGGAAAATGAGATTTTTAATCATTAAAAATAATGTTTCTTTGAACTTAGAGATAAAAACAAATTTTTCTTTACTGTGAAGCTCAGGAACCTTGATAATCTCATGGAACATGTTTTCCACATTGTGACTAAACTAAAAACTAACGTTTTTTAAAATAAAATGTTTAAGCTCGTCAAACTGAATGCTATTTCAGTTGATTCTTATCGACTTCTTCGGTTTAAAAAATTTTTTTTTTTGAAAAATTTGTTAAAATGCACAAGATAAACATCTGATAAGGGTATAATTTTATAGATTTTAGGAATTGCAACAATTTTGAACTATGCATTCTTATTGATAATTTGTGCTTCCTTCGAAGAAAACGAGATTTTTAATCGTTAAAAATAATGTTTCTTCGAATTTAGGAATAAGAACAAATTTTTCTTTACACTAAAGCTCAGGAACCTAAATTATCTTATGGAACATGTTTTTCACTTTGTCACTGAACTAAAAGCAAACGTTTTTAAAAATAAAATGTTGAAGTTCGTCAAACTGAATGCTATTTTAGTCGATTTTCTTCAACTTTTTCTGCTTTTACTTTTTGAAAAAATTGGCTGAAATGCACAAGATAAACATCTGATAATGGTATAATTTTATAGGTTTCATAAAGTGGAACAATTTTGAACTATGAATTCTTATTCATATTCTGTGCTTTTTTCGAGGAAAACGAGATTTTTAATCGTTAAAAATAATTTTTTTTAGAATTTAGAGATAAAAACAAATTTTTCTTTAGTCTGAAGCTCAGGAACCTCAATAATCTCATGACACATGTTTTCCACATTGTTACTGAACTAAAAAAAAAACGTTTTTACAAATAAAAAGTTCAATTTCTTCAAACTAAATGCTATTTTAGTCGATACTTATCGACACAAGATGAACATCTGGTAAGGGTATAATTTTATAGATTTTGGGAAGTAGAACAAATTCAAACTACGAAATCCTGTTCATATTTTGTACTGTTTTCGGGGAAAATGAGATTTTTAGTCATTAAAAATAATATTTTTTTGAACTTAGAGATAAAAATACATTTTTCTTTACTGTGAAGCTCAGGAACCCTGATAATCTCATGGAACATATTCTCCACATTGTGACTAAACTAAAAACAAACGTTTTCAAAAATAAAATGTTGAACTTCGTCAAACTGAATGCTATTTCAGTCGATTCTTATCGACTTTTTCTGCTAAAAATTTTTTCGAAAAAATTTGCTGTAATGCACAAGATAAACATCTGGTAAGCGTATAGTTCTATAGATTTCAGGAAGCGGAACAATTTTCAACTACGAATTCCTATTCATATTCTGTGCCGTTTTCGAGAAAAATGAGATTCTTGATCATTCAAAATAAAGTTTCTTCGAACTTTAAGATAAAAACAATTTTTTTTTTACTCTGAAGCTCTGAAACCTTGATAATCTCATGGAACAGGTTCTCCATATTGTTACTGAACTGAAGTCAACCGTTTCTAAACATTAAATGTTGAAGTTCGTCAAACTAAATGCTATTTCAGTCGATTCTTATCGACTTTTTCTGTTTTTTGAAAAAAAAGGAAGCACAAGATAAACATCTGGTAAAGGTATAATTTTATAGATTTCAAAAAGTGGAACAATTTTGAACTATAAATCTCTATTCATATTTTGTGCCGTTTTCGGGGAAAATGAGATTTTAATCGTTAAAAATAATGTTTCTTCGAATTTAAAGATAAAAAAAAATTTCTCGACTCTGAAACTTAGGAACCTTAATAATTTCATGGATCACGTCCTTTACATTGTTACTGAACTAAAATCAAACGTTTTTAAAACTAAAATGTTGAAATTCGTCAAACTAAGTGCTATTTTAGTCGATTTTCATTTACTTTTTCCGGTTTTTTTTTCTCTTTTGAGAAAAGGTGTTAAAAATGCACAAGATAAACATCTGGTAAGGAAATAATTCTATACATTCCAGAAATTGCAAAAGTTTTGAATCATGAATTGCTATTCACATTTTGTCCCTTTTTCGCCGGAAAACAGATTTTTAATCATTAAAAATAATTTTTCCTCGAATTCAGGGACAAAAACAATTTTTTTCACTCTGAAGCTCAGGAACATTAATAATTTCATGCAACATGTTCTTTACATTGTTATTGAACTAAAATCAAACGTTTTTAAGACTAAAATGTTGAAATTCGTCAAATTAAATGCTATCTCGGGCGATTCTTCTCGACTTTTTCTGTTTCTTTTCTTTTTGGGAAAAATTTGTTAAAAAGCACAACATGAACATCTGGTAAGGGTATAATTTCATAGATTCCAGGAAGTAAAACAATTTTGAATCATGAATTGCTATTCATATTTTGTGCCTTTTTCGTGGGAAATGAGATTTTTAATCATTAAAAATAATTTTTTCTCGAATTCAGGGACAAAAACAAATTTTTCTTCACTCTGAAGCTCAGGAACCTTAATAATCTCATGGAGCATGTTCTTCACGTTGTTATAAAACTAAAAACAGACGTTTTTAAAAATGAAATCTTAAAGTTTGTCAAACTAAATGCCATTTTATTCGATTATTATCGACTTTTTCGATTTTTTTATAAATTTGTTGAAATACGCAGAATAAGCATCTAGTAAGGATATAATTTCATAGATTTCAGGAAGGGGAACAAATATTCAATGATGAACTGCTATTATATTTTGCGTACTTTTCGAGAAAAATGAAAATTTTAATGGATAAAAATGAGAAATCGTTTTTCTCAAAAACGCGTAGCACTTTTGGATTGAACTTACTCAAGGCTAGCCGTGAAAATTGTTCATTTCAAAAATTTCTACAAATTTTCTTGAAAATATTTTTTCGATGAGACGCATAGTTTTTTTTTTATCGTGAAAAATGATATTTAAAAAAGTCCACTTTCCAGCAAAAATATACGAGATACGAAAAAAATATTGCAGAACAAAATTGTTCATCTCAAAAAGTCCTACAAATTTGGTTCGGAATATTTTTTGATGAAATGCATAACTTTTTTTTAATCGTGAAAAAGTTCATTGAAAATAAAAAATTCCACTCTCTGGAAACATTTCACAAAATACGAAAAAAATGTTAGAAATAGAAACTGTTTATCTCAAAAAGATCTACGAATTTTCTAAAAGCTGTTTTCTTCATAAGACGCTTAGTTTTGGTCTAAATCGTGAAAAATGTTGTTAAAAATAAAAAATTCTATTTTATGGCCAAACTATGCAAAATTCGAAAAAATGCTACTGGACAAAATTGTTCACCTAAAAAAGGATTACAAATTTGTTGCTGACCGTTTTTCAGTACAACGCATAGTTTTTGTTTAAATCGTAAACAATTACATAAACAATAAAAAATTTAAATTTTCAGAAAATCCACACAAATTACAACAAAATGTTCAATGAAAACATTTTCACCGAAAGAGGTCTACAAATTTCGTATTGACTATTTTTTCATAGGATGGGCAGTTTGAGTTTTAATCGTGAAAATATGCCATTAAAAATAAAAAATTCAAATTTATGGGAAAACGACACAAAATACAGTAAAGTGTTTAACGACACAATTTTCTACCTACATAAAACCGAAGTCCCGCTAATTAATTAGACTTTATTTTCATCAAATTTAAAATTAAAAAATAATAATAAATGCACTAATCTAATTTGTTAAGTGAAGAACATAATTAATTACACAAAATAAAGTAGGTACAGATATTTACATAACATAAATTCATTATAATACAGTTCAACATAATATAGAAAATTTCGCGTTTTGGACAGACAGTCTCAAACAGTCAAATTGCTGAAACAGTCTCATCGCAAGCGTAGCGATGAGACTGTACCCGATTGGACAGATTTTTTTAAAATATATATATTTTTTTTGGCTCACCATCCCCTGTACAACAGGCAAGCCTCGCTCCCTTTCTCTACTTTTTTTACGATTTCCCCTGAAGAGATAAAAACTGAATGGGAAACTTGCAGCGTTGAAAGAGCAGCGTAGACGCACTAGTGGTGCTTTCCAGTGAAAGCGAATTCAACGATGGACGATAAAAAACAACGGGGGTGGGTTGAAAAAAAAAGTAAAAAAATTCTAAAAGAGTCGAGGATTGTACGGCGCGAGGGAGAATGCAAGAGCACGCATAACGAAGATCACATAAAAAGAGGCTTTATGTTTATGTCCTGCATCTGGAGATGGAGTTCGTTCCAGGCAAGATTATTCGCTTAGAAATGTCAAGTGATTCCTTTATTTTACCGAATGTTGAAAAACTTTCGAAAATTAGTTTAAATGTTGGAGGATTGCGTCCTATTACAAATTTGAATTGTTTAAAATTCGCATTACTCTTGAAATATGTTTTAAAAGATGGGTCGGTCATTTTTTATTAATTTTGGTAAAAGCGCCGTAAGCTGGGGCTAAGTGGCGCATATGTGGGGAAAACGGCACACCCTTCATTCTGTATTTAACAGTGGTGGACTTAGCGGGTGGCTGAAGAGCAATTTCCACCTGGGCCCCCCTAGGAGAAGGGCCCCAGAGCCCCCTTCAGCAGGAAGGCCTTGAAGCATTCTCTTTTTCATTATAAAATTCAAAATCTGTTTTTATAATTTTTTAAATCATGAATTTCAGTAATATTATGTGTTGTATTTTTTGAAAATATTTGTTGATAGTTTTGAAATTTATTCAAAATCGAGAAAAGTAACAAGATATATTATTAGGCCTTCCACTGTATAATTAAATGATAGCCCGCCAAAACTGTCTCCGATCGATGACACTAGGTGTCGCCACTTGTCGCGTTTTGTCTGCGGATGTTTTCTTATGACACGTGACATAAGAAAGCAAACTAAGCAACGAACATACCTTACGCTTTTGGTTTAATATGAAATTAAAAAACAATGAAATAAAATACTAATCACTGGACAAGTCATATATTCATTTCATAAAATCTATGAGCAATCATCATTAAAGGTACGTAATGTTATGATATTTCCGATAAACACAACGTAACCTAAATTTTTGTAAATAGTATTCGTATAACTAGCGGAATGAATATAATTACCTGAAAATCAGACACATATATCACTTTTTTGCGACTTTAACTCAAACTTAACCCAAATTAACCTACACGGATCAATGTGGGACCGGTCGGGAGGTTAGAATTTTGAAAGTATCTATTTCTTCCTCTATTATTTTTGGAAAATTCTGCAGGTTAAGAAAATGAATCAGATGACAAATCAAAAAGTGGTTTCGCGAAAAGAAAAGGAAAAACGAAAAATGGAGGAGGCAGCAAAAGATCCATATGATAAGCCAAATTTGGTAAATTTTTCATGACTACTCATACGCATAGTTCTACCTCACAGGAAGAAATTATCGACATCCAAAGTGAAACCAAAAAAACAAATTAACTTCCAATTCTATTGTCACCGTTCAGAGTAAGTCAGCAGTGGATGATGATACTTTGATTAAGAAATGAGATGAAATGGAGGATGCAAATGTTGAATTACAAGAGAATGAACCGGTAGGTCTTGCGACATGCACAGGTTGACAAAGAAACTGAAAAGTAAAAGAATACTTCACATCAAGGGTTTGAGTATGACACGTAGGGCTTCACGATTAAAAGAAGTGGAAGCGATAATTCAGAATTCTGAATGTATCATCAATTACATAGAAGATGAAATTTCAAGAATTGGAGCTTCTGGAGAAGATATAATGAATGATGAAAAGAGGTGTTTCGGGTTTCAATCGTGTGTAAAACTACGAATCTAGC
>JAUMHM010000071.1:22604057-22648386 GCA_032362435.1 Melikaiella ostensackeni | reverse complement strand
ATTCGTAGTTTTGCACACGATTGAAACCCGAAACACCTCTTTTCATCATAATGAATCATCGTGAAAGCATTAAATAATAAATAAATTAATAAATTAAATAATTTCATGGTGAAAGCAAAAAACAAATGGGAAGAAATGGGTTGGGAAATGCTGATTTTCCTATCATCAGAAAATGAAAAATCAAGAAAATGTTCGACGAAAAGGCTGCTGATTCGCGTTTGGAAACGCATGAAAAACATCGAATCAGTTACCACAAAGATTTGGATACAATGACCAACGAATTGCAAGAACAAGCAGGAGGATTCGGAGAAATAAACGACGTTTTTGTTTTGTTTTGTGCCCGAGAATTTGAAAAATGTAGGAGAAGATGATTGGGAAACAAGCGTTGGAACACTGATGGAAAAATACTCGGAATTTTTCACGACAGATCTGAAATATAAATTGATCGGTTTTTCTGGCATGTATTTCTCGGAAAATCGAGATTTCTCGAACGACAGTCCATTACATTATTTAGAGTTTGTACTTGACAACAATTTAATGGACAGTTTTCCCCAGTGTTGCACTTTATTTAGATCGTTTTCGACTTTACATGTAAGCTCAGCTAGTACTGAACGAGTCTTGAGTTCTTTGGAAATTGTGAAAGAATATCAATTCAGCACTTTTTAAATGGTTAAGGGCGCAAGAGTCTTAGGAAGATAGTCATAAAGTTTGTGATTCATATCGAGGTTATGTTCACTGAGTCTACGATTTTACAAAGATAATGTTCATAATTTCTTATTTTATGCGTATAAGACAAAGAAATGCTAGCCTCATAATTTTATAAGTATTAAAAATCGGCAATATGTTTAAATCCAGCACTTAGCTCTGGACTCCTATTATAGGCATTATTTACTCAATTGATATTGTATGGAAAAAATGAATTTGATGTTTTCCAGAAACCTTTCGTTTTTGACAACACCAATTTCTTAACACCTTTCTGATAATTATTTTCATTTTCTAATAATGAAACTTTAATAAATACCTCTCCAACAAAGAGGTGTTGACGTATGCTCATGCTACTCTTATTGTTATTGCTGTGATCCTTATGGCTGAAATCTAAATGCATTTTGAATTTCCAGCCGTAACATTTTGGAAATATCTTTCAAAGATATTTATAAATAATGTCTATATTAATATTATTATTTTCAGATGACGGTGAAAAAAATCATGAGGCATTCAGTGCTTGTGCATATTTTATTATACGCATTCTGAAAATGTTAAGACCAGTTTCCTTATTTATTCTTCAGAAATCATATTCATTTACCTAACCATATTACCTTTTTTATAAATAGTTATAACTCTTACAAAACTTTTTGATTCATTAAAAATTTTCTGCTATCTTTGTTGAATTATATTTATAGTACATGTAAAATTGAGAACCCGTTTCGAAAATAAAAGGTACATGATTATTTTCGTTTAAATTCAACATTTGTCCCCGACTAAATATTTTAACCAGACGTATCAATCAAAAATCAGTTTGACCGAAATCAAAAGGACGTATTCTTATTTATTGAATATCAGGAGATTCCTTGAAATATTTAAAAACATGTTTGAAAAACTTATCAAGGTTGTTACATCTTTGATTTTCAATTTCGCCACTCAAATCAGCTGTTGATCATTATCATGGTATTGTTTTCCAGACATACTAGCGGCAAGAAAAAATACTGCCGTATTAGTTGAAAATTTATTCATAGGAATGATGTCATTAATGCTTTTGTTTGACTCTTGAATCAGAATATAATTCATTTAATGAAAACGAAGTTTTTAATGCAAGTGACACCCAAGTAAAACAATTTTTGACGGAGGTGAAAAATATTTGCTATAAACTAAATACATTTCTTAATTTCTGGACAAATTATTTATATGTATTGGTTTTCGCATAAAAACTCTTTTTTATATTCCAATATGGGTCAAACTGGCATTGGTACTTTCAATTTTTTATTTTGCATATATAATTTTTTTTCCGTTTCAGGATTGAGAAAGAAGTCTTATTGACACCCCTACTTTAAAATAATATTTCTGAACTATATTATACATAGTAGTTTTTTCGCCACTTATTCTTTTGTCGAAAAATTAACTGTTTCAAGCTGTTTGAAAGCATTGAATCTTATGACTAAATAATAGAATTTGTTGGAGAAAGTTATGAGTATTTGAATTTAAGAATTGAAAACGCAGATTATCAAAAAAAGTCAAAATTTTTTCTCAAATATGTGATATTTTTTTAGCTAGTATAGGTATTTAATTTTTTCCGTTCCGATTCTGATAGAATTTATCGTCTTCTTTCGAAATCCACTAAATTTTTTTTAAAAAGTTAAAAATTGACAAAATGGTGGTTATTTTTCTGAAAACACTGAAAGTCAATTCACGCAAAAGCCCCAGCGTTTTTTATCTCTAGATTTTTCTTAGATTCATCCTACTGTCAAGAATTTATTCCACGGTGGTCTGCTCTATTCCCGGACATTGGAGCAAAGACATATTTTTTTTTGCCCAAAAAACTCAAATTCACTTTTCTGCCAAACAACACAAGATACGAAAAAAAATCAAAACATAATTTTTCTCTAAAAAAGTTCTCGAAAAAAGTCTGCTGACACTTTTTTCTATCTAGCTTATTTTTGAGATTTTTAAATTTATTATTATTAGACATATTAGGCATTATTTTTAAATATCTGAAAAATATTTTCAAAATTTTACGGCTAAAAATTTCAAATGCATTTAGATTTCAGTCACAAGAATCAGAGCAATAACAATAAAAGTGGCACGAGCATACTCAAACGAATCTGAAAATAAATGAAAAGACCGTTGAATGCTTGGAAAATACTCATGATAGAGAATGAAAAAAAAGTTATTTTGAAGTACCACTTACTTTGATGTAACTACCCATTCTCATTTTTTATTGATGAAACCTCTTTCTTGGATGAGTATTCATTAAGGTTTAATTAATTGAAAATGTAAATAATTATCACAAGTATGTTAAAAACATGGTGCTGTCAAACTGTATTATTTTAATAATTTATTGTTCAAAATGTCTGATGAATAAATTATTCTAATAATGATATCCTAAGAATTATTTTCGTATCAGACTTGACCTTCATATCGTTCGCTGCAACGCGTTCGTAACCGAGGAGGCACGTGCATCGGGCAGCGTTAAGATTGCCACTTGCAATTTAAAACATTCATAATTTCTCAACCATTAGTCTAGTTCAGCTAAAACTTTCCAGGAAACTCCTTTGAACCTTAGTCGAAAACCTTCTCACTGACAGCTTGCGGTTGCTGAAAATTCGCTCGATAAATGAAGCGTTTGGAGGTTGAAATTCATGATTTTTACAAACTCGCAAAAAAAAAACATTGAAAACTAAAGAATGAAATAATTGACTTTGGTACTTATTCAGAATGTTTTCCTATGTGAAAATCATTTTCAATCAAGGAATGAAATATGTAGCAAAATAACAATTACTATAAATTGTCTCTGTTTTATTTTCAAGTAATAATGGTTTTCTGATCTATTAATTGAAAAATAATTTGTACCTGTTGTTCTCCTATAAATTACCCCTAATAAGGAAGTTTGAATTGGCTTGGAGGCAAACCAGTTATTAAAACTTTGTTTTAAAAATAAAAAGACAACGTGTCCGTTTTATTCAAAGAAAAAATTCCCAGCTATTTCTTGACTTCTTCCCGGTTCGAAAAAATTTTTCACGGTCACTGAAATGAAAAATTTCGAAATCCTCAAACTGTAAATTTTTTCATTTAAAGTAATTAAAACTGGACTGCAAATTAAAGCACTCAATAGGGAACTCTTCTAAATTTTGAACTTTTAAAATTAGAGCTTAAAAAATGTTTAATTCAGAAATTTTTAATTCAAACGCTCCATAAGTTACCCGTATAAAATGGAATTCAGAAATCCAGAATTGAGGGTGTGCCGCTTTCCCCCACATGCACAGCTTAGACGCAGTGTACGGTAAGGAGCTTTTAGTTTAGTTAATTTGATTTCGTATATTCTCTGTCACAAAAAAAAATATTTTAATGATGTCTGGAGAACATCTTTACTTTTAATAAAATTATCTGCCATAAACGATTTTCATGAAATGTGATATTAAATTCGAATGAAATAATAATTCAAACAATTATTTGGTTCCTTCAAGAAATTTCGATATCTTAAAAATTGGGGTGGTTTTGTCTTTGCAAATTTTGAGTTATTATTTTTTACTTTTCTGAATTTGATTTTTTTTTAAATTTGCTTCCCTTCAAAATTCATGTGTTTTTGAAAGTTTATGATGCTTTGAAATTTGCCTTATGTAGTTTTTTTCGAATTTGTTGTTCTTCGTAAATTTGAAAGTTTCAGAAATTTCTTAAATGTCGTTGCGTCCGAAATTTAGATCCAAGTAAACTTCGAATATTGTCAAAATTTAAATACTTTTTTTCTTTAAATTTTGAATTTTCCTGAAAACTGAAAAGATTTTAAAAAGTTGAGAAAAAGGTTGAAAATTTTAAGGGTAAAATGAGTTTTTTTTGTAAATTTTACGTTAAAAACCATGCCATTTTTCCAATTTATAAGATATGAAGGTAATTCTTGTTTCTGTTTACTCAGTCTTTCAAACTGTTTTAAAACAAACAAAAAATTATAAATTATAAAAAATGGTGAAGATATTTTGATTTTTTGAAAAAAAAGAAACATTTTTTCCTCAAAAACACCACCTTTTGGCCTTGAAATTTCCAGGAATAATGGATACTAATATAGTCTACTTACCATAAACTTCCCATTTGACATTTTTTTTAATGTCAAGAAAAAAACATTAATTTGATTTTTTTTTAATATGCTCTTTTAAAAATTTTTAAGAATTTAAGGTTTTTCTTGTTCCAGTTTGTCAAGTTCCTTTCACTCTTTCGAAACCGATAAGAACTATGAAAGAATAAAAAATAGCAAAGCTATTCCGACTTTTCGAAAAATTAAAACACGAAATTTTCTCATAATTTATTTATTTTCTCATTTTTCCTTTTTTTCTTCTAAAAATTTCAGCGAAAAAAAAGATAGCTGCTTTGAGAAAGTTTCCTGTTTTACTTTTTCAAAAATCGAAATAGCTTTACAATTTTTTATTCTGCCTTTGTTTATCTCATATGTCTCGCAAAAGTGAAAAAAAACATAGAAAGGGAAGAAGGAAAACCTTGAAATCTCAAAAATTTCAAAAAAGCAAGGTTTTAAAAAAAAATCAAAAATAATTTTTTTTCGGTAAACAAGAAAATACCAAATGGGAAATTTATAGCAAATAGGGTATATTAGTACCTATTATTTCGGAAAATTTCAGAAAGAAAGGTGAGAATTTTGAAAAAAATGTTGTTTTTTCTTAAAAAAATCAAAATAGCTTTACCATTTTTTATCACTTTTAATTTTTTGTTGATTTTTAAACAGTTCGAAAAAGTGGACAGATTAAAATAAGGCTTTTTTCAAGTTTGTATGCTCTTGAATTTTCGAACGGATATAAATCGTGACCTTTCAGAAATTTCCGTGCTTTTCCAATTTGGATGTTTCAGAATTATCCAGGCGTTTCTAATAAAACAATTTACAATTCATTTAGAAATCCGGTTGAAATTTAATTATATTATTTTTTAATTCAGCTGTTGTAGAAATCAGACTTAGTCTTGTGAAAGACTAGAATTTCTCACATTTGAGTTCTTCATAAGTGATTTGTTTATTTTTGAAAATTGAATTATTTTGAATTTTGCTTCTGATTAAATCTTATATCTCAAGTGGTTTTTGAATTTTAATGTGTTGAAGATTTAATTTTTCTGATACTGCAGTCCTCTTTGAATCAAGCTGCTTTTTCAATTAAGAGTTTTAAAATGTCCGTGCTTCATTTTTAAAAGTTATAGTTTCAAAATTTGAATGATCCCAAAATTTCAAAAAATTTCATTTGAAATTATTCTGCTTAAAAATTCAAAGTATTTTTCTACATTTTATTTATAAATTTTTCGAGCATACTAAATCCTTATTTTTTCATGAATTTGGTTATATATATTTTTTTAGTTTGTGCTCAGATACCTGGAGCTTTGAGTTCATCCGCAATTTTCTCCCAAACTTTTTTCTGTCCCCGGATGGAAAGATCACTTTTTGATTTCACCAAATCGGCCAATTTTCGTTGGTCGAGTTCGAGGGCAACCTTTACAGACCTTGGTGTTGGTGGCATATTTTCAATTTTAATAAAACTGTCTTTAATTATTTTCTCAACGATGATATTAGATTCAAGTTCAAATTATTTCTGATAACAAAAACAGTGTAACAAATCTCCTAACCATGGAAACGATCATTTTTTGTTTTTAGAAGTCCATCTTTAATCAGGAAACGAAAATCGATTTTTCAAAAATACAATTAAAAACAGATAGTTCTTTCTTTTATTTAAAAAATACCAATTTTTATTTTATTTGTCATACAAAATAAGGATTAGTCTTTGATTTGAAAATTAATATTCTTGCCGAATAATTAATCTGATCTACACTTCAAATCGCAGAATATTAAAATTATCTTTCCGATGCCGACGAGTTTTACGATCCTCTTCCTGAATCCGTCGAAAAATTTGATAAAAGTTCAAATTAACAAAATGGCGACGATTTTTATGCAGATATAAAAAGTCGATTTTCACAAAAGAGACCGACACTTATACTTTTTGCCATTTTTTTGTTGAATTTGGCTTTTTATGAGAAGGATATCCTGTAAGTTGCACCTCTAAAAAAGTTCTACAAAAAATACCTGTTACTCTTTTGTGATATCTCGAATCGTTAACGAGCAAAATTCGAAAAACATATGCGTAGGAAAAAAATGCTCTTGCCCTCAAAAATGGTTCAATCCGCATAAAACTGATAGGATGCCTTCCTTACATTAGCAGAAACTCCATGAAATCATTGGAAAAAATTAGAAACGTGGGGTTCCCAGAAAATCTTTTTTTCATGTGTTAAAAATTCGAAGAAGAACATGAAAAAAATTTCATGGAAAAATCAACCTTTTTCATTATTTCCCATATTTTTTCACAGCTTCTGACTATATAAGGAAGGCATGCTAGAAAAGTGCAAAAATTCGATGTTTTGAAAAACATATTCTCCTGGCGACAAAAATTGTTTAGCTCACATAAAATTCACTGGATGTCTTCCTTATAGAAGGCCAAATTCGCCAAAAAATTGGAGAAAAATATAAGTGTGGGTTCTTTTTCGTGAAAATCGATTCTTCATATTTTCAAGCAAATGTTAATTTTGAACTTTTTCAAAATTTGTTGATGGATTTAAGAAGAGGACGGTGAAGCTCATTAGAATTCGAAAAGAAAATTATAAGATTTGGATTAGATCTCAAACTGTGGAAGTTCATAGAATTTTTTTTATTGGACGACAAATTTTAAATATTCGTAACTTCGCAGACAATTTTTTCCGCAAATCGGAAAAATAATTTTCACCTAATTTTCTCTAAGAAACCCATATATTTCCTCACTGAGAGATTCTGCGACTTGAAGTGTAGAAACTTCCTGATTTGGAATGGATTCGATAAACCTATAAAAAATTTGGTAATTTTCAAAATCTAGCCCTTAATTAAATTTTGAATCAAGACCTTTTTTACGACTATTTACCTCTTATCGTCATTGTATATGGTTTCTGTTAAATCCCATTTTCCCGAGTGTAGAAAAATAACTTAATCCGATTTCCTTGGTACCGTCGTCATTAGCTGAAATGAAAGTTTTCTTGCTCCTCTCTCCTTTATTTTACCCTTCTTTTTCCACCCCTTTTCTCGACAGTTTTGCCCTTCTCTTTATAACACGAAAGTCCACTTACACTCTCTAAGCAATTATATGCCGGCTTTTCATTATTAAAAACCGGCACAAAAGGGCAAGGAAGCTCTGGATTATAAACGAAGCCTCGTCTCACTTCCTCCTTTCCTCCCAGCTCAATCCCTACTATTTCCCTTTCGCGATTGGACGTTTCTCGCCCACCCTCCACGAAATCACAGTAGTGCTCACGAGGAAATTAAAGACCCCCTCATCCCTCCCAAATATCCGCCTCTGGTCGCTGTCCCGCTCACAAATCTCAAGCGGGTTGTGTAATGAATTTCCAAAACGTTCCGCCTTGACTTTATCTCAAAGGGAGGAGGTGAAAAGAGATTAATTTTGGTAGGTATCTCCATATTCTCCACTGCGTAGAATTTTTTAGGAGCTTGGAAAAATTTCTAGCCGAGAATATTCTAGGCGAAAGGTTACATTTTTTGGGGGGAATTTTATAATGCTTTTAAAATTTAAACTTCTACATTTTTGTAGATTCGAAATTTTATAGGTGCTTTCCATTCTCTCTCCCCCACACTCCCTCATTTTTCTTCTTCAACTCCGCTAAATTTTTCCCACCTCCTTGATCTTTTTTCTTTTTATTTTTCTTCTTTTTTCCTTTCCTTTTATACTTCTCCCAGTTTAATTTTGAATTGGCCGTCATTTTGAATTTTTCCAACATTTTAGATTTTTAAAATTATGAATTAACCGCCATTTTGTATTTTCTTTTAAATTTTGGACTTTAAGATCTCACATTCGCTTGAGAATAGTTCATTAAATTTTCGGTCACCCTTTGTTGATAACTTCAAGAAATAGCTTTTTTGGGCGCATTTCGTAGGCCGTCATTTTGTATTTTTTTTTTTAAATTTTTGATTTTCAAAATTGTCAAGTCATTTCTGAAGTCAAATATATTGTTTCTCCGAATTTTGAAAGTATTTCTTTGAAAATTGTGGAAAAAAGGTATTTTAAAAATTTTCCATTAGTCGCCATTTTGTATATTTTTTTAAATTTTGGACTTTGATATCTTGCATTCGCTTGAGAATAATTTACTAAATTTTTGGTCATCCTTCGTTAACAACTTTGAGGAATAGTTTTTTTGGGCCCATTTAGTAGGTCGTCATTTTGGATTTTTCAATATTTTGGATTTATACAATTATCAAATAACTTGTAAAACAAAACTATTTATTTTTACGAAGTTTCGAAGTATTTCGCTGGAAAATGTGATAATGAGCATTTTTAATTTCGAATTGACCGCTACTTTGTATTTCTTTCAATTTTGGATTTTCTAATCCATCAAGTAATTTCTGAAGCCAAATATTTTGTATTTCCGAAGATTAAAGTATTTCGTTGAAAACTAAGGGAAAAAGGTATTTTTTCAGTTTTGAATTGGCCGCCATTTTGTATTCTTTTCAAATTTTGTACTTTGCGATCTTGCATTCGCTTGATGATAATTTATCAAATTTTTGTCACGCTTTGTTAACAACTTCGAGGAATAATTTTTTTGGGCCCATTTAGTAGGCCGTCATTATGGATTTATTCAATATTTTGAATTTTTGAAATTACCAAGTAATTTCTAGAACCAAACCATTTGTTTTTACGAAGTTTCAAAGTTGCAAAATCTGAAATTGAGCTTTTTTAATTTATGAATTGGCCGCCATTTTGTATTTTTTTCAATTTTGGATTTTCAAATTCATCAAGTAATTTCTGAAGGCAAACACTTTGTTTTCCGGAAGTTGAAAAGCATTTCGTTCGAAACCGTGGGAAAAAGGTATTTTTGGAGTCTTGAATTATCCGCCATTTTGTATTTTCTAAATTTTCAACTTTCAGATCCTACATTCGCTTGAAAGTAATTCATTAAAATTTTAGTCACCCTTTTCTGATAACTTTAGAAATAGTCTTTGGGCCCATTTAGTAGGCCGTCATTCTGCATTTTTTCAACATTTTGGATTTTAAAAATCATCAAGTCTGAAAGTATTTTGTTAGAAAACGTAAAAATAAGCTTTTTTAAATTTTGAATTGGCCGCCATTTTGTATTTTCTTTTAGTTTTGGATTGTCAAGTTTATCAAGTAATATCTGAAGTCAAACATTTTGTTTTCCCGAAGTTTAAAAGTATTTCTTTGAAACTTGTAGGAAAAAGGTATTTTTTGAGTTTTGAATTACCAGCCAGTTTATATTTTTTCAAATTTTGGACCTTGAGCTCTTGGATTGGCTTGAGAATAATTTATTAAATTTTTGCTTACCCTTGGTTAATAAATTTAAGAAAGAGTTTTTTGGTCCCATTTGGTAGGCCGTCATTTTGGATTTTTTCAATATTTTGGATTTTTTAAGTTATCAAGTAATTTCTAGAACCAAACTATTTGTTTTTACGAAGTTCTAAAGTATTCCGTTGGAGAATGTGAAAATAAGATTTCTTATTTTTTAATTGGCCGCCATTTTGTATTATTTTTCTAATTTTGGGAATTCAAATTTATCAAGTAATTTCTAAATCCAAGCATTCTGTTTCCCCGGAGTTCCAAAGTATTTCATTGAAACCTGTGGGAGAAAGGTATTTTTTGAGTTTTGAATAAGCCGCCATTTCGTATTTTCCTCTTAATTTTGGACTTTGAGATTTTGCACTCGCTTGAGAATAAAACTAAATTTTTCGTCACCCTTTGTTAACAACTTTAAGAAATAGCTTTTTTGGGCCCACTTAGTAGACCCCCATTTTGTAATATTGTTTAAAAGTTTATATTATCATATTTTAAGCATCCCATGAAAATCTGCATTCTGGGAGATAGAATGATTCGAATAAAAATTTAAAAAGTTATGCAAATTTCTCATTTTGCGTAATTTCTCTCATGTCAATCCCATGGGAAATTTCAAGGCCCATGTTTGGTATGTAAATATTAACCTATTTGGCTAAAATTTAGGGTACTTTCTTTTTTTTGGACACACGAACAAATTCCGCTAATAGGAGGGAACGAATTTAAAAAATGACCACCCTGATATTTAACCCTTCAATTTTTAAAGGTGTTCAAATAAAAAAATTCCTAGGCCTCCTGAAACCCATCCCTGTGTTATACGAGATAGAAAGGGACTTTGTTCTGGAAGCTTTAGGGAGATGAAACTATTTTTTCCAATTTTCTTCATCCGATTGGCAGGAACCGGAGGATTTGGGAGGGGCCTGCGGTGGAAAAGGGTGGGAGTAGTTAGTGGTTGGAGCGGGCCACCTGTCGTCAAAGGGGTGGGGGTCATAGTGTGTGATAGATTGATGGAGGGAGGGGGTCGAAAGATGTGGGATTGGTCGTCAGTGGGTTAAGGTAGGAGGATGTGAAAGAGGCCTGCGATAGAATAAGGAAGGAGAGGCTGGCGGTGGGATGGGGTTTAATACGAGGGATATTCAGAAAGTAAGAGTACTCGATTTTTCTAATTTTGAAAAATGTATTAAAGAAAAAAAATACAGGGTTTGGTTCGTAAACATGTCAACTATTTTTACACGAAGTCGCTCTCTCGTTCTATGCAAGTAGTGAGTCGTGGCACAAGTATTTTGACGCAATCCTCGAAGAAGTTTCCCACAACCGCCTTCCACCACTTCAGGACCTCTGTTTTCACCTTCTCGTCGGTGACAAATTTTGTTCCACCCATGTAAGTCTTCAGGTAGGTGAACAGGTGGTAGTCTGAAGGCGCCAAGTCACGGGAGTAAGCGGGATGGTTCAAGAAATCCCAAGAGAATGAATCCAAAAATTCCTTCGTGGCCAAGGCCATGTGCGGACGAGCGTTGTTATGCAACAAGCACACTCCCTTCGACAACATTCCCCTCCACTTGTTTTGAATCGCCCTGTTGAGCTTTTTTAGGGTCTAACAGTATCTTTCTGCGTTGATGGTTTTCCCTTGAGGCAGAAATTCGACCAAAATGATCCCTTTTCGGTCAATCGGAGGACTTCACGAACAACTTCTTCAATTTTTTGCATCAAATCATCGGTCAAAATGGAAGGTCTTCCACTCCTCTGATCGTCATGAACATTTGTTCTGCCTTCTTTAAATTTTCGACTCCACTTAAAAACGTTCGTTCGATTCATAACACCTTCACCACAAAATGCTTGGATTCGTTGGAAAATTTCAGTAGGTGTTTTTTCTTCTGCCTGAAGGAACTGGATGACACTGCGCACTGAGCACTTGGCGGGATTTCTTATTGACATGTTTCACGTAAACTGACACTGTGAGGTTATTTTTTGTACTACCGAGGTCCCCCTATGCTCGTTGTGCTCAGGAGAATCCCCTCTACCACTCAGTGTTGCAAAACTTGATGAAAAAAGTTCCCACAGCCAAAAATGGCAACAGTATTCTTACTTTCTGGATAACCCTCGTATATAAGTTGTGAGAAGTAGCGTAAAGAGGTAAGATGATGTCGTATTGGTCACTGGTGGGAGGAAGTACAAGTATTTAGTTGTAGATGGAAATCTGAACATGTAGGCAGGGTCGGCTTCGGGAGGAGGTGGGAGGATGTGGGAATAGTCGGCACTAAGAAGGTTGTCCAATTTGAAGGAGGGGTTTTGATGAGTTCCTAATCGGAGGTGGTCAGAGTATATAGGATTGGATGGTTGAGGAAGTAAATAGAAGGTTTGGCAGTGGGAGGGGGTGGAAGTGTTTTGAGGTAAGAGTGGGTCTGACAAATTGGGAAGGGCTACAGTAGGAGGGGTTCTGAATTGAATACTTCCCTAAAATCATCAAGCATTGCAAACTCGAGTTACATTCAAAGAAGGAAAATATCTACTTTTATCTTGCACTTGTAATCCTGTTGTTGGAGTATTTCGTGCCAGGTAGATACTCTAGACTCTAGAGTACAATCCAATTCTCTCTTCTAATCTTCGATTCTCAGTGGAGCGAGATCTGCATTCGGCCGAGGGTACATAGTGGAAGGGGATGATGAGACTGTGGAAGGTAGATGGGGGTGGTGGATAAGGGGTTCTTTGGGATGAGAGACTAAGGGCGTAACTCGCTGACGAGATTATAATCAGGCAGCACGGATTAAAGCCGTAGCTGAGCTTCGTCGTCGAACTGCATAGGCAGAGCTTTCGCGCTACGTCGTCGTTCGGGCTGCTTATAACCTCAACCCCTGGAGGTTGGGGGTGGGCTTTTACTAATAGCGTCAACCCATCAGCCTTTGAGCTCACAGCTACCCCTAAACATCCTTTTATTTAGGTCTCCACTCTAATTTCTGTATGCACGTCCTATATCACTGTATACCGT
The DNA here is from genome assembly GCA_032362435.1 of Melikaiella ostensackeni. Lineage (NCBI taxonomy): Eukaryota > Metazoa > Arthropoda > Insecta > Hymenoptera > Cynipidae > Melikaiella > Melikaiella ostensackeni. Next base: position 22,635,327 of record JAUMHM010000071.1, on the reverse strand, counting down.
CCTGTCTACCAAGTGATCTGCAAAAAGATAAAAAAAATTAATAAAGAAAAAAATATAATTGGCTACTTGCCTCTGGCTTTATAAACGCATAAGTCTGCCCGTGAAGGATTAAAGCGATAGTCACAAAGGTTATTTAATTTGGGTGCAGTATAATTTTGGTAGATTTGGTAGGATTACGAGTTTATAATGAAGTGGCTATTCTCGTAAATTTTAAATTAATTTTTCAGTCTTGAATTTTAAAAAGTATAAATTTAAACTTTTCTCTCTTAATAAGCATCTTTTCTCTCAATGAGTCGATGCTCAATCTCTTTAGCAATCACGCCAGGTGAAGAGCTTCACAGAATTTTCAGACATCACAATTCACACATAAAAACTCAAACTGACTGTTAAACCCATAGGAATTTCCATACTTTTTATCCGAAGCACATTTACTAAACGAAGCTTTCCCGAATGCGACATGTGCATTTATTTTTGATTTTGACCACCCAACCCATTCCAGCATGCACCCAGAATCACCCTTTAAGCGAGGATCAAATATTTTGCGGTATATTGGTCGCAAATATTACTTTTCTGTATTTGTTTATTACAGATCATTTTTAATATTCGAATTTGAAATTTTCATATATTTTTTATTAATTAATCACTGTTTAAACAATTATTTTTTCACATTATATAGCAAATTATTGGTACCCTCACAACAAGATAGACTGATTAGGCAATATAAAAAACCAAAACTGCTGATTCAATTAGTTGTTTATTCTTTAAACAACTTTTTATTGTTCAAATGTAACTTTTGACTAGAATAAGGCAGAATCATGTAGTTTTTTGCAAATTTAACAACAAACTTGACAGAAATCTGATATTTCTGGTATTTTATCACTGATACATTACTTCTTGAACAATTTCCATTTGTTTAAACCATTTTTTTCCAGAAAATATCAAAAGTTTCCACCTTTTCGGAATAACATGAACTAATTTTAACAACAATTTTTAATCAAAAATCAAAACGATTGATTTACTTTTTTGTTAATCGTTAGAATAATGGTACATTGTTAAAATGTGACTTTCAACTGGAATTATGTTAACACCTTTTTTTACTTATTCATAATTTTCAAAACAAGTTTCATTCGTTAAAATAATTTTTTTATGACAAAACAGACAAAATTTTCACTTTTCCTGAAAAACATGAACTACTTACTTAATTGTTTTTGTTAATTTCCGATCTAAAGTAAGCACTTTAAGTTACTTTAAAAGGTGTAAATTTTTCATATTCTCTCCAAAAAAATTGTTCAAATAAATGAAAATTGTCTAAAGAATTACGAATAGGTAATAGAAAGTGTCAAAATGGACGGAGCTAATGAAATATGCTTAAAACTTTTAAAAAAACTACACTTTTTGCATTATTTTAGTCAAAAGTTACGTTTCAACAATGAGGCATTATTTAAACAATGAAAAATAAAGTGAATCGACTTAGTTTATCTTTGATTTAAACCAATCAGTTCACGTTTCTTAGAAAAGGTGTATATTCGTGATATTCTGTCGAAACATTTTTTTAACAATTGGAAATTATTTAAACAATGATAAATAAATGGTGAAAGTACCATACATACCAGAATTCTGTCGTGTTTGTTGACAAACTTTTAAGAAACTACATTTTTCTTCCTTATTCCAGTCAAAAAGGATTGTTTAAAAAATTAAAACTTGTTTAAATAATCCATAATTAATATAAAATACAGGAAACTTTTGAACTTGACGATTAAAAATGATGAGTGACAAAAAAATACACAAAAATCATATTTACGACCAATAAACCGCAAAATACTTGATTCTCGTTTTGAGGGTGGTTTCAATTTCATCCCGTTACCGTTTATTTTTGGATCTCCGAAATGAATAAGTACCCTGCCGTCACCTTTGCATTGCACACCAATCTAGTCATTCATATCATAGCGTATAATAATTCTTTCCCCAGTATCGCAAGTACCTATAGTATCATGCAACGAGACCCAGAAGATATCTTGTACGTCACTATCGTCACCATCAATTAGAGCGTAGCATGCTATAATGAATAGCCTTATAATTTTCACTTTCATTATGACCTATAATAATCTAGAAAATACACATTCATCTTCTTGACATGCTGTCTTGCTTTTTCATTCATGATCAGACCGACTTTCTGGCTACCATGTGATTCTATATCTACTACGGACCAATGCTTCAGCCCATTTTCGATCTTTCTCATCTCACATCCCTTCTTCTGCGTTTGCGGTACACATAAAGTATCTAGTTTCCTTACATGCATTGTATCCTGGAATTCCCTTTCCTCAAGATCATTTACACTTCTAGAATTTCAAAAACTCAGTCTCCACTCATCGCTTGAAACTTTTCCAAGGGCATGCTTTTCGTCAACAGAAATCTCAATTCTATCCGAGGCTACATCATTATTTGTATTGCTCATTATTCAAAGTAAACATGCAACTAACAGCTTGATGCAAGAAATTTTTTCCATTAGTATAAAATCATGTCCAAACTAAGCAGCACCTGAAAAATGGAAATATAAAATCGCCCGAATATGACACCTTTGTTTTGACAGTTTTCCCCAACCTATAATCCTGCTCAATCATAGAGACATTTTTGCAAACTCCCAATATATATATCACGCGACACGTGAGAACGTCAATAAAGGATATCCGAGATCATTAATCTCAGGTGTACCGAAAGTGCAAAGGGGTCTCCAAGGACGAAGAAAGCATTGTCATAGAGGAAGTGTTTACACTCGGCGACGACGAAATCTTTATTTTCGTGCGTCGCACCGATTATTTATGATCAGAGGGCTCTACATAAGATTTCGCGATACGGAAAATGGGTCAAACCGAAAAAGGGGACGGGGCGTCTTTGCAGCGAAGAAGCTTCGAAAATAGATATAAATCTTCAACATCGAAATCCATGGCATATAAAGATTCGAGAAGGGGTTTGAAATAGTCGAAGGGTGAGTGGGTGAAAGTGTGATGGGGTGATAGGGGTGAAATAGTGGGACTGAGAAACTACTGGGTAAGCATCAAGTCCGCGTGCGTTCTTTTAAAAATCTCGACGATTTTTCAAAGCGGTACCAGCTGTGAGCGAAAGAAACGACCCGAACGTCGATTTCCAATTCACCCCTCGTTTTTCTTTGCCGCCTATTTCCAACCCCAACCCTCGAATAGCCACCCTTGAGTCCTTTGGGATTTCCTTTTCTTAGCACTTCGGCAATCCTTTATGCTTGGACGCTCTGTCCAGTCGAACGCTCACAGCGTTTGCAGAGAGGAAACTTTAATATGCTTGCGTTCTTTCTAACTTGGGAAAGGAAAATTGAATTAGGTAAATAAATCTTCTTGGATAGTTGGAGAAATTTACCGTTTGTCATCAACAATTTTCTTAGGATTCTTAAAATTCTTATCGGAATCACTGAAAAAATCATTCCCCACCTTTCCTTCTACAGGAACTCATACAACTCCACACTCCGAACCTTAGCTTTTAATTTTGATATTCTTACCCTCGCAGTTTGCATATTCTATGACAATATTAAAAAATTTGCTTCAATGATAACGAACCCATTCAAAGGGTACCACAAACCTAAACGCGACGCACTTTTCGTGGCATCCCAGCACAAAGCGGAACAAGTTTCTCAAACATACGCCCGACTAAGGTAAACCACCAGCGCGAGTAGGAAATTTGTTAGATCTCTGGACGAGTACGTGTGCACCTAAATTGTATTGGTGTAAGTGTACTCAACTATTTATGTGTGCGCGCTCACTTGTGCACACGTGCAAATGCTACGTACAAGAGTAAGTACACATTACGAAGTCGGAACCGCGGAAGCGGAACGCGCCGTAATTACGATGCTCTTTGTCTCTCTCACACTCGTGGATTTTCTTGCCATTTTCCCCCTCCCACCACGCAACATAATGTCGAGGATGTGGGAAGTGCAGCGAATGCAAAAATCCTTCGCGCGTTTCTCTTTAACTACCTTTTTTAGTGTGTGCTTTTCTTCGATGCTGACGCTTATGCGACCAATTGCACAACTCACTTTTTCGTAGAGAACTCAATTTTACCAGCAACAAATAGAAAAAAGTATTTTTAAACATTCTCGTGGTACAGCGAGTAGCAAACTGTGGAGTGTTTCGACGAATCGTATAATCGGTAGTTCATATCCAGCTCGAAGGACCGTTCTACATTTTTCTCTTTCGTTACCTGGAATGCGAACGAATTCAAAAAGGGAAAACTGTCGTAAAACTAACAAATGCTTTCAGGTTCGCGCTTTACCTGAAAGACACTAATTACCATAATTTCTGAAATGCGTCGACTCTCAGGAGACACAAAATATTCGCAACCTCTGGATAGGTTCTTGACGACGCTTTCGAGTGAAAAGCGTATCGAATGCCTAAATCCTTGGCACATTCCTCATTAACTACCTTTTTTAGTGTTTACTCTTCTTCCATGCTAACGCTAATACGTCGAACTGTTTAACTTACTTTTTCATAGAAAATTTACTCCGACCAGCAACGAAAAGAACAAAATATTTTTAAAAATTCTCGTGGTAAAATAAGTAGCAAACTGTAAAGTATTTCGACGAATTGTATAGCCAAGTAGTTCATATCCGGCGCGAAGGACCGTTCTGTATTTTTTCTCTCTCGTTACCTGGATCTCGAATAAATTTAAAAAGGAGAACTATCATGAAACTAAAAAACGCATTTAGGTTCGCGCCGTTTCTGAAGGACATTAATTACCTCAATACCTAAAATGCGTCGACTTCCAGAACATCCGAGAAGTTCGGAACTTCTGGAGAGCTTCTTGACGACGCTTTTGAGTGGAAAGTGCAGCGAATGCCTAAATTCTTGGCGCGTTCCTCTTTAACTACCTTTTCGCAGAGAACATACTTCTACCAAAAACGAATAGAATAAAGTATTTTAAAAATTCCTATGGTGAAACGAGTGGCAAATTGTGGAGTATTTCGACGAATCGTATAGTCGGTGGTTTATATCCGTTTCGAAGGACCATTCCACGTTTTTTCTTTCTCGTTATCTAGATCTTGAATGAATCTAAGAAGGAGAACTATCATAGAACTAAAAAATGCTTTAAGGTTCGCGCTGTTTCAGAACGACACTAATTACCTTAATACCTAAAATGCGTCGACTTTCAGGAGATCCGAGAAGTTCGGAACCTCCGAAGAGCTTCTTGACGACGCTTCCGAGTGGAAAGCGCAGCGAATGCCCAAATCCTTTGCCTATTTCTCTTCAGGGGGGGGGGGGGGATGGTCCGGAGGGTAAAAAAAGCGTTTTTTAGCGATTTTTCCTGAAGCAACGGTGAGAGTAATTCATTTATGATTTTTTCTTCATTTTTAAGTGACATTTCAAGAATATATTGTGAAATTTTTGTGTGAAAATATGAAAAATTGATCCGTTGCCAAGAGATCTTCGGAGACGCCTTCGAAAAAAGATGATCTGCGGTGTTCACGATAACTCGAGACCGGATCATCTGAAATCAAAAAAATAAAAAGATTTCGATAAATTAAATGAATGCTTTGGACACAACGATCTCTTTACATTTTTTCCGGTTTTGGCGATCAAAAAAGTGAAAGAATCGATTTTTGGCCCAAAAAATCCGCCATTTTGTATCTGTAAAATCGCAAAAAAAGTCGATCGACAAGATCGTTGTGTTCTTGCGATATATCTGTCAAAAGTGTACACCAAATTTGGTGAAGATCGGTGCAATAGTCTGTGAGAGAGACTGTTCACCGACTTGAAAAATGTAGTTTTGAGAAAATCGCGTTTAAAGTTTTAGGCATGGAAAAAGTGTAGAAAATTTTTTTTTTCACTGACACTGATTCATCGATTCCAGCTTCATAAAGCAGAGCACCTGCTGCAGCTGCGATGTCCAGGGCCTCTTTTTGTTCCTGACGTAGAAGAATTCTGGCTATCTTTTTTCAGGGTATGCTTTTCTTTGATGCTGAGGCTAATGCGACCAGTTGAACCTCTCGCGATCAAAAGGGGAATCTCGTAGATTCAGCCTGAGAACTATTGTCCAGGAAGTCAATTCAAAATACAGTTGGTATTTTAGTTTTGGGGACTGATAGTTGTAGAGAATTTCGAAGCGCATCTTTTTTCCCATTGCAAAAATGTGTAGGTTTTGTAGTTTTTGAAGAAATTGTTCAGAAGGAGATTTTTCGAAAACAAAAAATTTCAATCAATTCATACTTCAACTTGCGTTAGCTTATCCAATTTTCAGAATTTTTCGATTTTATTGGTCCTATATTACGCCTTTAAGTCTTCTGTAACTATCTAGGGAAGAAAAACGTGAATATTTTGATAAACAAGAAAGTCGTTCATTTTTTTTCAGACTTTGCAAAAATCATGAATTTGAACCTTCAAGAACTTTGTTTATCGAGTGAATTTTAAGCAACGGAAAACTTCCACTGAGAAGGTTGTTGATGGAGGTTCGAGGAAATTTTCTGTGAAGTTTCAGCTTAATCGGAATAATGATTAAAAAATCATGAATGTTCTAAATTACAAGCGGCAGTCTTGACGCTGCCCTATGCACGTGCCTCCGCGGATAAGAACGTGTTGCAGCGGACGATATTAAGGTTAAGTCGGATATCAAAACAATACTTAAGATATCATCACTGAAATAATTTATTTACTAGACATTCTGAACAATAAATTATTAGAATATTACTTTATTAAAAACTACTTTCAATAATTTTTGTTACTCTCTTCAGTTTCCTCGGTATCTGGACTCTGAGTTTTTACTTTCAAAAAATACTATTTGAAAAATTCTTTTCCTTCAGCGCTTAAATAATTATAGAAATTCTTGACATCCTTCACATTGGCCGCTTTTAATCCAGTTCAAGGTGGAGGACTTTTTGAAACTTCTAGTTCGAGCGTAGGCTTGAAGAAAGAAGAGGTTGGGATTTACAATTTGTAATTGTCATAAACATCCACTTTCCCATCAGGAAAAAAAATTCAAACGAACGCTTTACTGTTTTGAAAGTTTTTTGGCTTTCGTATTTTGCCTTTTAAATTTTTTGCAAAATCCTGCAGGAGGTCTTCACATTTCTCGACCATTGTGAATGAAAAAATCGAGCATTGCGATTAATTTCCTTATATTCAGATTCACTTTCGACTCGTTCTAATTTTTTTAATTTTTGCAAATATGTGCCAAAACGAAAATTCCTATCGAACTGGCAATACGAATGTCCTCGAGCTGGAAACACATATTTTATTTCACTGTGCAAATAAATTTCCAATAGTACCAAAAAAAACACTGTAATTTTTATTTTGTTTTTATTTTATTTCATTTTGTTTTGACGTACTTTTTCTTGTAGGAGACTTGCAAATTTTGAATAAAATTTTTCTTTACCGCACAACTCAATAGGTTTGGAAGTTCTCTCTGGGATTATAACATCTTTAATACCGTCTTTGTTAGTTTCAGACATTGTAATGTATTCTTTTTCGTAAAATAAGAACAAATAATGCTATCAACTTTTTCATTAGAAAGTAAGAATAATTTATCTAAGCTATCTATAAATGATTCAATAAAAGAATTATTCAAGAAATAAAGAATGAAAAATAGTCCCAAAATATTACATTCATGATCAAATTTTATTGAAAATTTTTATTAACGATTTCCAATCGTATCTCATTTTTGGAACATTTTTCCTCTATTTTTGATCCATAAATCTTCATGCCTATTTCTTTTTCTACCCTGATTCATTTTGAGATTCTTTTTAAAATTAATGGGGTATTAACTCAAGTAAACCTATCTCAAAAATAATACCTTTGCAGCTATTCCAAAAAAGAATCTATTCACTGGTTCTTTGCTTCATTTATAGTATATTTTAAAAGAGAACTACGTACGGTTGCTATTATTTGTTTTAGTATCCGACTTGATCTTTATATCGTCTGCTACAACACGTTCGTAGACGAGAAGGTACGTGCATAGGGCAGCGTCAAGATTGCCGCTTGTGATTTAAAACATTCACAATTTTTGAACCATTAATCCGATTGAGCCAAAGCTTTCCAGAAAACTTCTTCAAACCTTAATTCTCATTTTAATTCCTAAAATGCGTCGAATTCCAGGAGATCCGGGAAATTCGGAACCTTTGAAGAGCTTCTTGACAACACTTGCGTTCATCTTTCTCTTTTTATATTTATTCTTTTTTTTCCGTTTACCACTTTCACTCAAAAAGACGTTTACGATTTAAGAGTGCAGCTAGTGGGATAATAAAAGGACGTTAATTAGACAAGCGACATTCGCCTCATTGCTTTCAAGACCGCTTTGAACTTGTTTTTATTTCCAGATTACATTCATTATACACTTTCCATCCTTTTTCCCTCTTTGCCATCACGACATGCTAATTACTCCCTCTTTCAGTGCTCACACACGATTCTCAAAGTGGGAAAGGCAAAACCCACCTTTCATCCAATTCTTTTTAAATCCTTCTTCTAATTTCTTGAATTATATCCAGTTTCTCTCAAACTGCTAATAGCAGACTCGTTGAATCTCACAAATGAATCATTGATCAAGATAATTATTTTCCCACAAGTGGTTCGAAAATGTATTCTAAATATTTTTGAAACAATAGATGGGAAAAATAGTAAATTCAAGTGCTTACGGATCGTCCATCGACTGAATGGTTTCAGTAGAATGAATTCGATTGCGGTTTCCCCTATAAAGAGAGTGTGACTTTCGATCTATCGATTCGCTGTTCAAACTTCGACCGCCACTGAACTCATACAAAATTGAAGTACCTATCTTTTCAACACTTCGCGTCAAAATAAAACTGAAAATTCAGGTCAAATTTGTATATGTAGAGAAAAACTCTTTTGAATATCTCATTTATATTCATTTTTCTAGAATTGGGTACCGAACTAGGACAAGGAATGAGGAAGCTTGTAAAAATTCCGCTAACTTTATTTTCTCTCGAGCTAGGGAATGTTTTTTTTTAGTCTCTGAAAGCACGAGCTGATCGATGTAGTAACACAAATATCCCAGGAGTAATGGTATAGGTAGGGATGGGACTGTAGTACACATAAACACGAGGGTTGCAGGTTGCAACTCTAACTCACTAGAAGACACATCCATCTCTCTTGACAATCCCTTTTTGCATCCCCTTCGTCTCTCAGGCTTTGCCCCTTTCCCCCTTTTTCCTAGCGCTGCTTTCTCGATTCGCGTTTCGCAATTTATCATCCCTCGACTAATTTGCACCGAGATTCCCAACTTGCGATTGTTCCAAATGCAAACTGGTCGATTCCTCCAATCGTCTGGAGAAAAGCAGTCCCTATATTTTTTTGAGAGATGCTAGATGAGCGGTAAAGAGATGCTAAATGAGCGGTAAAGTGATGCTAGATGAGCGGTAAAGAGATGCTAGATGAGTGGTGAAGAGATGCAAGATGAGCGGTAAAGAGCCACATAGTGGCGGCGTCCGCAACTAATTTTAAGAAAAATTAGAATATAAACTAGAGTGACCAGAGCGGATTTTTGGAATGTAAGAATAACCGGACTTCCAAAAATAGGATATAGTGCTTGAGAAAAAGGAAAAAAGTAGAACTAAAATTATAATCCTACCTTTCTTAAGAACATTTAATTTCAATGTCATTTTTTGAAATACACATCATAAAAAGTTTTCGCACTTTCTTATTTTACAACGGTGTGAGAAGAAAGTAAGCGTAAAAATAAATTGGATAAATTGGAAAGTAGAAATAATAAATAATATATAAAAAACATCTTCACATATATTCTAATGTTTTTAAATGATTATTTTACAGGCCCTAAAATGTTTCAAATTTCGGACTACACAACTTTTGTGTATCAGCCTCAACTGTGAAGCCTAATTACAGGCTTCACAGGCCAAAAAATGTTTTAAAAACAGGGGAAATATGGAGATTTTTCATGCCAATAGGAGAAATTCTTTTTAAATCCAATTAATGTAGGTATTATATAAAATGCAATTTGAAGCGCTTCGAATTCCTAAAATTTCAAATGGAAAAGTTGCATTTTCAACAAAATAGATAAATTTTTAACCAAACAGTTAAATTTTAAACCAAAAAGATGAATTTTCAACCAAGTAGTAAAATTATCAATCAAAGAGAGGAATTTACAACTAAGATGATAAATCTTCAACCAAAAAAAAACGAATAAAAGCAAATTGATTAATTTTTAACCAAAAATTCGTATTTTCAACCAAAACAGATAAAATTTCTACCAAAAGAGATTATCTTCCAAACCAAAAGGACAAATTCTTAGCCAAAAGAAATTTCTTAGTCAAGAAAAAAAAATCAAACCAAATTGTTGAATTTTCAAGCCAAAAGGACGAATTTTCTACAAAATATTAAGATTTCCAAACAAAGAGATAAATCCCCAACCACAGAAATGAATTTTTCTAAAATACACGAATTTTCATCAAAATAGTTGATTTTTCAACTAAAAAGATGAATTTTCAAACAAAAACGAAATCATTTAATTTTTTAAGTTTAAAACATCAATTTTCAAACATGTAGTTCATATTTCAACAAAAAAAAAGATGATTCTTAAACCAAAAATGAAATTATAAAATTTTCACTCAAAGAAAATGAATTTTAACAAATAAACGAATTCTCAATAAGATAGTTAACCTTTCAACCAAAGATATAAATCTTTAACGAAAAATGTAATAGATGATATTCAAACCAAAAAAGATTTCAATTCATAATCAAAAGCAGCTGAATTCATCTAAACAAAATAAAAAGACGAATTTGTTACAAAATAGTTGTATTTTCAACCCAAAAGTATGAATTTTCGACAAAAATGTAAATTTTCAACAAAATAGATGAATTTAAAGAAAATACTTACACTATAACAACAGAGATGAATTTGTAACTAAGATGATGAATCACTGACCAAAAAAATTATTTTTTAACAAAGCAGTTTATTTTTTAACTAAGTAATTTAATTTTCAACCAATGAGAACGTTTTTTCAACAAAATAGTTGAGTTTTTAAGCTAGAAGGATTTTCCAGTCAAGAAGAAAAAAATTTTCAACCAAAGGGATGAATTATCAACCAACGAGAGGAATTTACCACTAAAATGATGAATTTTCAACCAAAAAGACGAATTAAAAAAATGGTTCAATCCTCAATCAGAATGGATTAATTTTGAACCAAAAATTCGTATTTTCAACCGAAAGAGATTAAATTTCTATCAAAAGAAATTTATTTTCAAACCGAAAGGACAAATTCTTAGCCAAAAATAAAATTTCTTAGTCAAGAAAAAAAAAATCAAGCCAAATTGTTAAATTTTCAAGCCAACACTTTAATTTTGAACCCGAAAATATGTATTTTCACCAAAAAGTGTAATTTTCAACAAAGAAAGATAATTTTTAATCGAAAAGATGAATCTTCAACGAAAAATGTAATAGTTTATATTCAAACCAAAAAGATATCAATTTATAATCAAAAACAACTGAATTCATCCAAACAAACCAAAAGACGAATTTGTTACAAAGAAGTTCAACTTTTAACTAAGTAGTTCAATTTTCAACCAAGAAAAACGTATTTTCAACAAAATAGTTGAATTTTCAACCTACAAAGATTTTTCATTCAAGAAGGAAAAAATGTTCAACCAGGGAGACGAATTTTCAACCAAACAGTTGAAATATAAACAAAAAAGATGAATTTTCAACAGGGAATTAATTTTCTACTATGAAAGACAAATTTTCAACCAAGTAGTTAAATTATCAATCAAAGAGAGAAATTCACAACTGAAATGATGAATCCTCAACCAAAACAGATTAATTTTGAAACGAAAATTCGTATTTTTAATCAAAAAAGATTTTTCTCTACCAAAAGAGATCAATTTTCAAACCAAAAAGACAAATTGTTAGCCAAAAAAAATGTCTTAATCAAGAAAAAAAATGCAACGAATTTGTTGAATTTTCAACCCAAAAGTATGAATTTCCGACAAAAATGTGAATTTTCAACCAAATAGATGAATTATCAAAAAAATACTAGAACTATAACCACAAAGATGAATTTTCAACTAAAATACTTAATCTTCAACTAAAAAAATGAATTTTTGACAAAGCAGTTCAATTTTTAACTTAGTAATTTAATTTTAACCCAAAAAAACGTATTTTGAACAAAATAGTTACATTTTTATCCTAAAAAGATTTTTCAGTTAAGAAGAGAAAAATTTTCAACCAAGGTGACGAATTTTCAACCAAACAGTTGAATTGTTAACATAAAAGATGAATTCTCAACAAGGCATTAATTTTCTACTATAAATGACAAATTTTCAACCAATTAGTTGAATTATTAATCAAAGAGAGGAATTCACAACTCAAATGATAAATCCTCAACCACAAAGACGAATGAAAAAAAATTGTTCAATCCTTAACCAAAACAGATTAATTTTGAACCAAAATTTCGTATTTTTAATCAAAAAGATTAAATCTCTACCAAAAGAGATTAATTTTCAAATGAAAAGGACAAACTTTTAGCGAAAAAAAATTTTCTAGCCAAGAAAAAAAAATGAAACCAAATTGTTAAATTTTCGAGCCAAGAGGACGAATTATCTATAAAACACTTTAATTTTGAACCCGTAGATATGAATTTTCACCAAAAAGTATCATTTTCAACAAAAAAAGATTATTTTCAACCGGAGATTTTCGACAAAAATGTTGAATCTTCAAACAAAAAAAAATGAATCTTTTAACAAAGCAGTTCAACTTTTAACTACGTAGTTCCTTTTTCAACCAAAAAGAACGTATTTTCAACAAAATGGTTGAATTTTCAACCTAGAAAGATTTTTCAGTCAAGGAGAAAAAAAATTTTAACCAAAAAGATGAATTTTCAACCCAAAAAGTTGGATTCTCTGCAAAACACTTTAGTACTGAACCCAAAAATATAAATTTTCACCAAAAAGTATAATTTTCAACAAAAAATATAATTCTCAATCAATAATAAGTGAAGTTTTTTTATAGGCTCTATTAATTCAGTTAGCATGTAAATGGAAAAACAAGACAAAGTGGAAAAGATGGGAATAGGGGAAAGGCTGTGAAGCCTGCCATGAAATTGTAAGAATTTGGATAATTTATAGTTCGCAAAATAATAGTTTGAATGTACATTTTTGTTACTCTTGAAATACAACACTCAACTCTCGATATATTGCGCCTCGGCTTACTGCGTTTTTAGAATTGTTCCAGCTCGCACTCGACGACGAGGGAGTCCGTGGGGCAGGGGAAGACGAACGGCGATCTTGAGGCAATCACGCAGTTCCGTAGCGACAAAGCGGGCAGCTCGCATACTCACGTACATATTTCGCATTCATTCTGAAATAAATGCGGAGAATCCTCTTTTTTTTTAATTAGTCTTCATTATTAAAAAAGGTCCATCCTTTATGATAACAAAAATCTATATTTGTACAAAATACAGTTAATTAATATTATGTATTCATACTGGAAATGGTTCACACGGCCCTGGTTGTTTTCATCATAGAAATTCAAGGAAGAGTCTCACGATCAAAGTAAGCAATGCCCAAGACCCGCACTATCTCGGAAGTTGAGTGTAGATTAGAAAACTGAAAATTTTGATCAGAAAATAAAGTTAATTTTCCACTGCACAATTTTTCGTTTTGGACCACATACCTTTAAATCTGGACTATACAAAGTATTTCATACTGCGCAACATTTCAGACCGAGATATTTCATTATTTGCTGTCACTTTAAATTTTGAAACTATAATTTCGAAGAAATACAATTTATCCATCTTTTCATGACACACAATTCGGCTGACCATCTACAGAAATAAAAAGAAATCATCAAAACATGAAATTATAAAAATATTCTTCATTTGGCAACATTTTGAAAGAAAACCACTAGACTCCAGTAAGGTTATGTTTTTTTATATTAAAAAACTAAAGAGTCCTATACTTCCAAAAACCCGGACAAAGTGGAGAACCCTGTAGGACAAAAGTCGCCTGCCCTTGTCGATTTTCACGCAAAATGTTCAAGCCGCCAGTCAATCTGGCTGAATGCGGGTCAGCGTGGGATTTGTGGGATTTGTGGGAAACAAAGTAGCTGTGGGTATCCGCAAAACCCGCCTCGAACCCGGCTTTGAAAACTCGACCTGCGTATTTCTGGATTACGCGCGTCGCTAATTTCTCGTTACGATCTGAACCAAGCAGCGCTTTTCCTGTCTGTGTTGGTAGAATAATTCGAGTTTTATTTCAGGCTGCAATTTAGAGCACATCGAGAAACTTCGCACTCTGGATAATATTTATCCAACGAATCCAGGCGAAACAGTATCCGCTTGATGTTTGACTAGGAAAGTTCAATAGAATCGTTGCTCGTAAACGAGCCTTTGTTGCTGCATTCGGGTCAAATCGAGAAGCAACTGCAATTTTCCTCTCAAGTGTTGATGCAACGCTTCTATAACAGCAATTCGTCCTAAAAATAGATTACACAACTTCAATATTAAATTAGAGAAAAATCGCATTACGGATTACGAAAGATTGAAATAACAAGTTCTGGTTTCGTTAAACACGCCACCACCAGATGTCGCACTTCAAGCCTTTAGTTAAAGCAGAGTGTCCAGCGTCCTCCCAACCGACACACATTTACTGAAAATTATCTAAATATTCTCAATATAAGTCAATTTTCTGAAATTTTGCCTACCAGTACACAGGTAGCACTTTGTGAAGACTCAAGTAGCCCTCATAAATTTTCTAAAGGCTCATGAACTTATTTTTGTAAACATAATTGAAATTTTCATGAAGAGCTAGAAATCACAGAGGTTGCCTTGAAAGAGGATGCCCCACTTGGCATGTTCTGGTTTAGTTGAAGACGCCACAACCAGAAGTCGCACTTCAAGCCTTTAGTTAACGCAGGGTGTCCAGCGTCCTCCCAGCCGACACAAATTCACTAAAAAATATCTAAATATTCTCAATATCAGTCAATTTTCTGACTTTTCCTACAAGTACACAGGTAGCACTTTATGAAGATTCAAGCAGCCCTTATAAATTTTTTGAAGTCTCATAAACTTGTTTTCGTAAACATAATCGAAGTTTTCATGAATAGCAAGGAATCACAGAGGCTGCCTTGAAAGAGGAGGCCCCACTCGGCATCCAGGTAGAATGTAATGAAGTTGCAGTGCAGTGGCCAGATGTAAGAACTTAAAAACGTATTTTTGTTTTCGGTTTCCCAATCAGAGATTCGAAAGTTTGAAAATGAGAATTTACGGGTTTTTGCAATTACAAAAATCTAAAATTTGCTTTGAAAAATTGAATATATATCATATCTTGTAGGTATCTCGTAAACTGTACGTGACACGTAAAAACAGATGGCATTTTCAGATTTACCATCATAGTAATACTGTATGTCCGCAAAAAAGTCTGACTTCTATCAGTTGATAATGTGAAATCTAGGAAAAGATGGTGGAATCTAAAGCATTATTAAAATGGAGTGAAACTTATAAAATTAGAATTCGAATCTAGTTAATATTGTACCACTTCCACTGCGAACATTCAGGATTGAATAATTTCTCATTGGAGCCTAATAACTAGACAATTTTGAATTAAAAACATTTGAGATTAAACACAAGTCACAGGAGTACCTCCCGACCCCATAAGAGGTTAGAAAGGGATAGCGATGTGACCCAAACTTCTGTGACCAGTCACAGGGGTGTCTCTCTGCCCCCCTCCTCCAAATGTTCGCGAATAATGAAGACGCACCCAGAAGCGCGAACGCTGAAGAAAGACCCAACCCCTATCGTACCTCACCTTGTTACAACTCCTGAACTTTGTCTATCGTTTTCTGGAAAATTATCATCTTTGCGGCAAAAATTATTACAACACAAAATGTGCAATTCGATGAGATCTAAAAGGACTATCAATTCGGAATCAACGTGTGAAAATACGTAAGTATACGTAGTTTCAGACAAATCGGAGATCCGAAATTTTCGGAACTGCACCTCAAATTTTATCAAATTGTAATGAAATAAAATACTCTTTCAAAATTTTTGTATTTCGTGGGACTTGAAGCAAAAAGTTGAAAAAAACTCTAGAAAAATGGTGAATCTACAACCAAAAAAAAGAAATTTTTAACAGAAGAGTTCAACGATCAACTAAGCCATTGAATTTTCAACAAAGTAGTTCGACTTTCAGACAAAAGTGATAAATTCTCATTGAAAAAAAACTAATTTTCAATCAAAAAAGAAAACACAAATTTTCAACAAAATTAATAAATTTCCAACCAAAAAGATGAATCTTCAAGCAAGTTGTTGAATGCTCTACTAAAAAGAAATTCCTAAAAAAAATAGAATAGTTAAATCTTCAATTGAAAAAATTAGCTTGCTACAAAAAAAACGACCTACCAACAACCAAAAAAGAAAATTAATTTTTAACGAAATAGTTGAAATTTTCAGCCAATAAGATAAACTTTCTACCAAAAAAGATGAATTTTCAACAAGATACATGCATTTCAGTTCAAAATGGAATAGTTGAATTTTCAGTTGAAAAAACTTAGTTTCAACAAAAAAAACGCATTTTTAACAAAAATGTTAGATTTTCAACCGAAGGAATTAATTTTCCTATCAAAAGAGATGAATTTTTAATGAACTACATGTATTTCCAACTAAAAATGTTGCATTTTCAACCAAAAAAATTAATTTTCTGTAAAATAAGACGGATTTCGTAACAAAATATATGCATTTTTAAGCTAATAGTTGATTGTACCACTAAAAAAAAAATTTAACAAAAAATTGAATTTTTTTTCAATTGAAAAATTAATTTTCTAGCAGAAAGAAGGATGTTCCAATAACCAAAAAAAATGAATTTTTCAACCAATAAGATAAATTTTCTACCAAAAAAGACGAATTTAAAAAAAAAACACGAATTTTCAACTCAAAATGAAACAGTTAAATTTTCAGTTGAAAAATTCATTTTCAACAAAAAAACGAATTTTTAACATGAATTTTTAATTTTCAACCGATGAAATGAATTTTCAACCTAAAAAATGAATTTTCAACCAAGAAAATTGACTTTCTATAAAAAAAGACGAATTTTGAATGAAATACATGAATTTCTAACTAAAAATGATGAATTTTCAACCAAGAAGATTAATTCTCTACAAAAGAAGACAAATTTTGTAACAAAATATATGAATACTCAAGCAAATAGTTAAATGTTCTACTAAAAAAGATAATTTTTAAACAAAAAATTGAATAGTTTTTTCCAGTTGAAAAATTAATTTTCTACCAAAGAAACGATGCTTCAATAACAAAAAAAATAAATGTTTAACCAAATAAATGAATTTTTCAACCAATAAGATCAATTTTCTATCAAGAAAATGATTTTTCAGATGAATTTTTAACCCAAAATGGAATAGTTAAATTTTTAGTTGAAAAAAATGTATTTTCATCAAAAAGAAACGAATTTTCTACAGAACTGTTACATTTTCAACCGAAGAAACGAATTTTCAACCAAGAAAATTAATTTCCTATGAAAAAAAGAATTTTGAATAAAATGTATGAATTTCCAACTAAAATTGTTAAATTTTCAACCAAGAAGATCAATTCTCTACCAAGTAGACGAGTATTCGACATAATACAATCATTTCTAACCAAAAATAAAATATGCAAATTGTCAGTTGAAAAATGAATGTTTACTCAAAAAAGATTATTTCTCAATCAAATATTCAGAATTTTCAACTCAAAAAGACGATTTGTCAATAAAATACATGAATTTTTCACTGAAAAAGAGAATTTTTCAAACTATAGAAGAATCATTTTTTCAGTGGCGCATCCACGGAGAATAGCGCCCCTGCCAATACTTTTCCTCTTTCTTTTTTTAATTTCTTTTCATTTAGATTCATTGCCCGAATTTCGTGACATTTTTTTCTGGTAGAAAATTAATTTTTTCAACGAAAAATTCAACTATTCCATTTTTTTGTTGAAAATTGATCTTTTATAGTAGAACATCAACTGCTTGCTTAAAAATCCATATTTTTGGTTGAAAATTTATTCACATTGTTGAAACTTTGTGTTTATTTTTTTGTTTGAAAATTAATTTTTTTTCATTCGCAAAATCAACAAAAACGACATAGAAACAATGATACTTATTGATTTTACCTTCATTTCGTATACCAATTAAAACTCCCAATTAACGCAATGCTTTTGAAGTTGCCTCTCGCTTTTTTGTTTCGATGTTATCTTAGATGTACCCTTGAATGAAATGGAAATGAATCCTGCGAAGTTTGGAGAGGAAAGCAATTTTGCGGAATCCGCTTGAAGAAAGCGATCGCGAGACTGCATCTTTTTTTTAGGATTTCGCTTTAATCAGTCAGCGCCGTGAGAAAATCGAGTTTTGAATCAAATTCGTCTCTTGCGGCTGACGAGGGCCAACTTTTAAATTTAATCATCGACTGAATTTTAAAGTTGCCGCAAGCGCGAGGATGGTTTCAATTAAGGTGCCTCCTTCCTCCAGGGAGGATTCACAGCCCGAAACGAATCGCAGCGAAAGAGACGAGTGGAATCCCTCTCGAGAAACTCGAGTGTCGACAGTCGTACGAGGATTTTTCTAATTACTGCTACTCATACATCACACCCCAAATTAATAAAAAACTCCACTCTTAAAATCCTAATAGTTTACAAAAGTATACGTTCTACTCCCTAGGGAGTAGAAAAATGACGTCATCGAAAGAATATGGCTCATAAACATTTTAGTGAATATCATGTTGGTGCCAACCATGTAGTTTTGAAGAGTGATACCTGTAGCAGGGATATTATAGCAAAAAGTGTCGCCTCTCGCGGAGGTTGTTGGAACTTGTCTACAGCTTGTGCTTGCCACGGAGTAGTAATAAGGAGGACGATCATGCTGGAGAAACCGTCTCGAGATTTGCCTGCGGTATCTGCAACTTTATTGCCAGGCTCAGGCGGTTAGAGCCAGCACACAAAGTAGTAGCGCATGCGCAATGCGATCCGCTGTTCTCTCACGCGAGAAGCGTGCGAGTGAGTGCCAGTGCTTCCGTGACTCGTACTCGCTCGCACGCTTCTCGCGGGAGAGGACAGCAGATCGCAGTGCGCATGCGCTAATACTTTGGGTGCTGGCTCTAAACGCCCGAGCCTGGCAATAGAAGTGCAGTTACCGCAGTCAAAACGCATGTGGGAGATCGGTTTCCTTATTGCTACTCCGTGGCGCTTGCGCGCTCGCCTCCAACTCCTACTGAAAACATTCTTCTCGTTGTAGAAATGGAAAGATTTCTCCCTAGTTATGCAATATGCTATTGAAGTCTAAGAGGCCGTTGAAAAACTATGTCGCACTGCCTGCGGAGTAGGTTCACGCAGAATGAACACATGGAAAATATAAATGTGAAAAACAATTTTTTGAAATGCTCAAAAAAATTAAAAATAGGGATTTTTTGTATAAGTAAGCCACCTCAGACTTCACACTCTCACTACTATTCCGCTCCTTACTTTTAAAAAAAATTTTTTTTTTTACCCCTGTTTTTGAGAAACTTCCCCTGTTTCATATTTTTCCCGTTTTCTCGCTTAAATGAGAACTGAATTAATAGAACCTAATAAGGAAATCGAACTATTTTTCGTTGAGAGTCTCCTTTTTAATTGAACTACTCTGTCAAACATTCATTTTATTAGTTGAATATTTAAACACTTTGTTAAAAGTTCGTTAATTTTTGGTTGAAAACTAATTCTTTTACCTAACAATTCAACTATTCTATTATTATCGAAAAGTGATCGTTTTTAGTAGCAAATTCAACAATTTGGATGCAAATTGTTGAAATTTAATTTTTTTCTGAAAAGTCAACTTTTGTGTAGAAAATTGGTGTTTTTGGTTCAAAGCCAAGAACTGTTTTGTTGAAAATTCGCCTTTTTGGGTTAGTAAAACTATTATTTTCTTCGAAAATTCAACTATTTGGTTAGAAATTAACTTCTTGGTTGAGAATTTAATTGTGTTCTACACAATTCACGTTTTGGATTGAAAATTCAACAATTTTGTTTAAAATTTTTTTCCCTCCTGACTGAAAAATTTTTTCCTGGTTGAAAATTCAAATCTTTTTGAAGAAAATTCGTCTTTTTTGTTTGAAAATTATTCTCTTCTATAGTACAAATTTTATCTTTTCTTGTTGAAAATGCAACTGCTTGGTTGAGAATTGATGTATTATGTTGTATATTCGTTTTTCTTTGTATAAAATTAATCTTCTTGATTGAAAACCCAATTACTTGCTTAAAAGTGGAATTACTTTGTTAGAAATTCATTTTATTAGTGGAAGATCCACCTCTTTCGTTCAAAATCTAATTATTTTGTTGAAAACTCGTTTTTTTCTTGGTTGAAAAATAATTTTTTTAACTGCAAATTTAATTATTCTCTTTTTTGTTGGAAAGTGATCGTTTTTGGTTTAAAAGTTAACTGTTTGGTTGAGAATCAACTTTTTTGTTGAAAATGATTATTTTCAGATTGTAAATTCTAACATTTGGTAATAAATTCGTTACGCTGGCTTTAAAATACAACTGTCTTGTTGAAAATTCGTCTTTTTTGGTTGAAAGTTCTATTATTTTCGTAGAAAATTCAACTTTTTGGTTAAAAATGTACTATTTCATTGGAAATTTAGGTGTTCTCCAGAGAATTCGCTTTTTTGATTTGAAAATTCAACAATTTGGTTGAAAGTTGAACTTCTTTGTTGTAAATTCATGTTTGGTTGAAGATCCATTACTTTAGTTGGAAGTTGAAACTTTGGTTGAAAATTTAATTATTTTATTGAAAATTCATTCCTTTTTCTGGAAAGTTCAACAAGCTGCTTGTAGATGCAATTGTTTGAATGATAATTAATTTTTTTTTTCGAAAATTCAACTATTTGTTTGAGACTCAATCTTTCTTGGTTAAAAATTCATATTTTTTGGGTTTGAGAATTCAGATATTTGATTGAAAATTGATAACTATCCAGTTGAAAATTCATCTTTTTCCTTAAAAAATTTAACTGCTTTGTTGAAAATTTGTCTTTTTGGATTGAAAATTTATCTTTTTCGGATTGAAAGTTTTGCTTCTGGATTGAAAATTCAATTGTCTTCTGAAGAATTTGTCTTTTTTGGCTTACGAATTCAACTGCTTTTGGTTGAAGTTAGCCTTTTTTGTTTAAAAATTTGACCTTATGTTTGAAAACTCATCTTTGTAGGTTGAAAATTGCACTATTTGGTTAAAAATTCGTCTCTTTTGCTTGGTATTTCAACTGTTTGGTCGTAACTGCAACTATTTGGTTCAAAACAATTTTTTTGTTGTTGAAAATTCAACTATTTTGTTGATAGTTTTTGGAATTTTAAAAATTGTGAATTCTTTCGTCAGGATTGAAAATTCAACTGTCTTCTAAAAATGCGTCTTTCTGGCTTACAAATTCAACTGTTGTTGTTTGAAGTTTAATCTTTTTTTGTTTGAAAATTAGAACATTTGGTTGAAAACTCATCTCTTTAGGTTAAAAATTCAACTATTTGGTTGAAAATTCGTCCCTTTGCTTAATAGTTTAATTAGTTATAAATGCAACTATTTGGTCTCAGAGTATATGTTTTTTTTGTTGAAAATTCAACTCTTTGGTTGAAAAGTCATTTTTCTCGGTTTAAAAATCATATTTTCGGGTTCAAAAGTCAACTGCTTTCTAGAAGATTCGACTCTTTAGCTTGGAAAATAAACTCAACGAAGTTCATTTCTCTTGGTAGAAAATTAAACTTCTTCGGTTGAAAATTCAACGATTTGGTTGAATATTAAACTATTTTGTTGAAAGTTCAACTCCCTCGTTGAAAATTCAAATGTTGGTTGAAGATCCATCACTTTAGTTGAAAGTTGAAATTATGATTGATAATTTAATTATTTTACTGGAAATCCGTCATTTTTTCTGGAAAGTTCAACTAGCTGGTTATAAGTGCAACTGATTGGATGATAATAATTATTATTTTTCAAATTCAACTATTCGGTCAACACTTAATCTTTCTTGGTTGAAAATACATATTTTCGGGTTTAAAAATACAAATATTTGATTGAAATTTGATAACTATTTTGTTAAAAATTCGACTTTTTTGACTGAACATTTATCTTTTTTTGAATGAACATTCTGCCTTCTGGATTGAAAATTCAAATGTCTTCTAAGAAATTGGTCTTTCTGGCTTGAAAATTCAACTGCTTTTGGTTGGATTTGATCTTTTTTGTTTAAAAATTCAATCATTTGGTTGAAACCTCATCTTTGTAGGTAGAAAATTGCACTACTTGCTTGAAAAGTCGTCTCTTTTGCTTAATAGTTTACCTGTTTATTTGTAAATACAACTGTTTGATTTGAAACTATTTTTTTTTTTGAAAATTCAACTATTTTGTTGATAATTGTTGAATCTTTTTTTATTGTAATTTCTTCCTTTAGGGTTGAAAATTCAACTGTTCTGAAACATTCGACTCTTCAGCTTGAAAACCCAACTCAACAAAATTTATCTCTCTTGGTAGACAATTAATCTTCTTCGGTTGAAAATTCAACTATTTTGTTGAAAATACACTATATTTCGACTTTAAATCTGAAGCTTTTTATATTAAATTCAATATGGTATCTACATATCAATTTTAATCAAAAGAATTTATTTCCCCGTTATTCCCTCATTTTCTTGAAAAATCACCCCATTTCCCTGTTTTGAGAGAATTTTAGGCTGCGAAGTCTATTAAAATATTATGTTTGTATATTCTGTTTTATTTTAGACGTTTATGAAAAGAAATTGAAGAAAAAAATTTGACTTAAAGGGGCAATGAGAGTGCAGTTACCGCAGTCAAAGCGCATTTTGGGAGATCGGTCTCCTTATAAAAAAGCTTAAACCCCCCAGGAAAATGTCACAAATACGAACACCTTCCCCCCCCCCCAAAAAAGGTGACTTTTCAACCAAAGAGTTAAATTTTCAACAACAAAAAAACATGTACTTTTAGACCAAATAGTTGCATTTACAACCAAGTAATTGAACTATCAAGTAGAAAAGTCGAATTTTTAACCAAATAGTTGAATTTTCAACCCAAAAAGATTAGTTTTCAACCAAATATTCTAATTTTTAAACCAAGAATATTAAACTCCAACCAACAACAGTTGAATTTGCAAGCCGAAGAGTTGCATTTTTCAGAAGACAATTGAATTCTCAATCCTAACGAAAGAATTTACAATTTGAAGAAATTTCAACAATTATCAACAAAATAGTTGAATATTCAACAACAAAAATCAGTTTTGAGCCAAACAGTTGCATTTTCAATCAAACAGTGAAACGATCAAGCGAAAGAGACGAATTTTTAACCAAATAGTGCAATTTTCAACCTACAAAGACGAGTTTTCAACCAAATGGTCGAATTTTTGAACAAAAAAGATTGACTTCAACCTTCTAAGTCGATTTTTTTTCAATTCCATTTGATGAACATCTTCAATAAAACACAAAACATACAAGCATAATATTTTAACAGACTTTACATTCTAAAATGCACTCATAACAGGGGAAATAGGGTGATCCTTCAAGAAAATGGTGGAATAATAGGGATATAAATTCTTTTGAATAAAATTGATGTGTAAGTACCATATTAAATTCAATATAAAAAACGCTTAAGATTTGAAGTCGAAATATATTGCATTTTCAACAAAATGGTTGAATTTTAAACCTAAAAAGGTTAATTTTCTATCAAGAGAGATGAATTTTGTAGAGTTGAGTTTTCAAGCTAAATATGACTGTTTCAGAAAACATTTGAATTTTCAATCCTAAAGGAAGAATTTACAACAACAAAAATTCAATAATTATCAACAAAATAGTTGAATTTTCAAAAAAAAAATTAGTTTTAAACCAAACAGTTGCATTCACAACCAAACATTTGAACTATCAAGCAAAAGAGACGAATTTCGAAACAAATAGTGTAATTTTCCACCTATAAGGATGAGTTTTGAACCAAATGGTCCAATTTTGAAACAAAAACGATTTAACTCCAACCAAAAGCAGTTTGATTTTCAAGCCAAAAAGACGAATTTTTTTAGAAGCCAGTTGAATTTTCAATCCAGAAGCAAGAATTTCCAATCCAAAAAAGATAAATCATCAATCCAAAAAGACGAATTTTCAACAAAGCAGTTGGATTTTCAAACAAAAAAGGAGAATTTTCAACAAAATAGTTATCAATTTCCAATCGAATATCTGAATTTTCAAACCCAAAAAATATGAATTTTCAACCAAGAAAGATTAAGTCTCAACCGAATAGTTGCATTTTCAAAAAAAAAGTATAAATTATCATCGAAACAGTTGCATTTATAACCATCTCGTTCAACTTTCCAGAACAAGCAACGAATTTTCAATCAAATAATTGAATTTTTAACCAAAATTTTAATTTCAAACTTAAGGGATGGATCTTCAACCAGACATATGAATTTTAATCAAAGAAATTAAATTTTCAAACAAATTGTTGAATTTTAAAATCATAAAGGCGAATTCTGTAGAGAACACTTGAATTTCCAACGAAATAGTACATTCTTAACCAGACAGTTGAATTTTTTATGAAAATAATTGAACTTTTAACCAAAAAAGACGAATTTTCAACAAAACCGTTGAATTTTGAAGCCAAAGAGACGCAATTTATCCCAAAATAGTTGAATTTACAGCCTCAAAATATGAATTTTCAACAAAAAAAGTTAGTTTTTGAACGAAAGAGGTGGATCTGCCACTAATAAAATAACTTCTAACAAAGTAATTCCTCTTTTAACCATGTAGTTGGCTTTTCAGTCACGAAGATTGACTTTATAAAAAAAAACTAGTATACAACATAATCGATGAATTTTCAACCAAACAGTTGCATTTTTAACCAAAAAAGATCAAATTTGTACTATCAAAGAAATTAATTTTCAAACCAATAAGACGAATTGTCTACAAAAAGAGTTGAATTTTCAACTAGGAAAAAATTTTTCAGGCAAGAGGGGAAAAAAATGTCGCACAAAATTGTTGAATTTTCAAACCGAAAGGCGAATTCTGTAAATAACAATTGAATTTTTAAACAAGAAGTTGACTTCTAACCAAATAGTTGAATTTTCTACAAAAATGATAGATTTTCTAACCCGAAAAGGCGAATTTTCAACTAAACAGTTCTTGGCTTTGGACCAAAAACACCAATTTTCTACAGAACAGTTGAGTTTTCGACAAAAAACTCCAATTTGAACATTTTACATTAATTTTCATGTAAATTGTTGAATTTGCAACTGAAAACGATCAGTTTTTAAATAATGATGGACTAGTTAAATTTTCAATTAAAAGAATTATTTTTCAGCGAGAAAAATAACGAACTTTCAACAAAGTATTTAAATCTTTAACCAATAAAATGAATGTTCGACAAAGTACTTCGATTTATAACCAAGTAGTTAAAGTAGTTCAATTGAAAAGAATTAACTTTCAACGAAAAACATTTGACTTTTCTTATTAGCTTCTATCAATTCAGTTCTCATTTAAACGAGGAAACGGGAAAAACATGAAATAGGGAAAATTCTTGAGAACAGGTGTGAAAAAACACTCTTCAAAAAAAAGGGAAAAGAGCAGAATAGGAGAAAGAGTGTGAAGTCTAAGATGCCTTACTTATAAAAAAATTCCTATGTCCAATTTTTTTGAGCATTTCAAAAAATTGTTCTTCACATTTACATTTTCTATGTGTAAAGTCACACTCTGCGTGAACCTCCCCCCTACTGGCAGTTTGACACACTTTTTGAACGACCCCTAAATTTAAATAAAAAATTAGAGTCGGGTTCATTTTAAGCTCCTGGAAATGGTTGTTTACTTTATCTTAAATTTCCGCGGCCACCCTTGTCATCTTTTCGTCGGGGAGAATGAGATTCTATTTTGAGCGGCGTATTACTTTCTCTTGAAATGGCGATGGGGTCACAGGGGGTGGGCGCTTAGTAATAGAAGGTGAAAACCGCACTTAAAGCAGCACTTTGGATTAGGGCGAGAAGATACTCAAGAGTCGATGAGGCAGCGACCGACACTTACGCAACCCGACCTATTATTCTTCCCCTAAGACTTATGCGTGGCAGCTGCAACGGGCTGGTGCACGGCTCAAGGCGCATTTATGTCACAGAGTAACCTCGACGTACCGTCTAGCCGGTTCGCGTATCTATAGATCCTTATCTCGAAGGCCTACTTTCGCACCATTCCAAAAATAAATATATGAGGAACGCACATAATAGAACATAAGCTTCCATTCGAGAATTTCAACTGCAGTCAACTGAGGACGCCACCGCCAGGTTGCTCAGTGGCGTCATATTCGCAAGCTGTAACAAAAATCAGTCCCTGTAGAATAACCGCTTTTCCCGAAAAATTGTAAGGCCGTGTGTCAGATGAGGAATGATATGAGAGAAACGAGGAGAGGAGTTGCACTGACGAGTCCTCACCTTGTCTACGTTTCCCGTTGTCTCGACGGCCTACTTTCGCACTATGCCAAGAATAAATATGAAAGGAAAGCGCATAACAGAAGACAAGCTTCTAGTTAAGAATTTCAACTCAAGTTAGCTGAGGACGCCACCGCTAGGTGACTCACTGGCGACACTCTTGCAAACTGTAACAAAAATTTGTCACTTACTGTAGAATAACTCTTATTTTCCGACAAACTGTAAGGCCGTGTGGAACGATTGATTATAGGAGAGAACCGAGAAGGGGAGTTGAACTGACAATTCCGCACCTTGTCTACTTTTCTTGTTATCTCGAAAGCCTACTTTCGCACCATTCCAAAAATGAATATAAAAGGAGCTCACATATTAGAAGATAAGCTTCCATTTGAGAATTTCAACTGCAGTCAACTGAGGACGCCACCGCCAGGTGGCTCAATGGCCTCATATTCACAAACTGTAACAAAAATCAGTCAGTCACTGTAGAATAACTGCTTTTTTCGACAAATTGTGAGGCCGTTTGTCGAATGAGAAATGATAGAAGAGAAACTACGAGAGGAGTTGCACTGACGAGTCCCCATCTTGTCTACATTTCCCGTTGTCTCGACGGCCTACTTTCGCACTATTCCAAGAATAAATATGAAAGAAAAGCGCATAACAGAACACAAGCTTCTAGTTTAGAATTTCAACTCAAGTTAGCTGAGGACGCCACCACTAGGTGACTCAATGGCGACACTCTTGCAGACTGTAACAGAAATTCGTCACTAACTGTAGAATAACTCTTTTTTTTCGACAAATTGTAAGGCCGTGTGTCAGACGATGAGTTATACAAGGAGAGAAACGAGAAGAGTAGATGCACGGACAAGTCCGCACCTTGTCTACGTTTCTCGAAGGCCTACTTTCCCACTATACGAAGAATAAATATAAAAGGAACGCACATAAAAGAACATAAGCTCCCATTTAAGAATGCCAACCACAGTTAACTGAGGACGCCACCGCCAAGTGGCTCAGTGGCGTGTCTTTCGCAAACTGTAGAAAAAGTCAGTCAGTAACTGTAGAATAACCGCTTCTTTCGACAAATTGTAAGGCCGCGTGACAAATGAGAAATGATAGGAGAGAAATAAGGAGAGGAGTTGAACTGACGAATCCTAACCTTGTCTATATTTCCTGTTCTCTCGAAGGCCTACTTTCGCAACATTTCGAAAATAAATACAAAAGAAACACACATAACAGAACACAAGCTTCAGCTAAGAATTTCAACTCCAGTTACTTTAGGACGCCACCGCCACGTGAATCAGTGGCGCCACTCTTGCAAAATGTAACAAAAACTGTTCACTCACTGTAGAATACTTCTTGTTTTTCGACAAATTGTAAGGCCGTGTGTCTAACGATAGATTATAGAAGGTGAGAAACGAGAAGAGGAGCTGAACTGACGAGTTCTCACCTTGTCTACATTTTCTGTTCTTTCGAAGGCCTACTTTCTCACCATCCCGAAAATAAATATAAAATGAACGCACATAATAGAACACAAGCTTCCATTTGAGAATTTCAACTGCAGTCAACTGAGGACGCCACCGCCAGGTGGCTCATTGACACCACTCTGGCGAACTGTAACAAAAATAAGTTACTAATTGTAGAATAACCGTTCCTTTTCGACAAATTGTAAGGCCATGTGTCGAACGAGAAATCACAGAAGAAGAGAAACGAGGGGCGGAGTTGAACTGACGAGTCCTCACCTTGTCTACGTTTCCGTCGCTTTGACGATTCGCGCCTCGATGTTGCCAACTTCTCTGAAAACCATTGTCACCTTTACTTATCCTAAATTATCCCAGAATGTTCGAACGTTAAATTAAAACTTTTCATTGACTTTTTATAATAACTAGCATGATACGCGCGCGCTATAGTGCGCGTGTAACATTACTTCAAATGCGAGTCCCACCTAGACTTTTTTCAAAATTTTGTTTTATGGACTGAAATGTTTATTTATTAATTTTTCATGTAAAATTATGGGAGTATAGCATTTTCAATACAAAGTTCGCTTCTTTCTTAAATTTTTAGTAGCTGAATCATTATATAGAAAACGCTTATAGAATAATCAGAATTGGAATAAATAATGGAAAAATGTTGAAAGAATTAATGTGAAAATTAATGTAGGAAACTCGTTTTATTGGCTTGAAACTTCAACAATTTAGTAAAAAATATTTTCTCTTTCTTGACTGGAAAATCTTTCTTGGTTGGAAATTAAACTCTTGTTGAAAATTTGTCTTTTTAGTTTAAAAATTTTTATGTTTCGGTAGAAATTTCATCTTTTTTGGTCAAAAATGTAACTTTTTAGTAGAAAATTACCCTATTCTGGTTGAGGATTCAACTATTTGGTTGAAAATTCAATTTTTTCTTGAAAATTCATATTTTCAGTTTAAGAATTCAACTGTTCTGTAAAAAATTTCTACTTTTTGGCTTGAAAATTCAACAATTCGGTTAACGTTTTTTTTCTTTCTTGACTCAGAATTCGTTATTGGTTGAAACTTCATCTTTTTTGTTAAAAATTCGTCTTTTTGGTTAAAAAATTCATCTCTTCTGATAGAAATTTTTTTTTTCGTAAAAAATACAACTATTTGGTTGAAATATTTTTTTATCGTATATTCCACTGTTTAGTTCAACATTGATAATTTTAGTTGAAAATTCAATTTTTTGGGTGAAAATTTTTTTTCAAAACTTCATATTTTCAGGCTAAGAATTCAACCGTTCTGTATAAAATTTGTATTTTTTGGCTTGCAAATTCATCTCTTTTGGCGGAAATTTCATTTTTCCTTGGTGAAAAATACAACGATTTGGTTGAAAATTATTTTTTTTTTTTGTTAATTTGTAAATTCCACTGTTTTGTTCAACATCAATCACTTTGGTTGAAAATCCATTTCTTCGGGTGGAAATTTACGTAATTTGTTAGAAGTTTGTTTTTGTCTTGGTTGAAAATTCATGTATTTTGTTGAAAATTGTCTTTTTTGGCATGAAATTAATTTTCTTCATTATAAATTCACCTTTTTGGTTAAAAACCTAATTATTTGGTTATAAATTTAATTTTTTGTGGAAAATCCAACATTTTGTTGAAGAATCATCGTTTTTGGTTTAAAAGTCACCTTTTCTGTACAAAATTCGTCTCCTTGGTTTGAAAATTCAATTGTTTTTCAGAAAATTTGTTATTTTCATTTGGCTCAAATTGCAATCATTTGATTGAAAGCTAAAATTTTATTGAAAATTGATATTATTCGATTAAAAATTCATTTGTTTTGTAGAAAATTACAAAATTCGCTTGATTTTTTCTTCTATCTTGACTCAAAAATATTTCTTGCTTAAAAATTTAGCTCTTTCGTTGAAAATTCGTCTTTTTGATTAGAAAATTCATCTCTTCTAGTAGAACATTCCTTTTTTTTGTAAAAGAAACAACTATTTGGTTAAATTTTTTATAGTTGTATATTCCACTGATTTGTTCAACATTAATCATTTTAGTTAGAAATTCATTTCTTCGGATGAAAATTTGAATAATTTGTTTAAAGTTTGTTTTTGTCTTGGTTGACAATTTTTTTTCAAAAATTCATATTTTCAAGTTAAGAATTCAATTGTTTTGTAGAAAATTTGTATTTTTTGTCTTGAAAATTTCAACAATTGGGTTGCAATTTGTTTTTTTCTTGACTCAAAAATTCTTCTTGGTGGAAAATTTAACTCTTTTGTTGGAAATTCATCTTTTTAAAAATTTTTAAAAATTCTTGTTTGAAAATTCTTCTCTTCTGGTAGGAGTTTCATTTTTTTTGTAAAGAATACAACTGTTTTGTTGAAAATTAACCGATTTTAGGTAAGGATTTAACTATTTTGTTCAATATTTATCATTTTACGTGAAAATTCAATTATTTGGTTTTAAAAATTCCATTTTTTGTTGAGAGTTGATCATTTTCAGTTAAAAATCAATTTTTCTGGGTGAGAAATCAAACTTTTTTGTAGAAAATTGAACAATTTGGTTGAATTTCATTTTCCTTCCTGACTCAAAAATCTTTCTTGGTTGAAAATTCAACTCTTTCGTGAAAAATTCGTCTTTTCAGTTGGAAAATTCATCTCTTCTGGCAGAAATTTCATTTTTTCTGGGTAAAAATTACAACGATTTAGTTGAAATTTTTTTTCTAGACGTATATTCCACTGTTCCGTTCCAGATTGATCATTTTGGTTGAAAATTCATTTCTTTAGATGAAAATTGAAATAATTTGTTGAAAGATTATTTTTGTCTTGGTTGAAAATTCCTATTTTCAGGTTGACAATTCAACCGTTTTGTAGAAAATTTGTATTTTTGGCTTGAAAATTCAACATTTGGGTTGAATTTTGTTTTCTTTCTTGACTGAAAAATCCTTCTTGGTTGAAAATTCAAGGCTTTTTTTAAAAATTCGTCTTTTCGGTTTAAAAATTCTTTTCTTCTGGTAGAAGTTTCATTTCTTCTTGTAAGAAATAAAACTGTTTGGTTGAAAATTAACCGATTTGAGTTAAGAACTCAACTTTTCTATTCAATATTCATTATTTTAGGTGAAAATTGATTTCTTTGATTGAAAAAATTCCATTTTTCGTTGAGAACTGATCTTTTTTGTGTGGAACATTTACTTGTTTTGTAGTAAATTGAACAATTTGGTTGATTTTTTTTCTTTTTCAAATCAAAAATCTTTCTTGGTTGAAAATTCAACTCTTTTGATAAAAAATCGTCTTTTTGGTTAAGAAATTCATCTCTTCTGGCAGAAATTTTATTATTTCTTGGTAAAAAATACATCGATTTGATTGAAAATTATTTATTCCATTTAGTTGTATA
>JAUMHM010000071.1:22571078-22603957 GCA_032362435.1 Melikaiella ostensackeni | reverse complement strand
ATAATTTGTTGAAAGCTTGTTTTGTAGAAAATTCGTTGTTTTCTTTTGGTTAAAAATTCTATTATTTGATTGAAAACTAACATTTCTGTTGAAAATTGATATTATTCGGTTGAAAACTCATTCGTTTTGTAGAAAATTGAATAATAAATTTCTTTTCTTCCTTGACTCAAAATTGTTTCTCGGATAAGAATTGAACACTCTTGTTGATAATGCGTCTATTTGTTTTAAAAATTCATCTCTTGTGTTCGAAATTTCTTTACAACTTTTTAGTTGAAAATTCATCTGTTTTTGTTGAGAACTAACATTTTTGTGTTGAAAACTTAACTGTTTTGTAGAGAATTGAACAATTCGTTGAAATGTTCTCCTTCTTGGCTCGAAATTCCTTCTTCGCTAAAAATGCAACACTTTTCTTAAAAATTCGTCTTTTTGGTTTGAAAATTCCAGCCTTTAGGATAATTTAAAGTTAGCTGAAATAGTGTTAAAAAATTGCTAAAATTAAAGTTAGAGTTTTTCTTTTGTTAGGAATCATGAAAGAAATACTCCATCTTTTATTAATCAAAACTGAATAAAAGGTCCTTTATTGAGCTATCTATGACTGTGGAAATTAATTTTTATTTTAAATTGAATTTTTGATTTCATCACTCAGTTATAAACAAAAACAAAAGCATTTAGAGACTCAGCAACCTTATGTTGAACGGACGAAGGACAACATTAGGAAGCCACGTACTTAGTTTTTACGATTATCTCTTACAATGTTCTTATCTTGGTTAGAGACGCCACCGCCAGGTGGTGCGCAAAAATTTCCACTTTGTTTTCTCACTGATCCTGAAAAAATTTGCTTTCGTCTTCAAATGAGAAGGGAGGTACAAAAATAGATCATATCATTACAAGACGTGAATGAATTTTTGGTCCAGCGTCGTAACCTTAGCCCCCCAGCGTAGATAGAAAACATGATAATAAACAGAATAAGTCAGTATATGTGCCCCTAGACTAGCTTTGCTTACTCAGAAAACATTTCCCCATTGAGGAGCGTCTGGTAACATTTTCCGCACCGTTAGCACTCGATAAATCAAGTTGATTCAGAATATTCGAAAGTCTCATCATGCGTGTTTATTTTTATGAATCACGATCATCCAGCTTTTTTTTGTATTAAAACCAATGGAGACCACCCATTTGAGAAATCTTAAAACAGAACTTTCATTATTATCCAATCCTTTATTACTTCAATTACTATTATAATCCCTGAAGCAAATATTTATCCCGTCGTGCAATTAAGAACACTGGACCACATACGTGAGTGGCGTACACAATTTGGGATTGACGTATTTCGTAATTAAATTTAATCCTCTGGAAAACAAATATTCCTCCTTCGTTGCACGGCTTCAATTACAGCTTATCCGTCACGTTGAGTTATCGATCAAAAAAGTTTTCTACCCCCTTTTCTGTCCCTAATTTTCGTGGTTGCTGCAAGCCTTGTCATCCGCGATCTTTAATACCTTTTTTCGTCCTTGTTACATCAAACTTTTTCGCGAACTTCATATTAGACATATATTATTGTTAGATTCGTTTTCTGTAGAAACGTTCGCTCTCATACGCCTATGGAATGCCGATTTGACTGGAGCTCTACTGGGTAAAAGTGAAGCAAAATACGTTAGATACGTATTTTTTCTTTCGGTCCAATGAGCCGTAGCTTCCGAGATATCTAGGATTGAATATTTACGGTACTGAGCGCAGTCCGCGCTCGACAGTGGCGAGTGGAGAGGTCCACGTTTGGCAGTGGCGAGTTGAACGCTCAAACGTAAGTACTCAAACCTTGATATCTCCGAAGCTAAGGCCTGTTTAACCGAAAAGAAAAATACGTATCCAATTGATTTTGACGCACTTTAATCCTATCAACTCCCAATCAAATCGGCGTTTCGCATCTCGCGACCTCTCCTTGTAAGTTGGAGTTTCTGCGCGAGAGCTTTGCAAATTTGTTAAATTGCCAATTTACTTCCCAAACTAGTACCGCTTTCTTGGATCTTCTCGTCCCCACTTTGCGAATCCTTAAACCAACCCCTAGTTGATCTTTTGCCCAACTTCACCACTTACTTTTTTTCGCAAGCGGGCTCTTTCATTCATTGCTGCTTTGTCTCTTATTATTAGCGAATCGACAAACTTTTTAATCTTCATTTCCTCCAATTAGGAACGAAAATGAATTATGAAATTTTCTTAACGCTGCGGTAACCTCTTCTTTGTCTTTTTTCGGACTCTTTTTTCTTGCGTTTCAAAAACTTCCTTCAAAACTGAGGATTGAAAGTCTGTACTCCAGTCCACTGAAATATTCATTGTAATACTCATTAAAATAGTCTAAGTTTCCTAAAATGGGAATGTACTTAGATATTCGATCATCAGAGACATTAATTAATTATCCTTAATCTTTTATTTTGCTTTCTGGAATACTTAAGATTCGTAAAGTGCAGAAATATATCATTCACTTTAAGCGGATTTCAGCTTGCCCTTTTTACGGGAAAGATAAGAACTTCTTTTTATGGAGGTTTTAAAAGTGCATAGCAGTATTCCCCTCAAAGGAAGAGAATAAAAGCTTCAGAATTTCAACGAGAGCTAAATGCAAAAACTAGTCAGAATTCAAAAGGGGGAATTAATTCAAGTAGGACTCAGATTTAAAAGGAGGAAAAAA
Source organism: Melikaiella ostensackeni (assembly GCA_032362435.1). Lineage (NCBI taxonomy): Eukaryota > Metazoa > Arthropoda > Insecta > Hymenoptera > Cynipidae > Melikaiella > Melikaiella ostensackeni. Next base: position 22,601,277 of record JAUMHM010000071.1, on the reverse strand, counting down.
TATGAAATGAAGGCAAGGTCACAGATATAAATTTTGTTCAGTTAGTGACGCCACCGCCTGATGGCGTCCATGAGAAAAGAAAGTCGGAAAATGATAGGGAATTTTTCGAGACCGGAAAATAAGAGTGAATTCATTTTTTGACGTAAAATTTTATTAATTCCTAGCTCTTGTAGGAAAAATTGAAAATAAAACGTTTGATTTTCAAGGCTTCAAAATCAAACTTTTTATTCTTGAGTTTCTATATTTTAATCGTTCAATTTGGAAGGATCATATTTGATAATGCATAGTTTTCAATTCTTCTGTCAAGCCTTCCAGCGAATGACTATTTTAATTTTGGAAGAACTTAAAATTCAATAATTTTAGAATAAAATATATGAAATTGGTTTCAAACTTAATTTTCTCAAAATTTTATGATTTAGAAACTACGGCCTTCATAGCTAGAGAATTCTGAATCCGTAACATTCAACACTGAATAATTTGAGATCGAAACTTGACAAATTACATGATTTCGAAATCTATTGTGTTTGAAATTTAGCAATCAACAATTGCTATAAATTCACTGCATTCAAAATTGCATAGAATAAGTTCGAAATTTGGAGAATTAGACACTTTCAAATTAAAAGCCCTTCTTGTTGTACAATTCTTGATTCAACCGTGTGGCTTAAAATTTAAATTGTTCAAAATTGTAGAAATTCTAAATGAAAGCCTTGATACTTAAACAATTTCCAGTGCTTCTTTTTGAATCTCTTAAATTTTGATTGCCCTAAATCTGAAATTGAACAATTTTGAATGTTTCAATTTTAAATATACTCGACTTGAAATTTTTCAATTTAGTTTATTTTTGTTTTTAAAGAGCTCAAAATAAATATCGTTCAACTTTCATGGTTTCTACTTTGAAACTTCACAAGTTCAAATGTTTTTCATTCAGAGATTTTCTAATTTCTTAAACTTCAATTTTGTACAATGTTGAACGTTTGGGTTTGAAAATTTTCAATTTTATATGTTTAATTTTCAATTTTAAATGCTTCAAATTCAGTATTGTTCTATATTTAAATTCGTTAATTTGGACATTCTTTTTCAAAAACTAACATATTGTAAAATTTTCAGTTTCAAAGACATGAACTCAAAAATTTAAATAACCAAAAAAATGTTTGAAAACCGCGAAAAGCCAGGCATTTTGTTCTGCGCTGATTGGCTATTCTGATCCGGATCCAAGAGACAATTTTACAAGATTTTCCGTCTGTGGAACTATAATAAAAAAATGTATACTTCAGGAAGACTGAATTTGACTACCAAAAGAGTCATCAGAGTTGTACCAAATTGTCTGCGAGAGAAAATAGTCTGTTGATCTAAGAAGCTCCCCTGTCTGAGTCTCTGTTGACGTAAGCCATCCAACTTCACAATGTTGACCAGCTTGGTGTGGGTCTGGTTTGTAGAGTCGACATGTTTTGTTTAGAGGTGAATAAACGGTTAGAAGGGGAGGCTCGCGCATGCTATTGCATCGTGAACGAGCGAAGCAAGCTCTACGCCGGATACGAGCTCTCGAAGCTTATCTGACCCGTCGCACAATGTAGCAATTGCAGGCGCTCGCAAGCTGGGCACGTGTAATTAAATGCAATCAGGGACAGAGTGCTCCGAATTGCCAACATTTAGCTCTCTCTCCGTCGCTTCCACCCTCTTTGTCTCTGCTCTCTCCTACAATTTCTCCCCATTTCCCATTTCAAACTCTTCCAGCGGCCTATCCCTGAACCATCGTTCACGTTCACTCACCTACTCACTGAATGGGCCACATTCTATGTGTCTATGCGTGTGCTACCATTCGACATTCCATCTTTGCTGAGATTCGGGCGAGCTTGAAAAGCCTTCGATTCTATATAAAACGCTTTCAGCAAACTTGGCGGGAGCAATTAACGGAAATTAATTTCTGTTCCTTTGCACTCCTTGCCTACTTTCTCGACTGCCCCAGCCTCAAGTCTTCAGTCATTACTTTTCTCGAGTTCTTTGAGTTTAACTAACCCACCTCCTTGCCTATTCACTTCCTTAGGTTAAAATGTAGTTTTTTAGTTAAGGATGCCACCACCAGGTGGCATTCAACGGTCTTTAGTTAGAGACGCTACTGCCAGATTGTGCTCAAATTTTCCAGGTTCCAACTCAATTCAGCATCCATCACTCTCTGCCAAACAACAGAAATAAAGAACACCCCCAATCGCATGAAATTTTCTTCCCCGCCCTATTGTTTCAACACGGAATAGATAAAAGCGACAGAGAAACAAAGCGGGCTGAAAATGGCGAGCGGAGACTCGAATCCTCGGCAGGAAAAGCGTGAACAAAAGGCTTAGAGGCAGCCTATAATTCAGGGCTTGATGGGTGGATGGACGAAAGGGGAAAAGAGAATTACGAGGTCACTTCCGGTGGCGCCTGCACGAGCTTCCGTTTCCGGTCGCACTGGTTACTTCTCCCTTCCCCTTGATCCCTTCCTTCACGACCCCTTCCGTCCTTCCAGAATCCGTCCCTACCCCGCAGATGAGCAAGCTCTCGTGCAACGAAACTTTACACAATGGCGCAACTTGTCCATTACTATCCCGTACCCATGGAACCCATTCCGTTTAAGCTGGTTATCGTTCTTGTGCTGATCTATGTGCCGGATTTGCACGTCCGCTTTTGTGTCAATGTATGTCCTCGTGTTGGAACTACGGCGCATACACTCTACACTTATCTGCTTCGAGCTCACCAAGTTGGCGAACGTGAGTCGCATCAGTGATTTGGGCATGTTTCGTTGTTAGAGTTCTGACGATACCCTCCATTTGGAACCATCTTACAACTCCAAACGATGATTTAGAAGCAAAAGTTTACTTCTGAAATATAATGTGACTTTGAAGCAAGCTGTAATATTTGCTCTGGCGTTACATAATTCTCATTCATAATTAGGACTCTCGCTTATGTATCGAGGTCAAACTGAGACCTTCTTGCAAGTGGTTTGGAGGCTTTCGTAGAAATCAGCGTGCTGCTCCCTAATGTAACAGCCAACGTAAGTGAGGCTAGTTTATTAGGCGCCTACTAGGTTTGGTCTAATAAAAGAAGGTTAGTGGTGCTTGGGGCAGCTTTAAATGCTTCCACGCTGCGAAATGAATTAGGTATTCGGCGAGTAGAAAAGCCTCCAGTGGGCAGCCCGCCAAGGAATGCAGACGTGTTATGGATGCGCGAGACCTATCGCAACGCGACCTCCCTAAAACCACCATCGCATCGAGGAAAATAAAGACGCGATTCACGCCACTGGAAATAAAACCAAACGAGCCGGGACCAAAGTTCGCCAAGAGACCAAGTGAGACACGCGATACACCCCTGGGTCGTGCGACATGTAATGTCGCTGTGGTTACGATTAGCTATTGGCGTAATTACCCGCTCGTTAATTAGCACGCGATCCGGCAACGGCTGCAGAATACGAGCCGCACGATTGCTCGTTTCGCCCCCGGAGAAGAAATGAATGGCGCAGGGCCGTAACTTTGAATCACCTAAATTCATTCTGTTATTAACCCTAGGCCGCTCGTAACATCACTCTTCGTTATAGCATGTTTTTTGCTGATCAGGTTAGCGGTTAATTTATACGAGTTGCTTTATTCAAAATTGGTGGTGAATTCTGTGATCGTATAGGATAGGCTTGAATTTTGATTCAGGAAGTGTCCCTCTTTTGGAATTGATGTTTATATTATATTTGTTTAAACAAACTCATCTTGTCTAAAGAATCATTTTGAAGCTAGTTGAGATCGTTGTTCAGGAAAGTTACTGTTAAGCCAAGGGAGAATTACTACTGAGTCGGCAGGGGATTAATGATAGGTCTGTAGAAATTCATTGCGTAGCCAGCGAAGAAACATTGCCGGGCTAATAGAAAATCACTGTCTCCTCTGCAGAAAACCATTTTTGGATGAAGAGAGAACCATAGATTTATTTAAAATGGAATACATGGTCAGTGGATAAATTCTGTTTGTGACAGCAGGGTGTCTCTACTGATCTGAAGATCGGGTCAATAGAGAATTACTAATACTAAGCGAAAAATCACTCCTGGGTTAAGGAAGAAAGAACGGATATCTACTACTCAGCAAATATGTAGAAAAAGGTAGTGGAATGTTCTTGTCTTGTTTTTGAAAGTTTTTCTCCTGTCTGCCAGTTAGTTTACTTGAAAAAAGATCCAGGCTTAGTTCTCCGTTATCTTACAATTATTTCCGTTTCTTATTACCCTAACCTAATAGGAAAGAACGGCTGCTGGACCAATGGAGAACCATAGTTGCCAAAAATCCTTCTAATTTAGAACTCTTTGATGGCACTAGATTAGTTGGTCTAACAACGGATCTTTGTAATCCAAAAAATGTAGTAGGCTGTTGAACTGGTGGTTCAGGGAACAACCACTTTTGAGTCAGTGTTTTCTGACTCAGTTTCATCACTAGTGATAGTTGCTCTTTATTGTTTTATCTGTGATAATTTATTGTCTTAACTGCTGGTTAACAAAATCCTTATCAATACAATCTTTGATTTCAAGACTACTTTAAATCCGAACGAGTTTCTCTTTCTCAGTTACGTCTTACATCATTTTTGAATAAATTCTGAAAAACGACCCCGTCTTTAGGAAAATGTCTGCCATTCGTCAGAAGATGGTGATCGTACGCCATAATATACAGAGCGGCGGATAAGTTACTGTGAGAGACAGGCATTAATTTAACCAAGTTGGCGCGAGATGCCGCTCTCGAGTTCAATCCCTCGAGGCTATTCCCTCCCGTTAACGGATTGCCGTTACCCTCGAACGAATCGATCCTTCTTAGGTGTCACCCTCTCGAAAAAGGAAATCCACAACTGATATAAAGATGCTGGTAGCTTGCGGAAACTTTATCGCTTAAGATTCCAAGTTAAAACGTTAAATAGACAGTAATTGTCCCTGTCCATTAAAAAATCCTAAGGAAATATATTTCATCCTGATTTTTCATAAATCAATTTTATCTGAAATAAATCATCTCTCCTAACAAGAGCAATTTTTCTAAAACCGGTTAGAAAAAATTTCCACCGTAATCGCAAATGTCCGTGGCTATGTGGAGTGGTGAACCTATCTTTTAGCGCGTTGAGAAAATCAAGGGAGACAGTGATACCAGTGTGATGACGTGAGGATACCTAGTTGGAATCAACGTTTTCTGGGCATGTGTGGGTGACGTCTGGCGCTAAAGTTTCTCGTAGTAGAAGCTCGTACTGCGCTGTTAAGCTAACTCGATGGGATAGAGATTCGGTCGTATAACTTCCGACTGCCGAGGGTGCCCGGACGGTAAAAAAGGACGAGTCGACCCGCCGACCTAGAACCGTTTTGTTGCCGTCACGCAAATTCCAAGTTACTACCTGCAAACATGCAAAAACTTAAGCCATCTTAAATTCGTCTAATTTTCTTCCTTAAGATACGAGTACATGTTTAATATCGGTTTCAAAATGACTCGAATGTCACAAAATCCAGAAATGAAAAAAAAGAATTAATTTTCCACCGGAACTCGTATTTCGAACACACAACCATTTATCACTGTCAAAGAGATTAATCAGCCTTGCCACTAATTAATATCGGCTCGACGAGCGTTCTCTGCTCTTTTAACCACAATTCCCGCCTCTCTTCTTTTCCCACAGAATTCCGTTTTTTCACCTTTGCTTATTTATTATTTTTTTTAACATCTGGGAGAAACTGCATCTTCCGGAAAGCGTCTATTCTCGAAGGGGCAGTTACGCGGTTTCCACTGGCAATGTTTCCGCAATATCACGCGTATAAAAGTTGTAAAAAGTTCAACTCTCGTGGCATCGCTGTACAGCAAGATCAACGTTGCTCGATCATAAGCTCGGTAATAAATCCAGGAGGTAAAAAGTTGAAATGGTTTTCATCCTCGTTTCGCGATATCTTTTTTTCTGGGATGAACGAGCTGCTCCGGAGGACGTTTGCTAACCTCGGGAAATCTCCTTTTGATGTCTGAAAATGAGGCAAAACTGAATCATATCTAGGTTCCGGATTAAATTTTCAATGTAAACTATTTGTAACACATTTTTATGTCGATCGTGAAAGTTTGATTCTCTTGGTTGCCTTATTAGATTTCCTATTTCTCCGATGTGACTTTCTGTATATAAAATTTTATTCCAACGATGACTGAACCGTCTTTTTTCTGGAATTTTATTTTATTTTATTTTTACTTCGAACTCGGCATAGAAATTCAGTTGATGTCTGTGCCCCGTAACGAAGGGTTTTGTGAATGAGATACTACAGGGCGTCGAGTATAGAAGGGAGAATCGAGTGTCGGTAATAACAGACCTGTCCGTCAAAAACGAAGATTTTGACCTCGCTTCGCTCACCGATATAACGGTTACAACACTATTCCGTCAGTGATCTGTCTGTTATTTTTGCTCCGTCCGATATTCGCTTCCGTAATCGGTTCTACGAACACGGTTCCTTCTGACAAAAACTTGAGTAAAAATCAACTTGCGACTGCAAAGGGGAAGAAATAGCGGAATTGATTGGAATCCAGAAATCCGGTCTAATGAGTTATTAATTTGTAATTTGCTATCCCCAAATCAATCCCCCAACTTGTTCAGAGAAGAAAATTAGCAATAAATGTACTTAAAAAGATTTCTCACTCCTTCTTCTCCGATACCCCTACCCTCATCCTCTCTTCACTCCTTACCCCTCGAGACGCACGTTTCTCAAACAATGCGTATTAGAATTTATATGATTTTTTGAGCCAGTAATCCTATTTCCGAAAAAATGCTGAAAATGTCCCTTTGGAACACCTCCTCTCAAATTATGGAATCAAGTCAATGGTGGTGTTAATAGAAATCCTCTAAGGAGAATTGAATTATGCAGAGTTGGGATTATGTTGACGAAGTGAATGCAAGCTTATTGCAGCCGCGTGGGTTTCTGCAAATGAGCCGTAATGAATGAAAGTGAGCTAACTATAAGCGATATCACGTAAACGACGAAACGTACCGTTTTCCTGGAAGATTGCCAGAAATTCGATGTTGCTGACACAATGAGTATGACGTTTTGTTCTTAGGTTCAAAAGTGGACTCACTCAAGTGATGTTTCTCAATAATAATCAATTCAAACTCGAATAGAAAGACAACTAGATTTTTGGGGGAAGATTAGTGTTATTATTATTGTACCATTGAGCCAAATCCCTTTTGGGGTAAGCGTAACTCATTTGGTTCTAGCCTTATTATACTGTCGCTGATCAAGGAATTTACATGGCCAGAATAATTGAAAGATGTGTAGGAGAAGTTTCGCGTTACTCGTTCAAACGATACTCTTTCCACAGCACCGCTCCGCACCGGTTTGCCGATCAATCTTTCTAGCAGTAACCTCAGGTGAAGAGCTTGACAGAGCCATCAGACATCACGATTCACACATAAGTACCCGAACTGACTGATAAAGCCTTAAGAAGGTCCATACTTTTTATACGAAGTACATCCACTGAGCGAAGATTTTCACGAGGGGCCATGAGTATCCAAAATTTTCCGTTTCAGACGTCACTCATCTTCTTATGAAGAATTGTCCTCTATACATTCCTATTCCTAACTATTCTTCCTTCGGTCTACTTCTGGGTACGCTACCATCCACCTCACCTGAATAAACCTGCTTTGTTCAACATCCTTCATTAATTCTCTCAACATGACCAAACCAATTCAGCAAGTTTCTTTCACTCTTGTCAATCAATGTTTTCTCTGCACCACATTCTTTAAGGAGCCACTCATTACTGCGCCGTCTATTAGCTTTCCTTTTTTTCATTCGTCTCAGCAAGTTTCTCTCACTCTTTTCAATCAATGTTTTTTCTGCACCACATTCTTTAAGAACCCACTCAATACTGACGCTGTCCATTAGCGTTCATTTTACTACCATCCTTTTCTTGAAAAGTCCAGGTCTCACTACCATACAGCACAGAATTATATATTGTAGTGTTAGCTGCATTCGTTAAATTTTCACTTCTAGTGATAGCTCGTACACTGCCAATAATCCTTCTACTCTTGTTCATAAGTCTGGATATCGTTGAATCTATCTTTTCGTCAGCAGTGAATAAACTTCCAAGATACACGAAATCATCAGCTTGTTCTACCTTCTCTTCGTTTAAGGCAATGTGGCACACTGTTTTTTACCCATTCTTCCAAACACAATAATTTTTGTTTTATTCAAGTTAATCTTGAGACCCATGCTCTTCATGCAGGTGTCCATTCTGCTCATCATTCTCTGTAAATCATGGATTGATTCTACCGTAACAATCTTATCATCTACTAACGTCAGTCCACGCACTTCCACTGTTCCGAGATCAACCTCTCTTTTGTCTAAGAGAGTCATTCTTAGACGTTTGTCCATGTATATATTGAACATCCAGAAGGGCGTAACGCAGCCTTGCCTAATGCCCTGCTTAATATCAAACCAATTGCTCGTTTAGTTCTATTCACCTTATCGAAAGCTTTTTGCAGATCAACAAATGTACAGAAAACTTTTTTTTTCACTTTCAAACTTTTTGCTATGATCTGCCTCAAACGAAATATCTTATCCGCACATGATCTCCCTGGCATGAATCCACATTATACTTTCCAAATCCTTTCTTCATTTATTCTCGTGACCTCACCAATAAGTATTTTGGTAAATATTTCGCCCGCGGTACTTAGTAGGCTAATCGCTCTGTAATTACCGTATTAACATATTCATAAATTCGCTCAGCCACACAAACAAATATCCGCCACAGCTCTGAAGCATTTCAGCTGCTAATTCTGAAATCGAAAGATTCTGTAAATCACATGCCAAAGATGTTGTATAATTCCACCACACTCAGAAAGTCACAAAAGATTTGAAAATCCTAGATCTTATGATCCTTTTAGCACAGTTTGAAATAATAGACTTTCCAAAACAGTTAAAATCAAAATTTCGAAAATTGAAATCAGAGATATAAATTGCAAAAAATTTGACATCAACCAACAACTACAATTTCTACATGCCATATCAATCAGACTTCTACTTTTAGCATTTTCAGTGACTTCCTAATTTTTGAAAATGTCAATGATGAGAAATTATGTTTGAGACATATAACACAATCGAATAATAAATTCATCAATCTTAAACGGAAGAAAATTAGTGGACAAAAAGTAAATTGTGAGACCCCAGACTCCTGGTTAAAAAATTTATCTAACTATATCATACCTATCGAAGTAGTTCAAATTTTTTCGTTAGGATCAGGTTTTTCATTTAATTCTTTTAACAAAAAACATTTTCCTTCACTCGACTTTATAGCTTCTATTGAATTTGGAATTTGGATTCTACCTTTAGATACATAAAATAAAATAATGGGTCACTGTTCTCAAACTTTTCTCAATTTTTTAAATTCTCCAATTTGAAATCAACAAGAATTCTAAGATAACTTAGATTTTAACCCACCTATAAAATGTATCAAAGAAAACCAAGATGCAATTTTTCTCAAAGCAGACAAAGGCAACACAACTGTTACAATGAACAGATCATGATATATTAAAAAAATGCTAAACCTGTTATCAGACTAGTCCAAATTCAAAGAATTAAATTTTGAGTATACAGCCACTTCGGAGAAATCTAATAATATTATAATTAATAAATAGGATCACAATTCATACATTTTATCTCAAGAAACTGAAGAACTTAAAGCGAATGCTACCGTTATTCCCAGAGCATATTAGTTAGACTACCTAAATTACACAAACCTGGATACCCTCTCAGAATCAGTAGGCCCGGTCGGGCCTCGCTGCCAAATACTATTATGGAAATATCGCGTTCCCTATAGCTTATATACAGAGAAAACTTTTACGAATTATGACTCTTTATCTTAACACTATAATTTCTAATAGTGTGCAGAACATAAAAATTTTTTGCAAACGGGTAATGAGAGATAAATAATTGAGGTTTTTGTTGATATGAATATGATAATGACTTATGTAGCTTATATGGTTGTAATGTTGATGTGAAAGTTCGTGCGACGTGCGAGTTGACGGAAAAACTTCACCAGTTCAGGATTCAAGTTTTTCTTCCTCCCAAGGTTTAGGAAGAGCTGTGGTGACTTCTCTGCCCTCCTCCTCGAACATTCTCGGCTAGGGGGACGGGGATAAGGTATGTTACGGGCAAGCAAGGTTCTTCATAACTTTTATACCGTTCATTGGGTATTTTGTGTCGAAAATGTTTGGTTGTGTTTGCATATAAATACTTCTATCTTGCTTTACAAATGCATCTCATATTAGCTAATAATTATTTTTTTGAATAATGGAATCGAAATAATAGTATATGGTGATAGTATAATAGTAATAATTAAACATCAAGTAATTGAGAATAATTTTTTTAATGCGTTTGTACTTTCAAGTATTGTGATTATTTACTTATTTTTCCAACAAATCTGTGTAAGATTAACTTCAAAAATAAACAAATATTTGAAGAAAACATGAAATACTGAAACTTTCATTTGAAATAATTGATTATTAACCATGAGGAAAAAGACTTTTCAACAGAATATTTTAATTTTAAAGAAATGATATTAATTTTCAACAAAGTACTTCGACTTTCGACAAAATACTTTTATTCTGTATCAGATTGGGCAACCTTCGAGCAGAAAATACGAGTTTTATATGAAACATTTTACATTTTCCACACAAAAGTTCATTTTCAATATAAATAGATGAATTTCGTGAACAGGAAAAGACGAATTTTCAATAAGATAAATTACTTTTCAATAACATATCTATATTTTCAGGCAAAGGACTGAATTGTCTACAACCAAATATTTTAATTTTGTATCAGATTGTTAAATCTTCTAGCAGCAAACACGAATTTTCTATAAAACAGTTGCATTTTTAAGAAATAAGTTAATTTTGCATCCATAGTGATTCATTTTTGTGAACCAAAGAAGACAAATTTTAGAGAAAATTAACGAATTTTCGATATAATAGTTACATTTTCAACCGATGAAATGAATCTTGTACACAAAAATACTAATTTTCGAGGAACTAAATGAATTATCTACTAAAAATGATCAATTTTTGAACCAAAAATGAAAAACTTGAATTTTTATCTAAATAATTTGATTTTTGACAACAAACGGAAATGAATTTGAAACAAAATACTTTTATTTGAAACAAAATGAATTATATTTCAACCAAGTGCATCAATTTTCAACCAAATATTCGTATTATGAATCACATTGTCAAATCTTCAAGCAGAAAATTAGAATTTCCAATAGAAGCATTAAATTTGGAACGAAAAAGTTCATGTTCGATCCAAACATTAATTTTCAGTAACATATTCACTTTTTTAACGAAGGAATGCATTTTCTGTCCATAAATACGCATTTTTAACAATTTACATTAATTTTCTAGTAAAAATGATATATTTAAAAAAAATGAAATACTTTCATTGTTATTTAAATAAATTCATTCTCAACCAAACTGGACACAAATTTCCAAGAAAATAGTTTGATTTGAGAGAAAATTAATTAATTTTCCACAAAGTAATGTAACTGTTGACCAACTAATTGCTTTTTATTTCAGATACTTCACTTTTAGATCAAAACATGATAAATTTTATATAAAATAGTCGCATTTTCAACAAAACAGTTCATTCGTAATTGAGGGAAGTACTTCCAATTTATACTAACTAATTGCATTTTGTATCAGGTAGGTTCATCTTATATAACAAATTACGAATTTTGTGTAAAAAAGTTGCATTTTCAAGAAAAAAGTTCATTTTTAATACAAAGATATTCATTTTCGTGTACAAAAGAAGACGAACTTTAATGAGGATAAATTCATTTGCAATGAAATAGTTACATAAGAAAGGATCATAACATTGCAATTGAGCAAGGTATGCAACACAAAATTTACTATGATTTGTGAATATCAAGTATACACAAAAACTCATTATATTCATATATTAATGTTAAAAAAAGTATATACTTGAAGAAGAAGATAATTTACATTACAGTAAATAAGTCAAAAATAAAAAACTCTGAAATCTCTCAAAACAAACCCTCGAAAGAAACGAGGGTACAAAAACCCCGCCAAATAATACATTATTACTAGAATTTAACAAAAATTTATAGTATAAAATATATATATATAAGGAATCATAACAATTTCACAATAGAATGTTGTGAGATCAATAACATTTGCCAAATACTATTTGCGAGTACAACATTTTTGTCATTGATAAATTTTAATATTGCAATTATTCTTTTCCCACAAGTACAATATCTTCAATGATAATAATAATAATATGAATTACAGAATTGCAATTACAAAAATTTCTTGGATAGGGACATTTGGCGGGCCTGCCTTTATAATGGACTTTGAATGAATATCTAAAATTTGTACTGTCTGGTATTATGAAAAATATTATGTAACCGTGCCACCAATCTGGCACTAATGGAAAGAAATTTGAATTTGAATTTAATATTAACCAGAAATCCTACAGTAAATAATTAATCTTGGACCGTAGTAAAACATTTTCGAATACAATGAATTGATATTCACTGCACTTCGTCATTAACAGTCCTCCAAGAAATTTGAGATTCGCAGTAGTTCGCATGTCAGATGGCGCTGTTGACAATGTCCACGAGGCACCCTGCAGACGTATTGCCCACATAAAAGACAGGCCCGCCAAATGTGCATCTTCAAGAAATGTTTGTAATGTTCAGTGACAGAACTTTCTTCCCTTATCTTTTTAACCCATTTCCAAAATAATTTCTTATTTCCTTCAAAATCATTTAGCACTTTTTTATATTTTCCTGTTTTGATTTTATCCGTGCTTTCCTTGACTAGCATCTTCTCTTTTCTGTTTTTATCCCTATAATCATTCTCAAGTCTAATCTCCTCGTTTTTAAGGCATTTTAAATTCATCGTTTTCGAGTATGCTTGCTTTTCCTCCATAACAGCCACATGGATTTCATCATTCCACCAAGCATCTCCAGTCTTTCTTCCTACAGCCGCAGTACCGCACACTTGAGATGCATTCTCAAAGATGCTATCCAGTATCATTTTTCAATGCACCCTCTACATTTTTATTACCTAATTCCATCTTCCAGTCTTCTCTATGATGTCTTAAATATTTATGCATCTTTTCACGATATACTATTTGTACTTCTGGTTTCGGCAAGGTCTCTATTTTGATTCGCGTCTGCTTTGACTTATTATTAATTCTTCTTCTCCTAAACGGGAGGAAAGAAAATTTAATTGAGAAACTTTCAATCAATTAGATACGATTGTTTGTATTCCGTTCTCTGGAGGCGATCCAAGCACTCAATGAACCAAAAAAGAACGATAGGTAACCTCTTTGGTTTCCTTGAAACGTCACGGCGGGTTCGAAAGAAGAAACGTGACTCTGATCTCTGAGTGTTTTGGTTTTGGCAAAGCACTCATCCATCCCCTCCCACTTTTTTGTATTTTTACAACCTTTATTTTTATTTCCTTTTGACGGGGAAGGATTGTCTGCTTGAATGAGTGACGTCCCATCAAGCTTTGGCACTTCCGGATTTTTGAACGGCCATTAACACTGTTTCAAATTTAGAATAAAAAACCGTAGGAATTATATTATTTTTTCTGTAAATATTGCTACGAGTTTGGAAGTTTAATGTATCCAAAATTTTAATCTTTTATTATTTGAAATATTTCACATTTGAAAGTTTCGGAATTACTTGCAAGTTTGCGACACTAAATGCATGTAAATTGGTTGTCATTTTAAATTGAAAGCATTTTAGTCCAGATGTCTTATAAGTTAAAAGAATCTAAACTTGAATATTAGAGCAAATAAGATTAAGTGTAGCTAAATTGAAAATAATTTGAACTCATTGTATTTAGTTATAAATTAATCGAATTTTTTATCTGTTTTAGGTGAGTTCTACTAGCTGATCATAAGCGTCTTCAATTCCAGTGGGTAAGAGAAAAAATTAACACGTAGTTTACTTGAGATCACTTTAATTACCTTTAATTCATTTAAATTCAGTTCGCTTGAATTCACTTTAATTCCCTTTGAATTCCGTGAAATTTGCTGATTTGGAATTTATCGATATTGATTCAAATGAAAATTTACTTGAATTGATGTAGAAGAAGTCGTGTAGAATTTATCTACGATTTCATAGATTTCGTTAGAATTCATTTAAATTAAGTCTAATTCAGTAAAATTTACTTCAATTATTCGGTCACGAAAGATCACGATACGTTGAAATGGTTCATCCAAATATTTTTTCAAAATAGCAGATTTTAGCAAATTTTAGCAAATAGTAATGTTCAATCTTTGTCAAATTTCAAATGGAACCTGAAATTATAAACATTTTTCAATGTTCTTGAGCTTATTTTAAAGGTCAATTTCTAACGATTCGCAGGAACTCATACACATAATTGTTCAACTTTTCTTGTCCTGAGCAAGGAGTTGAAGTTGGAATAAAAAAGTTGGAAAAATTTGAAGTCACCTCATTAATAGGAAAATAATAATAAAAATCAAATTAATGTATATCGCAAAGAATTTTTATAGAAAATTCATGATTACTTTTTTCATATATTTGAAAAAAATTGTTTCTCGGTAGAACAAAATATTTCAACTTCTCCATGTTTTTTGGTCTAACATGAACTGCTTGCATCATGCAATAAATTTTTTTTACAATTATACTGACAAGTTACTCCAATTTCACAGAAACTTACCTTCAAAATGAGCACAAGAATGGCTTTTCGTCAAAATGTCCAATTACAATTTTTTTTGTAATTTCAAAACTACAGATCAATAATTCGAAATGAAATTATCAAAAAATATTGCATGATTTACAACAGTAGAATTTTTCAATAATATATTATCTGCTCTTGAGATTAGTGAATAAAAAATGTGGTTTAAATACTTTATTTATACTTTACTTCAATCTTCTACCAATCAGTGACTGTGCTTAAAAATATACGGCTTTTATAATAAAATAAAAAATAGAGACTTTATAAAAGTTGGTTTCTCTATGGTCAAAATGGATGTCTATTTTCAGATCTTAATTCTTAAGTTAAAAATAAAAGAAATATATATATATATATATAATATTTTTGTGACACTTATTTGACAAATTAAAATTAATTTTTATTATTTAGAGCCTAATTTCTGCGTCAAACTTCTCAAATGGATACAATAATAATAATAATGATAATTAGAAAGATTTTTAAGATAATTTCCATTCACGAAAATTATTTCTCATAAGTTTCTGCTTTTTATTGATATTTCATTCGGGAAGATTGCAAGAAAATCGCTTAATAATTTAATAATATTCTCAATAATTATGTACGTCCATATTAGAACAGCCCACTTTGTCACTTGTCAATAAAGGTCAACTTCAATCTGAATTCTATTTGAAATTAAGCCTTATTAACAAGCGACAAAGTGGGCTGTTCTAATACGGACTTACACAATTGGTTCTTATTCAGTATTAAAAATAAATATAATTATGATATACAAATGCATTCAGTGAGTTTAGTAGCTTTCAAATAACCAATTTAATAAATTTATTGCATCACGCCCAGCAAAATGTTTTGGTATAAATGTATAAAATAAACAGTGAATAATAAACTACTCAATCTCAATTGGAGTTTTTGATATGTATAAAAAATATGAAAATAAAAAAATTAGCGCGTCGACCCGGACTTGAACTCATAACCAGCATTTTATCAGACTTTCGTTTTCCTTTTTGACGAGCTTACCACATTGTTTATAACTTTTCTCAGGCAAACACTCCGCACTTACATCAAAATTTTTGAAATTATCTTTATTTTCAATGAGTGCACATTTGAATGAGATATTGTTACTATTTGACGCAATAAACAATTTATTACAACAACAAAATTGTTTGATTTTTGTAAACTGTGGTATAAGAGCATTAGACAGGGCCCCCTGCGGGGGCCCTCGTGAAATGTATATAATTTCAAAGCTCAACTTGCAACAAATGTCATCAAATTTTTAACAAAAATGCATTTTTTGTAAGTCTGAACTAATCAACCATCAAAATTTTTAGTGTCAAAAAAATATCAACTCTTTCGACTTATAAATGTCAACCGATCGACCATAAGGGCAAACAAGAAGGACCCCTTGCAAGTGCCCTCGTGGATTTCCCCCTATGGGTTGCCCACGTGGGCCCCTGACTATAAAATTTGTTATTAAAAAACTCACAGTTTTCCGATATATTATGGGGAATATATCCTCATGATAAATTCTCGAGAACTTCAGAACTCTACTTCCACTTTCAAATTTTTAGTAAAAATGCATTTTTGGTGAGCCTGAACTAATCAACCATCAAAATTTTTAGTGTCAAAAAAATATTAACTCTTTCGACTTAGAAATGTTAACCGATCGACCATAAGGGCAAACAAGGACCCCTTTCAAGGGCCCTCGTGAATTTCCCCCTATGGGTTGCCCACATGGGCCCCTGACCATAAAATTTGTTATTATTGTAATTATTTAATTGTAATATTTTAGCAAGAATGCATCTTTGTAACTCTGAACTAATCAACCATCATAATTTTTAGTGTCAAAAAAATATTAACTCTTTCGACTTAGAAATGTTAACCGATCGACCATGAGGGCAAACAAGAAGGACCCCTTTCAAGGGCCCTCGTGAATTTCCCTTTATGGGTTGCCCACATGGGCCCCTGACTATAAAATTTATTATTAAAAAACTCACAGTTTTCCGATATGTCATAAGGAATACATCCTCATGATAAATTCTCAAGATCTTCAGAACTCTACTTCCACTTTTCCAAATTCTTCCCAACTTGGGAGATAAATCCTTTCTCCGACCCTCCTGGTTATGGTTTGCATATTTTCTTTTGTATATATTTCTCTCCTCTCTCGCGATATCATAATTCTCTCGACTCTTGAGCTCGTTCATTCTCGCGTCTTCCCTATCGATGCGTTTCTTTGACGGCGCCATTGTCGACCAGAAATAGAATCTCTGTTTCTCTGCCTCTCACTCCCTGACCCCCTCAAATACCACCTCTTTTCTACTCTCGCAGCATCCATCCCGATTCGCGTGGACCACCAAACGATTCTAGAGAGGGAAACGAACTTAGAAGGGGGACGAAATACACGAGGGAATTAAACAAAAAGAAAAAGAGAGAGACAGAAAATGGAAGAGAGAAAGAGAGAGAGAGAAGAATACCACAGGTGGTGGGCGTCCCGACGTCGAGCGCCGCGGCGACGCGACAAGCAGACATCGCGGTTGATAAGTAGGGGACTTACTCACCGTTTTTGAAGACGTCAGTTTGCTTTCTCCTTCTCTCACGTTCGTGCGTCAATTTTACGTCGAGTTTTTCTCTCTGACGTAAGTTTCACTGGAAGGATTACGAGATGTTTGTGAATTGTGTAAATTTAGTTGACAGTGATTCTTGGTGATGATTTTGTGAAAAATGTGGATTAAAAGGATCTAGGAACATATTAAAATCCTTGGTACAGGGTGGTGAGGGACCGGGAAACCCGGGAATAGTCAGGCAATTTCGGTAGAAGTCAGGGAATATGAAAAAGTATAAGACGACTGTCAAAAGTGGGATAAGATTCGTGAAACAGAGTGTTTCTTTTCATCGAGTTCGTATCTTCGTTATTATTGGGTTTATGCCTATGCTTTCAACTGGCCATAATCTTACCAATAACGAAGATATGAACTCGACGACAAAAATTTTACTTAGTCTCACGAATTTTATCCCAATAAAGGGGTACTTCGTAGGCTCAGATAAGAAAGAAAGAATAAAAGTAGTCAATAAATTTCATATTTCGGTCACGGAAATGTCAGGGAATTTCGGCAGAAGTCAGGAAATATGAAAAAGTATACGACGGCTGTCAAAAGTGGGATGAAATTCGTGAGACAAAGTATTTTTTTGCATCGAGTTCACATCTTCGTTATTATTTGGTTTATGCCTCTATATTCAACTGGCCATGAACCTACCAGTAACGAAGATATGGACTCGATGCGAAAAATGTTACTTAGTCTCACGAACTTTTTTTACAATGAAAGTGTTGTTGGTAGACTCGGATAAGAAAGACAAAAAATAGTCAGATAATTTCATTTTTCGGTTAGGGAATTGTCAAGGAAAAGTCCGAGAATTCAACAAATCTGGGAAAGTCAGCGAAAAGTCAGGGAATTTTGGTAAGAATCAGGGAATACGAGAAACTATACGACGACTGTCAGAAGTGGGATGAAGTTCGTCAAAAAAAGCATTTTTTTGCATCGAGCTCATATCTTTGTTATTATTGGGTTTATGTCTATGAATTTAACTGGTCATAAACGTACCAATAATGATGATATGAACTCGGCGCGAAAAAAGTTACTTAGTCTCACGAACTTTTTCCCAGTGAAAGGGTTGTTTGTAGACTCAGATAAAAAAAAAAGAAAAATATTCAGAGAATTTCATCTTTTGATCAGGGAAATGTCAGGAAATTTTAAAAGTCTGGAAAAGTCAGCGAAAATTCAGGGAATTTTGGTAAAAGTCAGGAAATATGAAAAATTACACGACGACTGTCATAAGTGGGATGAAATTCGTGAAAGAGAATATTTTTTTTGCATCGAGTTCATACCTTCCTTATTATTGGGTTTATGTTTATGTATTTAACTGGCCATGAACCTACCAATAACGAAGATATGGACTCGACTTGAAAAAAATTACTTGATCTTACGAATTTTATTCCAATGACAGGGTACTTCGTAGACTCAGATAAAAAAGAAAGAAAAAAAGTAGTTAAAGAATTTCATCTTCCTGTCGGCGAAATATCAGGAAGTCAAGAAATTTAAAAAATCCGGAAAAGTCGGGGACTTTCGGTAGAAGTCAGGAAATTTGAAAAAGTGTACGACGACTGTCAACAGTGGGATTAAATTCGTGAAACAGAGTATTTTTTTGAATCAAGTTCATTCCTTCATTATTAAGGGGCTTATGTCTATGTATTTAACTGGCCATAAACCTACCAAAAACGAAGATATAAACTCAATGCTGAAAATGTTACTTAGTCTCACGAATTTGTTCCCCAATGAAAGGGTTGTTCGTAGACTCAGATAAGAAAGAAAAAAAAGTAGTCATAGAATTCTACTTTCGGCCAGAGAAATTTCAGGAGAAAGTCAGGGAATTTAAAAAATCTGGAAATATCAGGAAATTTTGGTAGAAGTCAGGGAATATGAAAAAGTATACGACAGCTGTCCAAAGTGGAATGAAATTCGTGGAACAGGGAATTTTTTTGCATCAAATTTACATCTTTCTTATTATTGAGCTCATGCTTATGTATTTAACTGGCCATGAACCTACCAATAACAAAGATATGAACTGAGTGCGAAAAAAGTTACCTTGTCTCACGAATTTTATCCCAATGTGAGGGTACTTCATAGCCTCCGATAAGAAAGAAAGAAAAAAAAAGTAGTCAGAATTTCATCTTTTGTTCAGGGGAATGTTAGGGAAAAGTCAGGGAGCTTGAAAAATCTGTAAAAGGCAGGGAATATGAAAAAAAGTGTACGACGGCTGTCAAAAGTTGCAAAAATTCGTGAAATAGAGTTTTTTTTTGCATCGAGTTCATATCTTCGTTATTATTGGGTTTATGTCTATGTATTTAACTGGCCATGAACCTCCCAATAACAAAGATATGAACTCGATGCGAAAAAAGTTCCTTTGTCTCACGAATTTTACTCCGAATGAAAGGATACTTCGTAGACTCAGATCAGAAAGAAAAAAAGTAGGTAGAGAAGTTCATTTTTCGGTCAGGGAAATGTCACGGAAAATTCAGGGAATTCCGAAATCCGTTTTCGCTCGCCACCCTGTTGGTAGAACTGTTATAGTGAACACTGGCATTTTTCAAGTTGATTAGAACATTTCTGTTCATCCTTTTCAATTTTTCATGATATAATTAAAAGTCACTTTTGAGGGATATTTTTTCAGAAAATCTTAAAAAACTAGTGACTTAGTTGTTGGGAAAATACTAGACATACTTTGAGTTTGACTGTCGGCAATCATCGATAATTAAGACTTGATTTTTTTACAACCTTGACGTTCAAAAGATCATTTGTCATTATATTCCAAAATTAAAGTTGATAAACAGTTTGAAGGAGTTAAAGAGTTCCCTGGCTCGTCTAAATTATAGTTGAAATGCTAGAAAGAGACAATACTATATTATTATCAACCACTCTCTTCATTTTTCTAAACGAAAAAGTTACGAATCCTGAAAAATCAGATAATTTGCTTCCAGTTCTACCAACGTAACTCTTATGCAAACTAGCAAGCATTGAAGCCTTGGCAGAGATAACGTTGGATTAACACAAATACTTTTATTTAAACTTATGTTTATAGTATGACAAGAGATTTTCTGTTTTATTTCATATTATATGTGTCATTAAACATACTATGATAAGAAACAAAATATATCTCGTTTGCTTAGAATTTTAATAACGATTCGAACAAACCAGATTTTTTGTTCCAACGTTATCTCTGTCGAGGCTTCAATTATAGAATATTTGAACTCTTTAGAGGAAAAGAAATCTACCAAACAGTGTTTCTAGTGAATTTAGTGATTGTGCTGGATTTTGGACAATGGACACAGGAATTGAAAGGTATTCAATTTTTTTTTCAACTAAACGAAACAATTATATTATTTTTCTTCAGTTAGAACCAAGGAATTCTGATCGCCTGCAATTTGAAAAAAAAATCCAATTTAATTCTTCACCAGTTTCGAACTCCTTCTGTACAATTCCATAGATTTCTTATCTGAACTATTTCAACAGCAAACTTCGAACCTTGATTTTAAAAATTTTAATCATCGAAAGGATTTCAACTATATCAATTTATGAATTATTGAGATTAGCTAAAAAAAAATCTCGGTAAAAATATAAGAAATAGGATAGAGACTAGAATATGGTGAAGAGGTACAATTAAAATACTTTACCAAAGTTAAAGAAAATTTTTGAAGAAAATGGCACAACGCTCGTCAGACGGAGCATAGTATCTTTTATCGGAAGCGATGTATCTACGAAATCTAATTTTTAGTTTGCAGCCTTCGCATAGGATTATTTTAACTTTCATCAAATACTGAAATTATTTTGAATCTCTCAACGAAATTTAAGTTTAATTATTTTCTAGTTTCAAACGGGTGCAAAAAATTTCACTCCCTTCGCAAATATAAAAATAGAATTTTTAAATAAATTATTGTGTCAATTTCTTGATACCGACAACTACTTTGAAACCTGCTTTTCTCAACGGTCTTAAGTTATGAGTCATATTTATCTGAATCTGAAATTCTCTAAAAACTATGGAACATTCTTGCCTTTCCTAAAATATTTTGGAACATTCTAGAATTTTTGAAATTTTCTAAAATTTTCTGGAATAGAATATTCTGCAATATTCTTGAAGAATCTGTAATCTAATGGAATCTTGTGGAATACTCCGAAATATTCTGGAAGGCTTTGGGAGAGTTTTGAAAATTTTGAAAATTTCAATTTTTAAATCATAGGAAGATTCTGAAACGTTTTCGACTTCTTAGAATATTCTGGAATATTATAACATTTTCTACATTATTCTGAATTTTCTATCTAAATATTCTAAAATTATATAAAATATTCTAGAGGCTATGGAATGTTCGGATTATTGTGAGATCTTATAGAATTTTCTAGAGTAATCTGTAATATTATGTAATCAGGTTGTCTACCTGACTGGGAAATCTGAAAAATCGAAAAATGACCAGGAATCGTGTTCACCGGGAAAAAACCGGAAATTTGATTCAGTGACCGGGATTTTTCTCTCGAATGTACTAAAATGCAAATTAAAAGTGATTTCGTATATTTTATTACTCTAATTCTGAATTGCAACAGTGAATTAGGACAGGGAATTCCCGTGGAGAATATTATTCTTTATATTATAGTTTTATATTGTGTTATTTTTTATATTATAATTATATTATTAGAATTAGAATTCTGACTCTTGGACATGAAATTTCGTAAAGAATTATAATTTTGACTTTGCGAAAGGCAATTTCCGCAAAGAAATAGAATTTTTACCCAGGGACAGAGAATTTTCTAAAAGAATTATAATTTCAAGATAGAGATTGCAACTTCCGTAAAGAATTATAATTTTCATTATAGTTTCACTTTAGAACAGGAAATTTCGTTGAGAATTGTAATTTTTACTTCAGGGCAGAGAGTTTCCATAAAGAATTATAATCTGACTTGAAACAGGGAATTTTCGACGTGGAACGGAAATTTTGAATTTTGGAAAAAGGGAGTTAATGTATTTCTGAATTTTAATAGAAAATTTCGTTATAAAATATAATTTTGGCTTGGAACAGGGAATTTAGCAAATGAATTTAATTGTGACTTGGTATAGGGAATTTTCTAAAAGGAATATAATTCTGAGATTGGACAGCAAATAAATTAATTAAATATAATAAAAGTTCTCGTGAGGAATTATAATTTTCATTTTCAAACGGGGAATTTCGTAAATAATTATAACTTTGTCATGGAACAGGTAATTTTTGACATGGAACGGAAAATGTTGGAAAACAATTTTGATTCTGATTTATAAAATGGGAATTCACAAAAACAGTCCCTGTTCCAAGTCAGAATTTGAAACTTTCCTCTTGAAAATTTTAGAAGCAAGGAAGTTACTATATTTCTGAATTATGATAGAAAATCTTGTAAATAAATACAATTCTGACTTGAAACAGAGAATTTCCGTGAAGAATTATAATTTACATTCTCGGATAGGATATTTTCATAAGCAATTATGATTTGACATAAAATGTTAATTTTTATAATTTTTTTTTCAATAAAAAAATATGAATTCTCGACAAAACATGTAACATTTGATATTTCAACCAAAAAACACGAATTTTCAACAAAATAGTTGAATTCTCAACCAAAAAAAAAAAATTAATTTTCAATCAAATAGTTGCATTTTTTCAGAGAGGATGAATTTTCTACCAAGAAGATTAACTTTTTACCAAAAAAGATGAATTTTCAACAAAAAACATGAATTTTCAAACAAATAGTTGAACTCTCAACTAGAAAAGATCAATTTTCAATTGAAAATATCAATTTCCAACCAAAGAGATGAACTTTCAACTTAAATGATGAATCTCCTCAAAAAAAAAAAATGGATTTTCTACAAAAGAGTTCAACATTCAACCGAATAGTTGAATTTTCAACCAAAAAAATGAATTCTTAACGAAACATGTAATAGTTGATATTTCAATCAAAAAGGATTTTAAGTTGATATCAAAAGCAGTTGAATTCAACCAAAAGAGAGAATTTTCAATACAATAGTTCAATTTTCAACCAGATAGATGAATCTTGTAGAAAAAAATGAATTTTTAACAAAGTAGTTCAACTTTCAACATAGTAGTTGAATTCTTTACCCAAGAAGATGACTGCTAAACAAATTAATTGCACTTTTAACAAAATAATTGAATTTTCAACTAAACAGTAGAATCTTTAACCAAACGAGGTGAATTCCAAACCAAAAATATAATAGTAGACATTCCAATTAAGAAAAAAAATCAACTTTCAATCGAAAGGGAAGTTTCTTGAAAACAGGGGGAAAAGAAGAATTCTTGGGAAAGTAGGAAAAGAACTTTAAAATTTATCATTAAAAAAAAAAAATATTTAACAGTGTCTAAACTCATAACGTTACACACATTGAAACCTCCATTTAACGGTCATTCATATACCGTCTTCGTAGAATTTCCGCCGGCAGAATTCGTTGATGAGGGGGTCCAAGGAGCTGAGAGAGAGGCGCTGCGAGCTCAGCGGAGTTGAGCAGTCCCGTAGCCACAAAGCGGGCAGTTCGAACACTCGTGTTCATATTTAGGATTTATTTTTAAATACACTCGGAAAATTCTCCTTTCATTAATTGCATCCGTCCCTCATGATAACAAAAATCTACATTTGTACAAAATACAATTATTGTTATAACGTACTAATATTATTTCTAATCCTTGAAAGAGCTTCACGGCCATCGCAGGCCGCACCCGAGACAGCCTCTAAATCGAGGTTCCAGTGTGTATGCATAATATAGGTATGTATGTACAAGCATACGAATATCGTAGTCCCAGATCCCACTTCTGAAAGTTATAGGCACCTCGAAAGTGTCTCCCTGAAAGTTCAGTCGCTTGTTGGGGAAATTAAATTTCAAGAAGATACACACTCTCGGGAAAGAAATAGGTTAATCCTCGCTCATGAATTTCTCCCTTGAAATCACGTTTATTTGATGAAGTTTCATTCCAACAACTTTAAGAATATTATGCCCTTCTTCAAACATATCCAGGACGTATGAAAAATACTTTTTTTCTAAATTTCCCATAATATAAAAAATTAGTCAAAATGGGTGGTGGGTCCTAAAAAAAAGGGTTTCGTAGCCTATTAAGGCGTTAATAAAGTTGTTCTAATTTACCCCTCCTCAAACACTCCCCACACTTCCCCGCGTTTTCCCTGATTTCCCCTTCCTTTCCCTTATAACACACCCCTCACTTCCCCTCATCACCCCTTATTTCCTCTCATCCACCTCCACTCATTACTTCACCTTATTCCCCATTAATTCCCCTTGCTACTGCGCACATCCCCTCACTCCCCACCCTCACTTTCTCTCATGGCCCTTCCCTCATTTCCCGTCATTTCCCCTTGCTTCCCCTCTTTTCTCCTTTTCTCATACGACGAATGGATACCCGACCGAGCTCTCCCTTGCTTCCCCGCACTTTCCCTCATCCCCCACTCCCCACTTGCCCTGATTACCCTGACCTCACTTTCCATCATTTCTCATTACTTCCCCTTGCTTCCCCTTACTTTTCCGCACTTCCCCTCGTCACCCACCCCTCACATCTCCTCATTATTATTTCCTTACTTCCCCACTCTAACCCTTTTTTACACGAAGGACGGACAGCCGACCGTACTTGCCCTTGCTTCCCCTATTTCCCCTTACTTTTCCGCACTTTCGCTCGTCACCCACCCCTCACATCCCCTCATTATCATTCTCTTACTTCCCCTCTCTAACCCTTTTTTACACGAAGGACGGACACCCGACCGTACTTCCCTTGCTTCCCCTCATTTACTTCCACTTCCCCTCACCACCCATCTATCACTTCCCCTAATTACCCTTCCATCACAACCCATCATTCCTCCTCACTTTCCCTCTCAACCCCTTTTTTCTACGACGGACGGACGACCGACCGTACTTCACCTTTCTTCTCCTCATTACCCTTTACTTCTTTGCACTTTCCCTCATCACTCACCCCTCACGTACCCTCATCATCAACACCTCACTTCCCCTCTCTTTCCCTTTGTTATACGACGGACGGAAATTTAATCGTACTTCTCCTTGCTTCCCCTCACTTCTTCTCATTTCCACTTACCCCCCTGCACTTCCCCTTATCACCCACTACTCACTTCCCCTCATTACCTTCCCCTCACTTCCCAAAATTTCCTCTTACTTCCCCACCCTTCCCATTATTGCTGCTCTCTCCCCCTCATCATCCACCCCTAACCTCCCTCATCTCCCCTTATTTCCTTCCATCCACCTCCACTCCTTACTTTACCTTATTCCCCCTTGCTTTCCCGCACATCCCCTTACTCCCCGCCCTCACTTTCCTTTATTACCCTTCCCTCATTTCCCCTTGCTTCCCCACTCTTCTCTTTTTTATACGACGAATGGACACTCTACCGCACTCTCCCTTGCTTCCCCTCATTTCCCCACACTTCCCCTCATCACCCACCCCTCACTTGCCCTGATTACCCTCCCCTCACTTTTCATCATTTCTCCTTACTTTCCCTTTTCTATACGACGGGCGGACATCCGACCCTACTTCCCCTTGCTCCCCTTATTCCCCCTCACTTTCCCTCATTCCCCTTACTCTCCCTCTCTTTCCCTTTTTCATACGACGAACGGACACCCGACCGAAACCATAAGGGTTTCTGCCCAGGACTAGGAAACCTTAAAAAGGAGGTATATCTTTAAAATTAATCAGCTGAATTTTAAATTAGTGCACGACATACACGTACGGCAAGATATAATAAAAAAATTTACTGGCGAAATGGGATTTCAAAATGAAATTCATTTTAGAGCTAATCCGCTTAAATATGCCAGCCACATACGCCGTAAACCCCATGATTTATGGCGCCAAGTATCAAGCTAGCTGATTAAATCCCTGCAAACAGGAAATAATTTAAAATTAACTATGTAAGCTTGCACTAAACCAAAATATTCCATGCTCTTTATTTAAAAATATTACGCATTTAGTATTTTATCAGATCTTTTATCATTTTGAAAGAAGCAGACTTTAAAATAGTTCAGCCAGTTTTGAAAATAAGAAATTATAAATTAAAGATTTGAAGTTGAGCAATTTGAAAATAACGATTCGTACAATTTCAAACTGCAAGATTTTAAAGATTTTGAATAAGTTCATCACAATTTTGGAAAATTAATAAACAATAACTTAATTTTATTGAATTAATATTTTTCGGACTGCTGCTCTTTGAATATTGATAACTCGCGAACCAGACGAGTGTGCATCAATTGCTTTTTGACGAAAGATAAAAGAACAAGGAATATGATTCTAAACTGTAATCGAAAAAATGCGTTTTCTGTCAAAAATCAAATCAAAAACATTTTTCATTTTTTTTTGTGAAGTTTTTGAAAAAAATTCATCTTCTATTTGCTACATGTGTTTGGGACGTCAGCTTTACTTTCACTCTTGAATGAAAAAGTTTATTTAATTTTTTTCCGAATTGGACGGAGAACTCTTTTGTTTTTTACATTTTTATTGAATTTAAAACGGGCAAGTTTTGTATTCTCAACATTTTTAATGAGTTTTTGTTTTCAATATTTTACAAATTGAAAGAATTTTTTTATTTTCGAAATTTTTGTCGATCTGGAAGGGAGCAAATTTTGGTTTCCAATATTCTATGAAATGAAAGAAGACAATTTTTTATTTTCAAGATTTTTATTGAGTTGAAAGGGAGGTTGGGTTTCAATTGTTTTTGAATTGGAAGACGAAATTATTTTTATTTTTAGGATTCTTATAGACGAAATTTTGATGATTTTTTTTCTGAGTTGAAAGAGGCCATTTTTTTCTTTTCAACTTTTTTATTAAGTTGAAGGAGGCAACTTTTTAATTTCAATCTTCTTTCTAAATTGCAAGAGGGTATTTTTTCTATCTAACATTTTTATTGAGTTGGAAGATGAGAAATTTTGGTTTTCAATTTTTTCTGAATTGGAAGAATGAAATTTTTTTTCTTTCATGACTTCATCGAGTTGGAAGGGTGGAAATTTTAGTCTTTGATCCTTGTTGAATTTTCAGACTTGTCAGTTTAAGAAAACGTTTGCATTTCACAATTCTAATTTCAAAAGAAAGGGAAAAAATTTTATCGAGTTTAAGGCGAGCAAATTTTGTATTTTTAACATTTTTATTGAGTTTGAAATGAGTAAATTTTACTTTTTAATTTTTTTTTTAATTGTCAGAGGGACATTTTATATTTCAAAGACTTTTTTCGAAACGGAAAGGAGGAAATTTAGGTTCTCAATGTCCTGTGAATTGGAAGAAGGATAATTTTTCATTTCCAAGATTTTATCGAGTAAGAAGAGAGGAAATTCTCTATTTTTTCATTGGGAAATAAACATTTCGTTATTTTTAAGAACCTTTCAGAGTTGCAAGGGACGGCATTTTCACTATTTCATTTTTTTTTAATTGGAAGAAGAGAAGTGTGTATTTTTAACATTATTATTCAGTTGGAAGGGTAAACATTTTTCTTTTTCAATTTATTTTTCAAGAGGAGGAAGCACTTTTTTGTTTTTAACACTTCTTTTGAGTTTGTAGGGGTGAATTTTTGGTTATTTCTTTCTCAATTGGAAAAGGGCATTTTTCCTTTTCAACATTCTTATTGAGTTTAAGAAAAGGATTGTTTCGGAATTGGAAGAGGGAAACTTTTTATTTCTAACATTTTTATTGAGTTGGAAGGACGAAATTTAGGTTATTATTTTTTTCTGTATTGGAAGAGGCCATTTTTTTATCATCTGTATTGAGTTGGAAGAGAGGAAATTTTGGTTTTCAATTTTTTTCTGAATTGGAAGAGGGAAGCTTTTTATTTTTAAGATTTTCATAAAGTTGGAAGTGAGGAAATTTGGGTTTGCTACTTTATTTACTGTATTGAAAGATGCCTTTTTTTCTATATAACGTTTGTATTGAGTTGAAGGGGGAAACTTTTCTGAATTGGAGAAGGGTAATTTATTATTTTGAACATTTTTCTTCAGTTGAAAGAAAGGAAATTTTGTTTTTCAATTGTCTCTGAATTGGAACAGGAAAATTTTTTATTTTTTAATTATTATAGAGTTGGAAGGGACGAAATTTTGGTTATTTTTTTTTTTTTCTGTATTAAAAGATGCCATTTTTTTCTTGACAACATTTGTATTGAATTGAAGGGGGGAACTTTTCTGAATGGGAAGAAGGTAATTTTTCACTTTGAACATTTTTATTGAATTGGAAGAGAGGAAATTTTGGTTTTAATTTTTTCGAAATTGAAAGAGGAACATTTTTTTATTTTCAAGATTTTTATTGTGTTGGAAGAGGGAAAATTTTGGTTTTCAAGTTTTCATAAACTGGAAGAAGCACTTCTTCTGTTTTTATCATTTTCATTGAGTTAGGAGGGAGAAAATTTTGGTCATTGATTTGAGTATACAAATTTGAGGGAGTTATTAATTTTTAGAAATGAACCGCTCCCGATCAAAAGGGGATACGCGTGGATTCAGACTGAGAAGCATTATCCTGAAAGTCAATTTTAAAAATCGTTCGAATTTTAATTTTGAGGACTGGCACATATAGAGAATTTTAAGACGCATCTTTTTTTCCTCTTACGAAAATTCGTAGGTTTTGTAGTTTTTGAAGTAATCAGTAAAAAGTATATTTATCGAATACAAATTTTTGAAATCTTTTTTCACTTCAACTTGCGCTAACTTAGCCAATATTGAGTTTTTTGATTTCATGCTCAAATGTGTTATTGTTTTGGATAATTACCTTTTTCTATTTTGAAAAATGAAATAATCTGAATAGATTGGTTCTAAATCATCCTACAAAATTTAAAATTAATATTTATCTAATGTCTAACTATTTATGTTTCGTCGACTAGTCATAACTTTTTTTAAAATGTACTTTTCGCAAGTCTTCTGTGGATGTCTAGTCAGATCCGTCGCTTTCGACATTTCCCACCTGGGGCAAGCGACAGCTGTTCACGTCTCGTCAAAGTGACGACGCGGGCGTCCCGAATCACAGTACGTTCACTCAAATGGGGCAAAATGAGACCGTGTGTAGTATTTTCTCTCCTCGACAGGTGGTGAGTCAAAAAATGTTAGGTTAATTTGGCATTAAATAATATTTATCAGGAACGAAATCGAACAGCTAGCTTACGTCACTTACTTTTTCGGCGATTTGCTTATTTACGTTAGGTGAACGATTCGAAGTTTGAGAATCAAGATTCGTTTCGGTGTTTGTCGATTTTTGGACTTTATTGCCAGAAATAGATCCTTCCGTGAAATACTTTTTGATAACAGACGCATCTTTCGTTTATTTGCGTCCAATTTTCATTCTTAGTAAAAATTCCCGGAAGATTTTTTCTTCGCCGATGCCGACATGATTTTAGAGATATGTTGAAGAAACGTACTGAGAATATAATTTGTTAATTACATTTTTCGTTGCACATCAAAATTCACGTACACAAACATGATGCAACACAACGCTGTCAAAATAACCTCAATATCAAAAGTCTGATATCACTTCGTCCATTACATAGTTCCGGAAAATTATGAAAGATGTCAGGGTGACGAACTAGCGCCAAAAATTTGAAATTAGGACATGTCAAATGTTACATGTCAAAGCTTTCGACGCTCCAGATGTTCGTAAATGTTGCTTACAGAAATCTAGGAAAAATGTTCAAAATTATAAAAAGCATAAATTTAAGTAAAAGTATTTTCATCTTAATTAACCATTATCAATTAAATGTTTGGAAATTCACGCGCGGATCCAGAGAAGTGTCCTGAGGGGGGTGGTGGGGCGTCAGAAAATTGTATACACATATTGAATATATAATTATACCATTTTACACATTTAATATTATTTTATATCTTTTGCAATCTTTTTAATATTAATTAGCGATTCTGAATTATT
>JAUMHM010000071.1:22555191-22570978 GCA_032362435.1 Melikaiella ostensackeni | reverse complement strand
AATAAATATATATATATATATATATATATATATATATATATATATTCACTCTAAGTAGGACCAATTAATATTTAAATCAAAATACTCACAATCAATTAATATTTATTTTTTAAATACCTTTTTTTCACTAGCAACACACTAGCTGCTGAATAGCGGCAGACCAGCGGCTGACTAGCGGCTGACTAGACCGCCTAGCCACAAACTTTGCAAAAGTGTTACAGGTCTGGCCAGCCGCAGACTAGATCGTCTAATCTGCGCCAGATTAGTCTAGACGGTCTAGTCTGGAGCTGGCCATCACCAGAAGATTTTCCCACTAGGGTAATTAAAAATTTGTATCAGACAACATTTGTAAATCAGAATGTGCATCTAGTGACATGTTGCCGGATTGAAAACGAGTAACATATGGATTTAAAAAAAAAAATTTTTCTTAATGACGATTGAGAAAATGTGCTACTTTATTCATGTGTAGAAATTTATTGGAATTTTTCAGAAACATTGAATTAAGAGTTTCCAAGGTAGCACTAGATTTTTTCACATTTTTCATTTTCCACATTTTGGTCGAAAATTAGGTAATAGCACCTTAACCCTCAAGTGCTAGAATCTCGAAATTTTCCGTTCCTCCCAGAACAGGTCCAACAGACCCGGGCAAAGTTCAAACTCAAATATCTCTGGTTTAAATAGACTTAGCTCAATACATTTTTTTTAAATGGTAGCCCAGAGTCTCACAAAAATGAACATTGTAAAAATAGATATTAAAATCAATTGCGTATAATAAATATTGATGAAACTCGCCTCTACTATGCTTTCAAGATACACTATGCTGAAAAAAACGTTCGGGTCTCTTGGACCCGCTCTAGTACTTGAGGGTTAATAATGTAATATTTATAGTTAAATGTTTGTATTAGAAGAAAATTTTGTATCAAAATTTGCATTTAGTGCCACGTTGCCGGATTCAAATCGACTAACATATGAAAATTGAAAAATGACAACTAAGGCAATGCCCTAGTTTATTGAAGTGTGGAAATATATTACCATTTTTCAGAAACATTAATTTTAATAGTTTTGAAGGTTGCACTAAATTTTTTCACATTTTTTATTTTCTACATTTTGGTCGGAAATGGAATAATGGCACCCTGAGATTGTTCCATATGCTCTTCAAACATAAAATTATTATAAATCTTAAACTTTACGTCCAAGTGTGCAATATAAAATTTATAATTAAACATTTTTATTTTGTATTGTCTCAATTCTCCGAGTTCTCTGAATTCCACAAAATACGATGAATTTTTCTGATTTCTGTGAATGTTCTCAGTTCTTTTCAAGTCCTCTGTATTACAGTGAATTCTCCGAATTCCTTGAATTTTTCGAATTTCCTGAATTCGCTGAATTCGCCGAATTCTCTAATTCCCCTGCATCTCTTGAGTTCTCTAAATTCCTTGAATTCCTAGAATACTTCAAATTCTCCTAGTCCCTCAAAATTCTCCTAATTCTTCCAAATTCTCCTAATCCTCCCAAATTCTCTGAATTCTTTCGAATTCATTGAATTCTTCTGAAATCTTCTGAATACCTTGAATTCTTTGAATTTCAGGAATTCCATGAATCACGGAAATCAGAGAATTCAGAATATTTCAAGGAAGTTAATAGAATTCAAAAGTATTTGAAAGGAATTCAAAAGAATTTAATTTGAAATTAAAGGAATTTAAGCGAATTCAAAATGAGTCGGAAGAACATATTAAACCAGAAAGTATTAATTACTTAGCGTATAAATATTAGCACCTGTTTTTCAGTCATTAAAAAGATGTTTTCACAAAGTTTAGGTTCCTCTCGTTATAAACTATAGAAAATGCCATTCTTGGTCATCTTTATGGAACCGCCATTTTGAAAATTGCGGAAATTTTATCTTTCATTTTCCACTTATCTTCTTGGTTTTGCAAAGGGAAGAAGAATGAGAAAGCGTAATACAGGGTGAAGAGGGGCTGATATCGGGAAGGGAAATTGAATGAAGAAATGAAGGTAGGCGAAAGAAAGTGAGTAATATGAATGCATAGGGTGTGGGAGGCAGAGGGTACATATGGAAGCGACAGATGGAGCATTGTGGGTGGGAAATAAGATGCAGAAAGTAGGAAGAGGGGAAAAACAAGAGAGAATAAAGTAATAAGATGAGTGGAGTGACAAGAAGGTACCTCAAAGTGGGGCTGAGTGGCATATAAGAATGGAGAAGGAAAAAGTGGTTGTGTAAGGGAGTAGGCGGATTAACGCAGAAAGTGTCAGAAGAATTGCGTAAGGAGGAAATGGGTTAGGGGAAAAATAGGCGTAGAGGGAAGGGGGTAATGGGAGGAAAATGGGTTAGGATATAGAAGGGACAGATGGAACATGTAAGAAAGGAGAAGGGTGAAGTAGGTGTGAAAGGTGTTAGGTGTTACTTGAGAAGAGAAGATGGTATGGGTAGGGTTTAAGGGAGAATTAGGTTATGGGGCATGTAGTGGTCAAGTGGGGTGAGGTTCGTGGAAGAGGAAGAGTAGGGGGAGAAAATAGGGCAATTTAAATTTATCATCCATTTTATAACTTTCTCACTTCACTTTCACTGACACATTCATTTGTTTCAATTGCTTATTGTTCTCTTCATATGTTTTTCAGTGAGATCAAAGTGGGCGTTAAATGTGAAAGTTACACAATGGATCCCCTGCATAAATCAAAGTTTCGAGATTCCGGTAAGGGGCCGTCCATGAACTACGTTACCAGTTTTGAGTTACGTTTAACAACACCGCCCCCCCCCCCCGCTGATGATCGTTGTTTTGTCTCACCCCCTCTCCCCCACGAAAGTAACGATACCGTTGTTTATATGCTTATATTATAATATGAAACTCTTTAAAATCCTTAGATTTTAAGTCGAAATATATTGCATTTTTAAGAAAATAGTTGAATTTTCAGCCAAAAAGATGCATTTTCTACCAAAAAAATTTTTTGTGACGAATAATGAAGGCCAAATTGTCTGATTTTTTTGGTATATTTGTGAACTATTCAAAAGTCTCTATAATTTTTTTCACGTTAAAATTTGCTGTCAAATCGACTGTAGAAATCTGGATTGACATCCGTGTCAAAAAAAAGTTGGGTGATGGTCAACACGATTCCAGCTGTTCTGTTGACCTGAAATTAAAAATCCAACTATCGTTTTAATCGGTAGATCTGTGGCTACAGCCGGTACCAAAACTGAGTCCAAATTTTGAATATTTTTTTTGTGAACTGTCGAATATAAAAACACGATTTTCATCATATTTTTTGTTGTTATTTTTTTTAATTGAAAAAAAATATAGATATCACAATGATGTTGTGACGGGCTGAAACTATTAATGTCCTGAGTATACCATAAAAATTTAAGCGCATCCGGTCAATTAATTTTTGAAATATCGTTTCGACCATTGTTAAAAATGGCGTTTTGAGAAAAATGCGTTTGAAAGTTTGAGTATGAATGAAATAAAAAACTCTTGACTTACCATCAATCTGCTACGCCTGGTACGGACTGGAACTATCGATGTCCTAAGTATACCATATCAATTTGAGCGCAATCGGTCAATTAGTTCTTGAGATATCATGTTGACCATTGTGAAAAATGGCGTTTTGAGAAAAATGCGCCTGCTACTATCTATATGTGCCACTTCTTAATGAATACGAATTGCCAAAAATCCTTTCACACACAAATCCTGGATATGTTTAGGAAGCGATTTGTCAAACAAAAAAGCTCCTTTTTAATAAAGAAAGATAACTTTTTTTCATAAAGAATGAATTTTCGGTCCAAAATGATGAATCTTAAACAAAACAGTTCGATTTCCAACCGAAAAAAAAAATAAATTTTGAAAGAATAGTTAGATTTTCAACAAAATACTTCAATTTTGAAGCAAATAGCTGCATTTTTGACCTTCAAAAATGAATTTTCATCCAAGAAGTTTAATCTTCTACCAAAGGACGACTTTTCAATGAAAAAGTTTTGTTTTGAAGCTAAAAAGTCAAACGTTTTGAAAAACAGTCGACTTTTTAAGCGGAAAAGAGTAATTTACTACAAGAAAGTTAATTCTCAGTCAAGAAAGATGAATTTTCAATTTATGAAAGATTAGTTTTAAAAGAATTGAATTTGTAGTTAAATTTCTAAATAAATAGGTGAACCTTAAAAAAAATTAATTTTCAACAAAGTAGTGAAGTTTGAAGCAAGTAGTTGAATCGTCCAACCAAAAAAGTTCCCAATTTTAAATCAAAAACAGTTGAATTCAACTACAAAAGACTAATTCCCGAGGAACTTTCGAATTTTGCAATCAAAACAGGTTAAGTATCAATCAAACAGTCAAATTTTTAACCAAAAAAGATGAAATTTCAATCAAGAAGATTCACTTTCTGACAAAAAAGACGGGTTTGCAAACAGATGAATTTTCAACTAGAAAAGATAAATTTTCAATTGAAAATATCAATTATCAATGAAAAATATCAATTTTTAACCAAAAATGGAATAGTTACCTTTTCAGTTAAGAAAATAAATTCTCAGCTGAAAAAACCATATTTTCAAAACAATATTCAAATTTTCAACCAAATAGATGAAGTTTCAACAAAAGTGATGAATCTTCAACAAACAAAAAAATGAATTTTTAACCGAAAAGATGATTTATTAACCATGAGATAAATTTTCTACCCAAAAAGACGAATAATCAACAACATACATGAATTTTCAACCAAATAGTTGAATTTCCAATTAAAAATAATACGTTTCTAATGAAATAGTTGAATTTTCAACCGAAAAAGATTAATTTCGAACCAAAAATGGATCAGGTGAATTTTCGCTTAAAAAAATCAATTTCCATTCAAAAATGAAACGAACTTTTAACCAAACAGATGAATCTTGAACCAGAAAAATGAATATTAAACAAAGTAGTTTAACCTTCAACCGAGTAATAGATTTTTTAACCAAACGAGACAGTCGCGGACCCAGAGAAGTGTCCTGGTGGGAGGTGGGGGGGCGCCGTCAGAAAATTGTATACACATGTTGAATATATATATATATATATATATATATACCATTTCACACATTTAATATTATTTTATATCTTTTGCAATCTTTTTAATATTGATTAGCGATTCTGAATTATTTTTGCATGTTAATAAATTTAAATTGAAAATTTGTTTGTAGAAAGTTTATTTACTCCAGACCCACTGCTGGGGGGAGGGGGGCGATCGCCGTTTCGCCACCATTGTAGACCCGCGCCTGTGAAAATTACATGAAAATTCACAATCTCCATTCTACAATGCCGAGAAATGGAAACTTGATATTCGGAAAACACCACTTACGAGAAAGGATTACCACCTCCCACCTAACGGGTCTTGTACTAACTATTTTTCTCCAAAATGATGTTTACAGTTTCCGAACTTCCTTCGTTTTCAGAATAAATTCAAATGTGTAGTAGGGGCACGAATTTGATACTGGAAGAGAACCACTCGACGCTCCAGATGTCAATAGATGTCGTTAACAGAAATCTAGAATTTTTTTTTTCAAATTATATTAAAAGTCTTTTCAACTTTATTAACCATCATTAATAAAATACTTGAAAATTACATAAAAGTTCACAATCTCCATGCTAAAAAGCTGAGAATCAAATACTTGATAATCGGGAAACGCTACTTATGAGAAAGGAATACCACCTTCCACCTAGCGGGTCTTGTACTAACTATTTTCCTAAAAAATTATGCTTACAGTTTCCAAACTTTCTTATTTTTTAGATGAAATTGAAATATGTAGTAGGGACACGAACTTTAGCTTGAAAGAGAACCACCAGATACTCCAAATGTCGATGAATGTCGGTGACAGGAATCTAAGATTTGAAGTTGATCTCTGTGAAATTAATCAAAATCGTTAGTTATTTCAGATAGATTGTCTTTCAAATAATTTAATTACAACTTTGACTTCCAAAGTGTTTAAGGGCAATATTGCAGATCCGATCAACGACCGTCGTTCGTGCGAAAGCGTGCAAAATTACGTCTCGTTAGAGGCAGATTGACCCAATTACGAAAGGAACCGTCTGGCACACCGTTCTCGTCTCCAAGAACGTTACCGGCTGTTGTTTCGCTACAAACGAAAATTGTCTTTCCTCCTCCTTCTCTTTCTCGTGGAAGGTCGCCAATTGTGAAATAACGACTTTGTCGGAGAACAAACGAATTAATAAAAAGAATTTAATGATTCCAATTCAGGGTTGCCTGCAAGCTTTTCACTTTTGAAGATCGATTCGTGAATACTTAAACACTCTTGCCTTCTCCTATTTTTAAGTGTCATTTCCTTTGTGGCAAAAATTAAAACGAAGGTAATTATTTTTGTCAGTTATTTAAATAAAAATGTAACATGGTATATGGTACACGTGACATAGCTTCCCCCTTTACACCCCGCAGGCAGACTCAGAGTGGTAGCGGTGAGGCAGTCGATGATCGGATGGTTGGCACAGTGTTAGCGCATCGGGCTCCGAGCTGGCGGCCAAGGGTTCGATTCCCCGTGCCGGAGTCAATTTTTACTGACGCTCACTCGTTACGCCTTCAACTCTCGATAGTCACCCTTCCTCTTGTCTTTCCCTGTATAGCTTCCACGTCATAAAAGTGGTTGGCATACACAAGTTTATAGAGAAGAGATATTTCCAGAACATTCTACAAAATTTCACAACATTTTAGTGAAGGGAGAGATTTTAGAGAGGAAGAGAGGATTCAAGAATATTTTAGAAAATTCAGGAACATTTCCAGAATACTGAGCAAAAGTCTAAAAAATTCTTGAAAGTTCCAGACTACTCGAGAATATTCCAGGACATTCTAGAAAACTCCAGAATACTCTAGAAAATTCTTGGAAACTCAGAATGTTCAATACTATAGAATATACGAATGAAAATGATTCCAGAATAGTCCAGAAGAAGTACAGAACAGTACAGAAGATTTTTGGATTTCACTGTAAACTCGAACATACTGTAATACTCTATAAGATTCCAAAACCTTTTAGAATATTGTAGAAAAGTCGGGAACATTCTAGAAACTTTCAGAATAATCTAGAAAAGTCGAAAGATAATTCCCGAACATTGAAAACTACAAGTTCCGGAAAATTGTCAGGATGCTAAATAGAATTCTAAATCATTCTGAAAAATTCCAGAATATACTATTGCCGTCCACTCTGGACAATAGTATTTTTTTTAAGATTAAACATACAAGCTTCAAAAACATTGTAGAATATTCTATTTCATAGCTAGAAATAGCAAAATTTCCTAGAAAAGAACCCATAACATGAAAGAATATTCTAGAAAAGTAAAAAAAACTCTCGAATACTTCATAACACTCTAGGAACTTCCACAATATTTTCGAAAAGTCAAGGAGATCCAATATTTTTCATAGAAACTTGGAAATAAAGAATGTTCAATCAAATGTGGAACAATTCTAGGAAATTCTAGAAGTTTCCAGATTCTTCAATATTCTATAAAAGTCCTCAAAAGTCTTGGCGACAAGTATTCTTCCTGTTTGAGAAAAAATTTACGATGTTACGAGTATTTGAATTTCAACGTGTATTTGAAAAAAAAAACACAATTCTTTGTTTTAAACTTCTATAGTTTTTGACCTGTATCAGAAATTCCTATTTTCTTAGTAATCTGGTTATTTTCACCGTCCTCTTTCTAAATCTTTCGGGAAATTTGGAAAATGTTCAAAATTCACAAAATGGCATCAATTTTTGTTAAAACATAAAAAGCATTTTTTTACGAAAATCCCAACCATTTTAGTTTTTCACATCCTTTTGCTCAATTTGTATTTCTATATGAAAGATATTCTGTGTGTTTTCTGCTGACCAAATAATTTTTGGGACCACGAAAATTTCTTTAAAAAAAAAAAAATTGAATTTCCGCATTTTTCTTACAAAAAACGATAGATGCGGCAAAATATTCTTCAAAAATTTTGTTCATTTAAAAAAATTCTACATGAAAGACGTCTTACTCTCCTTTGATGTATTGCATCGTTCCAGAGAAAAATTCGTAAAATCAATTTTTCGTGGAAGAGGGTCTCGTGGCCACAACATCGGTTTGGCCAGCATGAATTTTATAGGATGTTTCCTTCATATAAAAACGAGTTTTAAAAAAATGTTCGATAATATCCAAAAATAATTTTTCCCATGAAATCAACTTTTCCGCTTTTTAAAATTGAACTGGGTAAATAATGTCGAATGTAATAGAAAACTCCACTTTTTTGTTCTATCAAATGTTTTTCAGAAAATCGTGCATGTACAGGTATGAAGAAGACATTCTGTAAGTTTTGTGCTGGCCAAACCATTTTGGTTGCCACGAGGCTTATTTTCAAAAAATTGATTTTTCGAACTTTTCTCGCGAAAGATGCGAGATATCCTAAAAGAGTAAGAACTTGTAGAACCTTGTAGAGCTTTTTGAAATGCGCAAACTTTTTTCTGAATATTGTTTTGTAGCTGTCATTGTTTACAAAAGAAAATGCGAAAATTCAGCTTTTTTTTCTTTTTTAACTGATTTTTCCCACACCAGTCATAGGATATATTCCTTATAAAAATATGAAGTGAGCAAAAAATGAAAAGCTGGAGATTCTGTGAAAATAGGCTTTCAAAGTTTTCAAAAAGATCGATGCGATTTTGTTAATTTTGGACCTTCTTAAAATTTTCCGACGTCAGTCGGCAAAAGACGGCAAATATCACCAAAATCCGAAAAGAAAATTGGAATATTTGATTCAGGTCAAAAACTACAGAAGTTTGAAGAAAAAAAGTGTTTTTTCTTTTGAATAGACGTATGAATTCAAAAAGTCGTAACTTTTCGAAAAATGTTTTTTTTCTCAAATCAAAAGAATACGTGTCTTCTAATTCTCTCTAGAAAACAACATATTTTGTCGCCAAGAGATTTTACTGCTAGAGCTGTACCTGCCTGCCTGATTCCAAATGGATCTGGTCCAAAATATTCTAGAATATCCTAGAATAGTCAAAAGTTCCTATACATTTTCCAATATTTCAAAATATTTTAAAGCTATTTATTGAGGTTCTTCTGGTAAATTCGTCTACAAAAAGCTAGCAGTTTAATATTTTTAAGATGCAAATTTTCTTATTTATTGGTACCGTTAGCCGAGGCTAACCGGGACACGCTGGGGAAACCGGGACACTCATGATTTAACATTTTATGATTTGATTTCTCTTTCTCTGAATAAATATTCGATTTTTTTTTATTGTTTTCTGCAATATAAATATCAAATTTTCTTCTAGAGATTGCTTGGTTCAGTCTTGTTAGGAAATTTTGAGAAAAATATTATTTATATGAGTCTGTGATTTTCTGTAATTTGGTAAAGTCGATTAAAAAGTGCTTGGAAAACTTATTGGGAATTCTTTTGGATATTGATGTCGCATATCATATAGTACATATATCGTCTCAACAAAATTATATTAAATTTTAGTTAAAGATAAGATGTTTGGTTTTTGCTGTAAAACGATTTTTTCAAAAAGTTCCGACTTTTCAGGGGAAATTGGTTTTTGAATCAGACTGATTTATGAGAATAAATGTATAAAGGTGGTAGTAATTGATGGCCTTTGATCTTTGTGAAATTCATTTAGTATATTTAAGAACTGAAGTACAGTCGATGTATTTTGCTGGGGAACCACAGCTTCATTAGGGCTATATAAAAAAAAATGGAGCATGTCATGAATATACATAAA
Source organism: Melikaiella ostensackeni (assembly GCA_032362435.1). Taxonomy (NCBI): domain Eukaryota; kingdom Metazoa; phylum Arthropoda; class Insecta; order Hymenoptera; family Cynipidae; genus Melikaiella; species Melikaiella ostensackeni. Next base: position 22,561,263 of record JAUMHM010000071.1, on the reverse strand, counting down.
TTTGTGGTCTATTTTCGATGAAATACATTTTTGTTCACTAATTTTATTTTGAAACTTACCGCAATGTGTACTTTTCATCCAAATTAAATGTAAAAAATAAGTGGTAGATCTCATATTTAAGAAGTCAAAAATGTTTTCTTTCAACTGTTCATAACCTCACTAAATGTGGAATAGGAATTTTTAAGTTATTTCTTGAAGGTGTGTTTCATGGTTTTAAGATTGTTAATTTCCACTATTGTTTTTGATTTTAATGTTATAAATTGGTGTAAAAAGGTTTGTGACTATTGTTGAAACTAATGATCAGTATACAAGAATTGATATAGAGCTACATTTTTATGCTGCTCCAAAAACTTTCAGAGTGTATGAACTAACGCTGGAAACAAGTGAATGCTCATGCGTCAGATTCGTTGGTAAGAGAAGGAATTTAACAGCAAGTTTCGATTAAATCATGATAAATTACACTTAAGTTCTCAGTGTCTGTTCGTGAGTTTACTGAATTCGCATTTTCAACAATGTAAAACATTTCCATAATATTTCTATTATCATAATTGTTTTCAATTCCTAAAAATTTAACTTTTTCCTCATGAAAGTTAAATTTATGTGTATATTCGGTGGTGCATTTACATAGTACTGTGTTCTTTCGATGATGGTTCTGATCTGATCGATGTTCAGGTAGTCTAGCCCTTAAGGGTCTTGTTGTTCGGCCTATATATACTCTTCCGCATTTCATACAGGTTATTTTGTATAAAACATTTGTTTTTTGAAACTTTGGTATAGGATCTTTTGACATATATGTAGTGAAGTTTGTGGTAATTCATTTTTAAGCATAAAATCGTATGGATGATTAATTTTTTACAAATTTTGAAAATTGGATCGTATAGTTCTTTGAAAAACGGTACTATTAGTATTCTTTTTGAATCAATTTCTTTTATTCCGTTGAGTTGTAAGATGTTAGTGTTTTATGTTTTTAACCTTTGGTCTATAGTTTTTTTTAATAAAGTGGTACGGGTTGCTATTATTTAACAAATTTTGAGTAACTATGACCATATTATCAGGGTTGAATTCAGGTTCTGAAAGTTTTATAGCTCTGTCTAACGTTGAGAAAATTATTCCTTTCCTATAGTTTAAATGGTGATTTGATAAATAATTTAATGTTTGGCCAGTTGTGGATAGTTTTTAATACCAATCTGTTTTAATGAACCCTTTTTGAAAAATTAGAGCTATATGTAAAAAGTTAATTTGTTTGTTTTTTGGGGTTTCTAGAGTAAATTTTAAAGATCCACTGATTTTGTTCAATTCATTTAGGATAGTAAGTACTTGGTCTTTTTTGACACACAGTATCGAATTATCGACGTATCGATAATAAAAAAGAACCTTAAGGTTTTTATTCTTTAGGATTTCCTCTTCTATATTTTGCATTACTAATTCCGCATGCAGAAACTTATTGCTTCAATAAATTGTGTGTAATTCAAAGTGGCATTTTGTTTTATTAGGTTCCATTTTTGATACATTTGTTCATGAACGATGTTTCTATTGATGTTAGTGAACATTGATACTGTATCTAGCGAAAAAATTGTATAGTTGTCTGGAATTTTCACATGTTTTACTTTTTCTGCTATATCCCAACTATGTTTGATTATTCGTGTAGATGTAATTTTGTTCAGGATTGAAGTTAAATATTTAGACAAGTTATATAAAGGTGATCCAATGAATAGTGTTACTGGCCTTAGTGGTTTATTATCTTAGTGTAATTTTAGTGTTCCATATATTAGTGGTGGTCGACCGTTAGTACTTCGTAAGTGATGATGAGTTTTTTTATTTATTAATTTTTTCCAACCATTCTTGAACAGTTGTGTTTAAACTTTTTTGTATCTCTTTCGTCGGGTTTTTTTTATTTTTTCGCCCGTCTATTAGTCATCGAAAAGTGTTTTCACTTTTTGGTCGTATTCTTGTTTTCCTATCATTACTGTCTTTCTACTTTCATCTGATTCTATAATGTATAATTGAAGATTGTTTTCAATAAATTTTTGGGTTTATGAATATTTATATTCTAACAGTCTGTCGTTTGGATTCCACGCAATTTGTTGAATAATTACTACCCGTACTACTTTATTCAAAAGACTATGGACCAAAGGTTAAAAACATACAACACTTACATCTTACAACTGAAGAGAAAGAAAGAAATTGATTTTAAAACAATACTAATAGTACTCTTTGTCAAAGAACTGTACGAACCAATTTTGAAAATTCGTGAAAAATTATACATACATACGATTTGATCCATGAAAAATGAATTAGAACAAACTTTACTACATATACCAAAAGATCCTGTACCCAAGTTTCAAAAAAAAGATGTTTTATACAAAATAAGCTGTATAAACTGCGGCCGAGTATATATAGGCCAAACAAAAAGACCCTTAAGGACTAGAATATCTGAACGTCGATCAGATCGAAACCATCATCGAAAAAACACAGCGCCATGTAAACGCACCACCAAATATAAACATAAATTTAACTGTCATGAGAAAAAAGTTGAAATTTTAGGAATCAAGAACAATGATCACAATCGAAATATTATGGAAATGTTTTACATTGTTGAAACTACGTACTCAGTAAACTTACGAAGAGACACGGAGAACTTAAGTGTAATTCATCATGATTTAATCGAAACTTGCGGTTAAATTCCTCCTCTTACCAACAAATCCGACGCATGCGCATTTACTTGTTTCTAACTTTAGTTCACACACTCTGAAAGTTTTTGGAGCAGCATGAAAATGTAGCTCTATATCAATTTTTGTATACTCATCATTAATTTGAACAATAGTCAGACACCTGTTCACACCAATTTATAACACTAAAGTCACAAACACTAGTGGGAATCAATAATCTCAAAACCATGAAATGCACCTGCAAAAAATAACTCCAAAATTTCTATTCCACATTTAGTGAGGTTATGAACACTTGAAAGAAAACATTTTTGGTTTCTTAAATATGAGATCTACCACTTATTTTTGACATTTAATTTGAATGAAAAGTTCACATTGTGGTAAGTTTAAAAATAAAATTAGCAAACCAAAAATGTATTTCATCGAAAATAGACCATAAATATATGTATATTCATGACATGTTCCATTATTTGTTATAGACCTGATGAGGCTGTGGTTCCACAGCGAAATGCATCGACTGTACTTCAATTCTGAAATATATTATATGAATTTTACAAAAAACAAAGGCCATCAATTCTTATCACCTTAATACACTTGTAGAGGAAAGTCGGTCATGGCAATATGGCAACAAATTAAGTTATGCTTATACTGAAAATAATAGAAAACAATAATTTTCTGATATTTTGCCCGTCAGTATTATAGAATAGCAGTTTTTGCCTTTTTATTGGAAGTGAACGAGTTGGTCCCACCCTGAGGAGTGAAGAAAGACACACTTTGGATTTAAATTATTAGTTAGGGGAGACCGGGGCTATTTCGTCATCGGGGTAAACCCGTCACCTGCCTTTATTTCGACAAAGGTGGATTTTACAAAAATTCATTTAATACTGTATATATGTCTCTATGCGTTAGTGTTACTGACGGAGTTTCGTGAAATAAAGGTTATATATATAAATATAAATATATATAAAGGTTATATATAAATTAAAGGTTATCGGACAAGGTGAGTTTCTCTTTTTTTCGTAGAGATGATAATATAAGAGTTCAATGAGGATAATTTCATTTTCGGAACTACAAATTTTTAATCAATAAAATAATGTAAAAGTAACCTTCGGGGCAAATCCGTCACCAAACTGCCGGGGCCAATCTGTCACTCACGGACGGCGTTTAACGTGAAAGAAACAATAAATAATACATTTCGTGACATGTGACTAATGGAGACCTTTTTTATGACGAGTGCAATTATTTTCGCACAAGCGAAAAAAAATGAAGAATCATGCGACAAAAGAACTCTGAAAAAGAACCCAAAAATCAGTCCAGGATGCGCAACAAACATCAGACTTCGATTATCCCGATTACATTCTCGCTTAAAAACTCGATTTCCTACAAAATTTTATATGTATATTACTAACTTGCAATAAATTACGACCTTTTTAAGAATTCCACATTATAATAATAATTTGAATATGTTGTATTTAATATTCACAATAGGGTGACGAATTTGCCCCAAGGAGGTGACGGATTTACCCCGACATTTTTCGATTTTCTGATCTCCTCATTTTTCACTTTTTCATTTGTTACAAATGTTACATATTTTTCGAGCGTACAAAACTCTGTGTACCACAAAAGTAATCAAATACCCTATCCAACGATCAATAATACTTACGGAAATCGTCGCATTTTGTCTATGAAAAATGCGTTTGAAAAAAAGGTGACGGAATAGCCCCGGTCTCCCCTACTCATAGTCAAATCATATATTTTAACTTAACGATATAAAAGAGGATCAGAAGTTATGTATTCAAAGCATTGATATCTAATTATAATTTCTTCGTGTAATTTATTGGCAAATATCTAAAAACATGTCCCACTTAGCCCCGTTTTACGGTATTTAATCAATAATTAATTATCGTAGCGAGACGTGACACTTAAATGCAAATATTCATATTCGTAAAATCTGAAACTGGCCCAGATGATTTTTTCACGCCACCTTGGCTAGAGGATAAATCTGATTGGATTTGAGGGTTTCCAGACACCTGAATCCCTATATCCGAGACATTTTATAAGATCCCAGATAAGAGTAAAAAGAACGGGAGACAGATTGTGGTTAGAGACCAGAACCAAGAGGGTTTGGGTGAGGGGTGGGGGTGGTGAAGATATGTGAAGGATAGAGTTGGGGTTGAAAGTGGTAAAGTGGGAACGAGAGGGGGGAGTGTCGAAAGCCAATACGAGATATGTACTCTCTCCATAGGTGTAGACTACTCTAGTCGGTCTCGAGTGCTCTTAGCTCTCTCACAAGTGGAAGAATAAGAAGAGAGGTATGGTCTGCCCGCGGTGCGTTCGCTCTCGCGAGAGGTAGGGTCACTTTAGCTTTTTGGCGACACTCCAGTCTTCGTATAAATACCGCTCGTAGTCACCACACGTTCTAGCCCCCCTCCCCCAATCGTTTCAGACCCCCTTTCCCCCGCCCCCTACTTCACCTCTTCACGTTCTTTCCAAATTCCCTTGCACTCCATCCCCCACCCTTTGGAAGAATTGCGACTTACTAGTTTATCATTCTTTTTTTTTCAACAATCTCCATTTTATTCAGTGAGGGAGATGTTTGTATTAACGCAATCCAAGTTCGAGAGAGAGAATGAAGTTCGCACTGAGTATAATGGAGAGAAATTAGTTTATTTTCTTGTTAAATGATGAGTAAGCCTGGCTTAGTTTTGTTTTTCGTACCTTCCTAACTTCTGTAAATTTCAATACCTTTTGAAGTGTGGGGAGGGGAAATGAGAGGGAAGTGAGAGGCAAATTTGATTTTTTATTTTAATTTTACGTGGGATAGAATGAAATATGATAGGACAGGATAGGATAGAAGTTCTGATAAGAGAGAGGGAGGGAGCGCTAAAACTATAAGTGGTAACTGAGGGGGTTGCACCAAAACTATAATTGGTAACTGGGGGATCGCACCAAAAACTACGGTTGGTAACATGGAGGGGGGGGGGGGTAGTTGGAGTAACGTTGCGAGCTTAGATAACGTTTACAACGTTTCCTGATGACAAATTTTGGCCAAATTTGCGAATTCTGCGAAAGATGGCCCTGCAACGGTACAGTTCAATAATTACTTGAGAAGTTTGAAAATCGCTTTCATATTTTATACTTCACACTCTTTCCCTATTCATCCCTTTGCCCCTTTTTAAAAAAATTCTTGTTTTCTCCTCTGTTTTCAAGAAACTTTGCCTGTTTCTCATTTTTTCACTTAAGGTAGATGTCCGAGTAATCGGGACGGTCCAGTAATCGTAAGTTTTGAGGTGTTTACGCCACAAGTAAGTATTTTCCGCATAAAAATACAATCCTAAAATATATTTAAGTGAGTTTGGACAGTGCTTGTTGTGGAAACCAAATTAGTTTTTTTATGCAAAAAGTG
>JAUMHM010000071.1:22531272-22548692 GCA_032362435.1 Melikaiella ostensackeni | reverse complement strand
ATAGTTAATATATTTTGTTGAAATTTCATCTCTTTTGCTTGCATGTGGAACTACTTAAAAGTTATCCCTTTTGATTGAAAACTAATCTCTATTTGTTGAAGATTCAACTATTTTGTTGAAATTTCGTCTGTCTCGGTTGAATTCAGTTATTCTAGATTTAAAATTAAAATTTTATTAGCTGCTTTATAAACTAAAAACTGCAACTACATTTTTCGTTGGGAATTAATGTTTTTTTGTCTAAAATTCAACTACTTGGTTGAAAGGGGAACTGCTTTGTTGAAAAATAATTTTTTTTGGTTGAAGATTTATCAATTGAGTGGAAAATTCATCTTTCTCGTTAAAAATTAAATTACTCTATAGAAAGTTAGTTTTTTTTTATTAAAATTGATCTTTTTCATAGAAAAATCTTTTTTTTGGTTGAAAATTAATTTTCTCCATTAAAAATTCAATTATTCCATTTTTGGCTAAAAATTGATCTTTTTCAGTTGAAAGTTCAACTATTTGGTTAAAATTTCATTATTCCAATGAACCATAAAAAATAATGGTAAAAAGTAATTTTATTTTTGTTAAAAATTCAACTGTCTTGTAGAAAATTCGTCCTATTGGCCTGAAAATTCAACATTTTTCTGTGAATTTTTTTTTCTTTTTTGAATGAAAAACCTTTCTGCTTGCAAATTTGATACTCTTGTTTGAAATTCGTCTTTTTGGATAAAAAATTAATCTCTTTTGTCAGATGTTTCATCTTTTTTGGCTGAGAATTTAACTATTTTGTTGAAAATTCCTCTTTTCTGGTAGAAAATTAATCCTCTTAGCTGAAAATGCAACTGCTTGGTTGTAAATTAATTTGTTCCAGTTATGGATCCAACTATTTTGCTGAAAATTCGTATTTTTGATGAATTCAACTGTTTTAGTTTTTCAATAAAAATATTTTCGGTTAAAATATCACTTATTACGTTTTTTGATGAAAATTTAAATTTATTGCTTGAGAATCCAACTACTTGGTTGAAAGTTGAACTGCTTCGTAGAAAAATCATTTTTTGGTTAAAGATTCATCTCTTTGTTTGAAAATGTAACTACTGTGGTATTTGTTACATTTTTGGTTAAAAATTAATTTCCTTAATCAAAAATTCAACTATTTCATTTTTAGTAAAAAATTCATCTTTTTTAGTTAAAACTTCTTCTCTTTGATTAAAAATTGAACTATTCGGTTGAAAATTCGTTTTTTTTCGGTTAAGAATTAATTTTTTCATCTAAAAATATACCGATCTCATTTTGGGCTGAAAAGTGATCTTTTCTAGTTGAAAATTCATGTATTTTGTTTGGAATTCATCTTTTTTGGTAGAATTCAACTATTTTTTATTTTAAATTCAAATCTTGTTTGGTTGAAATATCAACTATTACATGTTTCGTTGGAAATTCATCTTTCATAGTTTAAAAAGCAAATATTTGGTTCAAAGTTGAACTACCTTGTGAAAAGTCCTTTTTTTGATTGAATATTCATCGATTTAATTGAAAATCGAAGTATTTTGTTTTAGAATATTCGTCTTCTTGGCTTCAAAGTTCAACGGTTTGGTAGAAAAGTAAACTATTCGATTGAGAATCAACTTTTTTCATTAAAAATTCATATTTTTGGTTGAAAATTCAACTATTTTGTTAAAAATTGAATTATTTATTTCAAAATTTGACTATTCGATAGAAAATTAAATTTTTTGTTCGAAAATCATATTCTTGGGTTGAAAATTCAACAGTCTTGCAGAGGATTCGTCCTTTTTGATTCAAAATTCATCAATTTTGTTGAAAATTAATGTATTTTGTCGAAAAATCGTCATTTTTGGTAAAATGTTAATTTTCTTGATAGAAAATTCACTTTTTTTTTGTTGAAAATTTAACTACTTGGTTGAAGATTCATCTTTCTTGGTTGAAAATTTAACTGCTTGGTTAAAAGTTGATCTACTTTGTCGAAAATTCGTCTTTTTGGGCAGAAAATTGATCTTGTTTGTTAAAAATTCATCATTTTTGTTGAGGATTCTACTATTGGGTTAAAAATTCATATTTTGTTTTTGTTGAATTCAACTATTAGATTGAAAATTCATCATTTTTAATTAGAAAATCAACTTTCTCATTGAAAAGTCATCTTTTCCAGTTTAAAAGTTAACTGTTTTCTGAAAAATTCGACTTTTAAGCTTAAAAACTTAACTCTTTTCCTTTTTTCTTTTTTCGTTGAATTCAACTGGTGGCAAATTTGTTTTTTCCTTATCAATTTTTTATTATTTATTATTTATTCATAATTTATCATTATATATTACTTATTTTTTCATTTTATTTTGAGGTTAAAACTGAAAATGTAATTATTCCATTTTTGGTTGAAAACTCGTTTCTTATTTTGAAATCCAAATATTCGGTTGAAAATTCATCTTTTGGTAGAAAATTGATCTTCTTGCTTGAAAATTCATCTTTGTAGGTTAAAAATTCATCTATTTGGTTCAAAATTTAACTATTTCGTTAAAAGTTTAATTATTTTGTTGAGAATTCAACTATTTTGTTAAAGTCATCTTTTTTGGTAGAAAATCCAACTTTTTTGTTAAAAATTCGACCATTAAGTTGAAAATGCATCTTTGTAGGTTGAAAATTCAACTATTTGGTTGAAAATTAAATTTTTTTGTTGAAGATTCAACTATTTTGTAAAACTCATCTTTTTTGGTCGCGAATTCAACTGTTTTGGTGGAAGTTCGTACTTTTGGATAGAAAATTCATCTTTCATGGCAGAAACGTCATCTTTCTTGGTTGAAAATTTAACTTTGTTGGTTGAAAGTCCACTTTTCTCGAAAAATGTCGTCTTTTTGGTTAAAAACCTAACTATTTGGTTAAGAGTTCAACTATCATGTTGGAAATTCGTCTCTTCTGCTTGAAAGTTGAACTATTTGGTTTCTTAAATTATTTGCAAAATTTCTCATTCTTTGGTACTCCAAACACTGAAAGCTTTTCTCCTCCATAGCAGCATGTTTTCTATCACAATTCCACACGCAACAACATTTGGGTAATTTGCCAATACCCATAATCACCAATCCACACAAGAAGTCTCCTCTTTTTACACATTGTCCTCCGCAATTGCGGGGAAACGTGTGGCATTCACGGGCAGTAACAGCATCAGTGAGTCAGGCATATCGGCCAAGGGCTTGGCTGCGGCCCTCTCCGTATGGAGAGGGCTTTGGGGTCACACATAGGCCTACAAGTAGACACAACGGGACTACCCAAGCGCCAGGGATTCTTTTGGGCTCAACCATAACAATAATAATAATAATATACACATTGTCATAAATACTGTCATAAAAAAGAAAAATACATTCATAAGGCTAGCTCCAACCCTCTATCCTACGATCGTCACGCTCCGGGTGGCGACTCAGAGAAACACCATTCATCTTCAAAAAGCGAGTCATCGCTCTAATGCCTCCACCACCGGAGAATCTAGACCTTTTTGTACGACCGTGTTTTTCAGCCAGGATGGCAGAGCTTCAAGAATTCACACACAAGTTGATGAGTGTGTCACCCAAGGCGTGCCAGTGTCAGATTTACATGCACGTTGTTCAGTCTCCCAAAGGCCAGCCGAAGACAGATAACGTCGTCGCCTCTATTCAAAGTGGGAAGGCCATCAGAGTTCACCTTACCTAATAACTGTAACTGTTAAAAAAACTGAGAGTAAAAAATAGTAATATTTTTTACATATTTTGAGTTTTTTAAAATAAAATTAACTTTTTCCACACATGAGTTGTTTTCCCAATTTTTTGCGAAATCTGGTTGGTTCACATGGGGCTAAGAGACACCGAAAAGTGGCCAAAAACCATTTTCAAAGTTCTTGGTGATTAACGTATTTTTCATAATGTTGATGAGTTGAGGTAACTTTTTTCCGAATTTCATGATCTTTTAATAAGTCCTCTTTATTTTAGGATGCTATGAATTGAAGAAATGTTTTCTTATTTATTTTATAATGATCTAAATGAAATCTACTTTTTAATGAGGGTGCATCCATGAACTCCGTTACCGTGTAAAAATATTTCGTCTTGGATTTTTCTTCAAGGCGTCTCATTTTGTCTTCGAAACAAACCTAGCAAATAACCTGGACACAAATTTGAAAAAGAATTTTTTATGAAATTTTAAAAATAGCTATTTGAAAGTGAAAAAATCAGAATTTGTAGGTCTTTATGACTATAGTCATCTCAAATTTGCTCCAAAAATATTAATATTGTAGTTTTCTATAAGGCTCTCCTGAGCCGTAAGGAACACAGAAAAACGGACAACATTTTCATAATTTTCATCGAACAAGTGTAATAGTAACAACAAATGGAATCAAATGGATTCATTTAATGTGCATATTGTATAATAAATTTACAAAATTGTTTAAACACAAATAAGGATGAGCTTTTATGACGGTGTAAGTATGACACTTTTTGCCAGGGCAGGTAGGCTTTGGAAACCTTTTTCCTGATTCAAGAGATCAGTAAAGTCTGGCTCCCTCTCACAAGCCAGATTCTTGAAATGTCTTCGATTTTTCAGAATACAGTTGAATATTCAACTATTAAAGTTAAATTTTCAACAAAAAAGTTGATTTTCAACCAGAAAAAAATGAATTTTTTACCATGAAAGGTGAATTTTCAATCCAAAAGGCGAATTTTTAACAAAATAGTAAAATTTTTAACTAAAAACCATAAGTTTTCAACCAAAAATGGAATAGTTAAATTTCTAGTTCGTGAAATTACTTTTCAACAAAAAAAACAGATTTTTAACTGGTTGAATACTGCCAAAAAGACGAATTTTTCATAACATAGTTGAATCCTTAACCAAATAGATGAATTTTCAACAAACAAGATTAATTTTCTACACAAGACGAATTCCCAACAGAATACATGAATTTTCTACCAATCAGTGGATTTTTAACTCATGAAGGATGAATTTTTAACCAAAAATTAAATAGATAAAGAAAACGAATTTTCAGAAAAATTGTTAAATTTTCAACCATATAGATGACATTTCAACTGAAATAATGGATCTAAAACAAAAAAATACGACTTTCCAACAAATTAGTTGACTTCTCAACTAAAAAAAAAAATTCAGCCCAAAATGAACGAATCTTTAACGCAATAGTTACATTTTCAACCAAAGAGATGAATCTTGAACCAAAAGAATGACACAGTTGAATTCAACCAAAAAAGACTCATTTTCAACAAAATATTTGAATCCTCAATCTAAAAAAATTAATTTTTCAATTAATTTAATTTTAAAATTAATTGATTAAAAAGAATTTATTTTTCTTTAATTTTAAGCTAAAAAGTTGCATTTCTAACCTAAAAGGATGAATTTTCAACTAAGAAAATCAACTTTCCTCAGTCAATTTTCTGAAATTTTCTCTAAAAGTACACAGGTAGAACTTTTTAAATATCCAAGTAGCCCTCATAAATTTTCTAAAGGCCCATAAACATTTTATTTTTAAATATAATCAAAATTTTCATGAATAACAAGAAATTACAGAGGCTGTCTTGAAAGAGGAGGCCCCATTTGGCATCCAGGTAGCAAGGATTCTTTTGTAGTAAAGTTGTCGAGAAGTGGCCAGATGTGAGAACTTCAAAACTAAATTTTTTTCTTCAGTTTCTCAATGAGAGATTTGAAAGTTGAAAAATCACAATTTACGGATTTTTACAACTACAAATATCTCAAATTTGCTTTGAAAAATTAAGAATATATCGTATTTTGTACGTATCTCTTAAACTGTACGTGATGCGTAAAAACAGATAGCATTTTCAGATTTACCTTAAGAGGAATACTGTATATAAATATAAACATATAGGTTGTCACGTATAAATATATGCATGTAAGTAAATAAATAATAATTTTCAAAGTTTAAAAAGGGATTAGTTTTATGATAGCGAGACCTTAAATGTTTCAACTGCCTGTCGTACTTGAATGACAAGGAATCGCAGAGGCTGCCTTGAAAGAGGAGGCCGAACTCTGCATCTGGCTAGTGAACCAGGTGGAAAGGATTCTTGTAGTAAAGCTGCAGTTCAGTGACCAGATGTAAGAGCTTCAAAACTTTTTTTTTCAATTTCCAAATCAGTTTTATGAAGGATTCATGATAGCAAGATTTTAAATATTATAACTGCCTGTCGTACTTCGGTATCCTCAAGGTTCGACTTCCATAAATTAAGTCATAACAAAAGACCCAAATTTCTCAACCTATCTCTAGAAATGAAATCATTTAAATCGAGCATGCAAATAGCCTGAATTTTTCTCAGAGAATACTCGGAGATTTTCATTTGGTAGGGCAATAGTTCTCTTTTTTCTCTGGGTGGGTGCCTGCTGTCGACGCCAATGGCCCGGATGCATCACCAAGGTAAAATTATCGGAGTGTGCGGAAACTGGGAAGACGGCATTGTCAGATTTGGGATGAAAGAAGAGGATATGTGCAAATGTCGCTCTAAACTTTGATCGTAAAGCGGCGGTGCTCACACAGCTACAAGGAAAAAAGTGACGAGGGGGCAGGTGGAACGTTCGTCTTGAACCATTGCCAAATCTTTCATGCTCGAATAAATTTCCGTGTCAAACTCGGAACGAATGGACCGAAGGACCGCCTGCAGGTGCAGGCAAGGTTAGCTGCCATGCCAATGGGCCGGGGCTCTAATTTTCACTCAATCGAGTGCAACTTCCGCACGAACTTTGCAAATTTTATTAACATTCTTCCACATTGAATCTGATTATTTTTTTATTGAAAAACATTTTTAAGAACAACATTCCAATTAATAATATTTTCTGTGAGGAAAGAAACGCCTTTCAACTCCGCTGGGATTCGAAACCCGGACCTTTCGTTTGCTTGACGACTGCTCTACCAACTTTCCAATTATTAAAAATATGTTTGTAAGTTGATTTAGAACCATTCTATTCAGATTATTCTATTTTTTAAATACAAAAAAGTGCTAATTCAAACAATCGCACTTTTCTCAAAGTGGGGAACTTCATAAAAATCCTACGAACAATACTTAAACAAAAACATATGTCTTTTAATAAATTGAGGTGAATATTTATGCCTCAATTGAATGAAATCTTAGTCGTATTCGTAGGTAACCGTGCAGATTGGAACAAATCTGGAGCTTTGTGTCTCTATGTTGAAATTGTTATTGATATCTAAATAAAATTCAATTTGTCATACATTTTCCCATGAATCAAATGTAGAACACAAAAAAGCTCTCAAAGTTCCTTTCGGTGTATATTTGTCGCTCATGATCCTGAAAGAAGGTAGTTGGAAGTATCTTTTTGATTTGTGAGCTTTTTTGTTTTCTGTTTTCGTTGCATTAAAAATTTCATAAGATAGTAGATTTATTTCGATCTTAATAAATGAAATATCCTCATAATTTCAAGAATATTTATGGTTTTTCTAAATTATCTGAAATAAATAAATAATCCTCATGGGTTCAAAGAGTTCAAATAAGGCCTATTTTTCACTGTCGATTTTAAACACTTTGTTTAAAAATAACTCTGACGCTTTTCAGCTTTCCCAGATTCAGAAGAAAAATTTAAATTAGGTCAGCCGGTCTCTCAGTCTCCTTGACATTAATTTTATTTCATTCGTGTCATCTAGATTCCAATTTATTTTTGCCAAATATATTATTCTAGTTAATTTTTAATGAGATAATATCCGATTGTGATAAAAGTATTTATTTTTCGATCTTGCAGAAATCGAATCTCTGAAATTACTCTAAATTAGTCCATTTTCTCATTTTATTTTATTTAAGAATTAATCACAAAAGTTACACCACTACTTCCTCTCTCGCAAGCGAGTTTTGAATCGCACGGTTAATTTCTAGTTTTACGACTTCCGCCCACTTCCGCGTCAGGAGGGTGGAGGTACGTCATTTTGCGATTCTCTCACTGCGCTTAACGCGAAAGGGACGAGATGAAGCTAACCGTGAATTTGGCACCTTCCGCAATTGCTCGCGTTTTCGGTGCAATTTTCTCAGAAATGGTCTATCACTCGCTTTTGCTTTAGTAAAAAATTTATCGTACGTTAAAAGAAACTTCAAAAAATTTGTGATAAATTTTCACTCAGAAAAAAGTTTGGTTGATCCAAAAAAAAATTGGTTAATTCAAGCAAATAAATTCACTACTATATGGTCAACCAAATTTTTGACTTATTCAACCAAAGGCTTGTTTGGTTCGACCATATTTCGATACGTACTCGTATATGAAAAAAGCTTTTTTGTTTCAATCAAACTTTTTTTCTGAGTGTTCAGTTGAACAAAGGCGTACAGTTCTGTATTGCGAATTACTGCTATTGACTGTTGATAGAGGTTGTTGTTGGTCGTTGCTACGACGGTTGCTGGAAGTTGTTATTTGTTACGAAAGATTTTTATTAACCATTGATAGTTGCTGTCCGCTGCTAGTTATTTTTTCAAGCTATAGGGATTGTTATCTTTCGCTATCGAATGTTGTTGACCATTCCTAAGGGTCTTTCTCTGGGTATCCTAGTGCTTGCTATCCGTTGCTATAGGATGTTGATCATTGCTAGGGGTTGTTATTGACCGATCTTAGGGGTTTTTATGCATTGAAAATTACTCCTATTGACCGTTTCAAGAGGTTGTTGTTGGTCGTTGCTACAGGTTCTTGGAGACATTGCTAAAAGTTGTTTTTTGTTATGAAGGATTTTCATTAACCGTTGATAGTTGCTGTCCACTGCTAGGGGTTATTATTTTTAGGTCATAAGGGGTGTTATCTATTTCCTTTGGATGTTTTTGACTATTCCTAGGGGGTTTTCTTTGGCTATCCTAGTTCTTGTTATCCGTTGCTATGGGATTTTAATCATTGCTAGGGGTTGTTACTTGCCGATCTCACGGATTGCTATGTGACAAATGATGTTGACAAATGACTCTTATTGACCGCTGCTAGAGGTTGTTGTTGGTCCTTCATAAAGGTTCTTATAGACCGTTGCTAGAAGTTTTTATTTGTTGTGAAGGATTTTCATTAACCATTGATAGCTGCTGTTCGCTGCTAGGGGTTATTTGTAGGGGTTATTCATTTTTCGGCCCTAGAGGTTGTTATCTACCGATATCGGATATTGTTGATCATTCGTAGGGTTTCTCAGGAGTTGTTCTGTATTGCAAATTACTCTTATTGACCGTTGCTAGAGGTTATTGTTGGCCGTTGCTAAAAGTTCTTATAGATGGTTGCTGGACGTTGTTATTTGTTATGGAAGCCTTTTATTACCCATTGATAGTTGCTATCCGCTGCTAGGGGTTACTTTTTCAAGCAATAGTGATTGCTATCTATTGCTATCAGATGTTGTTGACCATTTCTAGGAATTTTTCTTTGGCTATCCTAGTGCTTATTATCTGTTGCTACGGGATGTTGACAATTTCTAGGGGTCGTTACTTGCCGATCTTAGGCGTTATTCCGTATTGAAAATTACTGCTTTTGATTGTTAATAGCGTTTGTTGTTAGTCGTTGCTAAAAGTTCTTATAGACGGTTGCTGGAAATTGTTATTTGTTATGAAAGATTTTTATTAACCATTGATAGTTGCTGTCCGCTGCTACGAGTAATTTTTTTAGGCTATAGGGATTGTTTTCTATTGCTGTCGGATGTTGTCGATCATTCCAACAGGTTTTTCTCCGGCTGTCCTAGTGCTTGTTATCCATTACTGCGGGATGTTGATCATTGCTAGGGGTTGTTATTGGCCGATCTTATTTGTTTTTATGCATTGCAAATTACTCTTATTGACCGTTACTGGAGGTTGTTTTTGGTCGTTGCTAAAGGTTCTTAAAGACCGTTGCTAGAAGTTGTTCTTTGTTATGAAAGATTTCTGTTAGCCGCTGATAGTTGCTGTCCTCTGCTGGAGCTTAATATTTTCAGGCCATAGGGGGTGTTATCTATTCCTGTCGGATGTTTTTAAGCATTCCTAGGGGTTTCTCTTTGGCTATCCTAGTTCTTGTTATCCGTTGCTATGGGATTTTAATCATTGCTAGGGGTTGCTACTTGCCGATCTTACGGGTTGCTGTGTTTTGCAAATGACTCTTATTGACCACTGCTAGAGGTTGTTGTTGGTTGTTGCTAAAGGTTCTCATAGACCGTTGCTAGAAGTTGTTATTTGTTGTAAAGTTGCTATGTATTGCAAATGACTTTTATTGACCGCTGCTAGGGGTTATTGTTGGTTGTTGCTAAATGTTTGTATAGACCGTTACTAGGAGTTGTTATTTGTCACTAAGGTTGTTATGCATTGCTAAATACTTTTATTGACTAGATGTTATTGTTTGTTAGTCCTAGGGATTATGTGTCACTTGTATTTTTATTCACAGTTGCTAGAGATTGTTGTTGGTCGTTGCTAAAGATTGTTATCAACCGTTGCTAGGGGTTGTTATTTGTTATGAAGGATTTTTATTGACCGTTGTTAGTTGTTATTGTGTGCTGCTAGGGTTTATTACTGTTCGGCCATAGTGGGCTGTTATCTATTGTTATCGGAAGATGTTGATTATTTGTAGGGTTTTTTTATTGGGAATCTTAGTGCTTGTTATCTGTTGCTATGGGATGTTGACCATTGCTAAGGGTTTTCATGTGTTGAGCTTAAGGGTTTTCATGGTTCTTATGTATCAACAATTACTCTTATTGACCGTTACTAGAGTTGTTATTTGCCAGTCAAGGGTTGTGTCACTTGTATTTTCATTGACCGTTGCTAGAGGTTATTTGCCGGTCGAGGGTTGTGTCACTTGTATTTTCATTGACCGTTGCTAGAGGCTGTTATTTTCCGAACCTAAGAGATGTTACTTTTTAATTCTAGGAGTTATTTTTACGTGTTCCTAGTGATTCTTAGTGACTGATATCAAAGGTTGTTATCGACCATTTCTAAAGATTCTTATTGGGAGTTTCTGTTCGCGGTTATTGTCTTTTTCCAGAGGTTGTTTTCTGGTATTACTAGTGATTTTTATGGACCGTTTCTAACGATCCTCAAAAATCACCGATGTTAAGAGTTGTTATTCACTATTTCAGAGGTTTATTTGGACCATTCCTGGAGGTCGCTATTCATTGTTGCTAGGACTTGTTCTTAAACACAGATAGGGGTGTTTATCGACTTTTTTAAATTGTTGTTATTCTCCGCTGCTAAGAGTTTCTATTATTTAACGTTACTATGGGTTGTTATTGTCTGTTAATGGGGATCGTTGTTTGCTGGTCCTCTAGGTTATTGTTAGGTGCTGCTTGTGATTCTGATTGACCGATTTTGAAGGTTGTTAATGACCATTTCTAAAGATTCATATTGGGCAGTGCTGATCGCTGTTATTGTCTTTTTCCAGGGTTTGTTATCTTGTATTGCCAGTGATTTTTATTGACTGCTTCTAAGGATTATCAAAAATGTCCACTGTTAAGGGTTTTTATTGGTTTTTTATAAGGGTTATTTTGACCATTTCTAGGGGTTGATATTCACTGTTGCTAGGGCTTGTTCTTAAATATAGATAGGTGTTGTTATCGACTCTTCTCAATTATTGTTATTGTTCGTTGCTAGGAGTAGTTATTATTTTATGTTGTTATGGATTGTTATTATTTGTTGCTAAAGGTTGTTATTTGCTGGACCTAGAGGTTATTGTTACGTGTTGCTTGTGATTCTGATTGACCGATTTAAAATGTGTTTGATGACCATTCCTAAATATTCATTATTGTGCATTGCTGATAGTTATTATTGTCTTTTTGTAGGGCTTTTTTCTAGTGTCACTATTGAATTTTATTGACCATTTACAAGGATCTTCAAAAATCACCGCTGTTAAGAGTTGTTATTCATTATTTCTTGGGGTTATTTTGACCATTCCTAGAGGTTGCTGGCTAGAGCTTATTTTCAAACATAGATAGGGGTTGTTATCGACTCTTCCCAATTGTTGCTATTGTTTGTTGCTAAGAATTGTTGTTATCTAATGTTTTTATGGGTTTTTATTGTCTATTGCTAAAGGTTGTTATTTGCTGGTCCTAAGGGTTATTGTTAAGTGTTAGTAGTAATTCTTATTGACCAATTCTAAGAGTTTTTGATGACAGATGCTAAAGATTGTTATTAGCTCTTGTTGATGTTCGTTGTTTTTCGTTCATACGGGTTGTTATTGTCAATTGCTAGTGTTTCTTATTGATTTATTCTCATTATTGTTTGTTACTAATGGTTATTGTTAACTTTTTCTAGAGATTTCGTATTTTCCTCTGCTAGTTGTTGTTATTCATTTATCCTAATCGTTTCTATTGATCCTTCCCCTAGGGATTGTTGTTGATGGTTTTTAGGGGTTATTGTTCACTGTTGCCTAAATAATAATAATAATAATAATAATAATAACTCCATGTAGTTCAGTTTTCTTTTCTTCTACTATTGACGCGCTTTTCAATTAAAGTTTGCATTATTGAATAAAATATACACCCCTGAGATCAGAAGCTACTATAAACATACATTTTGCAAAATAAATCGAAATGATTCACAATAAGTTTTTGAAAATTTATCGTTTGAAGCTCGTAGAATTTTGTAAACTTCCCTCTATAGGGAAGCACGCAGTCTCGAATTTTGTGAAATCGACAAAATTTCACCCATTCCAGTGTTTCTAAAGCTACAAAATGGTTGACCATGTTCAAAGGTACTTGAAACATCATTTGTCGTTTGACGCAAGTCTCGGGTGGTAAAAATCAAATCGACAAAGGCCTCAATTTACGGCGAGGTAAACGCTATTTCTACGCAAATAAATTTAGTCACGATGAACACAGCGTTGTCTGCCGTGTGGTAATGAATGACGGGCGAGATATTTTCAAATGCCTAATGGCATTCGTCAGGTCAGGAATGAATCAGCAGATGATTTTCACTCAGCGAGTGAATCAGCATGAAATTTTATACCTATCCAGTTTCAGAGTGGGAAGATAAATTTTTATTATATAATTAAATATTCGACTTTTTTTAAATTTCTGAATGCAGAACTTTTTATTGATTCTTCAATTTAGGGATGTTTTGAAATTGGATTTGCTTTGTATTTAGAAATGGTTGTTTTTTCAAAGACGAGTAAATTGGAGATTTAAATTAAAAGCTTAGATTTTATCAAATCTCTTTTGATTTTAAGATTTTAAACTGGATCGCTTTTCTGCACGGTCCTTAATTTTGAAATTCTTGCATTCGAAACTCTCTTTACGAGTAATCAGTATTATCGTCGAAGTTGATAACAACCGATCATAGGAGATTTTTCCTCAACACCATGAAACAGAAAACAACTGTAATGATCTAAGGTTAACCCAAAAAATTCAGAAATTGTTACGTCATTCTTGACTAGATGGAGTTAATAATGATTTTGAAAAATTATAAGGATCTTTGCAGCGGACAGTCGCGTTGTTTTTTTCTGTTTTGCAAATAGAAGAGAAGAAGAAATTTTAAACTTAAATTAACTTAAAACGCTTTCAATCCCTGAAATTTCAAGTACAAGTATTGAATTTTCAACAAAATAGATGGATTGTTATCCAAACAGATGAATTTTCAACCACGAAGATTAATTCAATTTTCAACCAAATAGTGGAAATCAACCAAAAAATACGAGTTTCCTTCAAAAGAGTTAAATTTTCCACCAAGAAGAATTTTTCAGCTATAAAGAAAAAAATTGTTATCCAAAATGTTAAGTTTTCCGAACGGGAGGACGAATTTCCAACAAAATACATCAATTTTCCACCAAAAATGGAATAGTTAAATTTTCAATAAAGAAATAGTATTTTGTATAGAATAATTAAATTATCCACCAAAAAAATTAATTCTAAGCATGTTAGTTTCATTTTCAACCGAACAAGATGAATTTTCAAAAAAGAATACATACATTTTGAAGCAAATAGTTGAATTTCCAGTTGAAAAAATTAAATTTCCAAAAAATCAGATGACTTTTTAACTCAAATGATCAATCTTCAACCAGAAAAATTATTTTTGAATAAAGTAGTTCCAGTTTCAACCAAGTGGTTAAATTTTCAACCGAAAACGATGAATTTTACAACAAAAAATGAATTTCCAACAAAATAGTTGAATCTTCTAGTAAAACCAAATATTCTTCAACCAAACATTTGCATTTTTGACCAAGAAGCCAAATTTTCTACAAAATACAAAAATTTTTAACAAACTAGTTAAATTTTTAACTAAAAAGATTAATATACTACCAGAAAAGACGAATTGGCAACAAAGTACATAAATTTTCAACCAAATAGTTGAATTCTCAACTGAGATTATATTTCTGACACAAAAGACGAATTTTCAGCAAAATTCATAAATTTTCAACCAAGAAGATTAGATTTCTGACAGAAAAGATGCATTTTCAACAAAATACATGAACTTTTAATTGATTAAAAGGATTTTCTACTAAAAAAGATAAAATTTCAATTGAAAAACGCATTTCCAACAAAATACTAGAATTCTCAACCAATTAGTTGAATATTCAACTAAAGAGATATACTTTCAACAAAAGTGATGAATCTGCGACCAAAAACATTAATTTTCAACAGAAAGTTCAACTTTCAACCAGGTTTCAATAGTTGCATTTTCAACAAAAAAGGATGAAATTTCTACCCATAGAGATTAATTTTCAAACGAAGAAGGCGAATTTTCAACAATATAGTTTAATTTTACGCAAATTGTTGAATTTTCAAGAAAATAGTTGAATCCTCTACTAAAACCAAATAATTTTCAACCATGCGTTTGCGTTTTTGACTAAAAAGACAAATTTTCAACAAAATACATGAATTTATTTCAACCAAATGGTGGAATTTTTGGGTGAAAAGATTAATTTTTTGACAAAAAAGACGTATTCTCAGCAAGGTACGTAAATCTTCAACGAGATAGTTGAATTTTCAACCAAAAAAGTTATATTTGTGTCAAAAAATACGAATTTTCAACAAAATACATAAACTTTCAACAAAATGGTTGAATTTTCAACTAAGGGGGTTATCTTTCTGACATAGAAAACAAATTTTCGACCAAGGGGTTGAATTTTCCACCAAGAAGATTATATTTCTAACAAAAAAGTCGCATTTTCAACAAAATGCATGAATTTTTTATTAAATAGTAGAATTTTCTACTAAAGAAAGGAAAGGTTTCAACAAAAAAACAAATTTTTAACAAAATGCATGAATTTTCAACTAATGAGTTGAATATTCAGCGAAAGAAATGAACTTTCAACTAAATTGATGAATCTGCGAACAAAAAAATTAATTTTTAATAAAGCAGTTCAACTTTCAAGCAAGTAGTTGAATTTTCTAGCAAAAAGATAAATTTTCAACAAAAAATGCAGTAGTTTATATTCAATCTAAGAAAGATTCGAACATTTGATTAATAACAGTTGAATTAAACAAAAAATGACAATTTTTCAACAAAATTGAATGCTCATCCAAAAAAGATTAGTTTTCTACCAAACAGTTGCATTTTTAACAAAAGAAGATGAAATTTCTGCCCGAAGAGATTAATTTTCAAACCAAAAAGACACATTTTTAAGAGAATACATAAATTTTCAACCCACTATTGGAGTTTTCAACAAAAAAGATTAATTTTTCAACAGAAAGACGAATTGTCAACCAAGTACATAAATTTTCGACCAAATAGTTGAATTTTCAATGAAGAAGTTCATATTTCTACCAAAGATGACGATTCTTAACAATATACATAAATTTTCTACCAAATAGTTGAATTTCCAGCCAAGAAGATTATATTTCTGTCCAGAAATACGAATTTTCAACAAAATATATCAACTCTCAACAAAGTAAGTGAATTTTCAACTAAGGAGATTATATTTCTGCCATAAAAGACGAGTTTTCATCAAAATATATAAATTTTCAATCAAGAAGATTATATTTTTAACAAAAAATACGCATTTTCAACACAGTACATGAATTTTCAATTATATAGTAGAATTTTCTACCAAAAAAGATAAATTTTCAACAAAAAGACGAATTTTCAACAAAGTGCATAAATTTTCAACCAAATAGTGAAATATTCAACTAAAGAAATGAACTTTTAACTAATTTGATCAATCTGTGACCAAAAAAATGAATTTTTAAGAAGTAGTTTAGCTTTGAACCAAGTATTTGAATTTTCATGCGGAAAAGATGAATTATCAACAAAAAATGCAATAGCTGATATCTCACCTAAAAAGGATTTTAACCTTTAATTGAAAACAGTTGAATTGAACAAAAAATGACGATTTTTGTCGATTTTTGATGAGTCTGTTCTGTTTGAAAATTCCGAATAAACATACAATTTTTTATTTTAAAAACCTTCTTTATACTTCTTATTTGAAATATAATGAGTGAGTTTCATGAAAAAATTAACAATATTTTTAGAAAATAAATTTGTTGGCGGAAAACATGATAAAGTTAGAAAAAAATCAGTTATTCCGTGAAAAAAGAGAAATTAAAAAAAATATTCACATCATTTTTGAAGATTCCTGAAGAAAATTATACTTATTAACATTTAGTAAATAGAAAGTAAAAAATTGCAGACAGCGAGAATTGAACACGCAACCTTCCGCCTATGGAGCCGAATCGCTACTGCCTGAGCTACCGGCCGATCGACGGTGTTTTTCGCCAAACTGTACTTGACATGTGGCGAATATTTCAAAGTGGATTTTCTCGAAAACTCTGAAATAGCGCATTTGACTGCTTTTGCGTATTTATACTCAGATATTGAGCTTTCATTAAAAGAAGTATGTACCGAAGCTAAAATTCACACTTCACTTTGATCCAACTTCAAGATTAAAGTGAAACCCCAGGGTTTTCTGTGACGGATTTTTAATCTCCAGAACTTTTGATTTGGAATATTGATCTACAAACAAACCCCATACTATATAAATTTACAAAATGGTGTCGAAATCCGAGACTTCACTCGAAAATCTATTGAAATCTCACTCGGATGGAATCTCAGAAGGGTGGGACGTCACTATTTGCGTTCGAGCGATGTTTCCAGAGTGATTTTTTGCCGGATGTGTCAGCATTGCAGGACTACCGAAGTGCCAAAGTCTTACGTCAACATCGGACTGTTCGGCTTGCTTTCATGGAATCGAAAGCACTCGGTGGACAGAACGTTCCAAGCGGATTTTGCCACCGTGAGGATTTACTTACGAGGATTGAATTTTTCCAAGCCCTCCAGCTCGACCAAGAAAAATGCTGAATGCAAAAGAGCAGAAGAAAATCCACGCGGAAAATAGATTCAAATGTAATGCCGACATTTTTGTAAAGTCCTTGAAAATTTCCGCTGCTCGGTATCATCCCTTAGAATCGAGCATTTCTGGCCAAAAAAGATCCTTTCTTGAAATGGCTCTCTATACTAAAAATAAGTCATCTCTTTGCAACCTCCTTTTGTAGGTACATTTTTGGAAAATAATTGTTTCTTCGATTTTTTTTTTAGATTTCTGTTACC
>JAUMHM010000071.1:22512835-22531172 GCA_032362435.1 Melikaiella ostensackeni | reverse complement strand
GGGTCTGATTTCGAATTTCAAGTCAGATTTTCGAAATTCAAAGTAGCTGATCAAATATGGCGACCAGAAATCTTGAAAAATTCATAAATGTTTGTGAGAATTATGACCTCGGGATTTTTTGGATCGCTGATTATGAAACTTAAGTCAGATTATCAAAATTCAATAAAACCAAAATTTAAATTGTTATAAACAAATTAATGAACAAAAGTTATATCTTCTTTATTTTTCACATTTAAATGCACTTAACCAATATTTTTTGAGAAGGAAATGGAAATGAAATAATGTGAGCCTAAAATTAGAAGACGTTAAACATCAACTTCTAATTTTCTATAACAATTTGGTAAACAAATACGAAATTGAGACATTTTTAGTCAGATGGATTTATCTTTCCAGTAGATTTAGCTATAAATATTTCACCAATGACCTTCTGCTTCAATAGTTTGCGCTGCAACAACAATCGTGTATTATTTAAATAAAATTGTTAACAAATTTTCGAAAACTATTGTTTGTAGAAAAAAATGTTGAACACAAGATAGTTGTGGTTTCTCAAGATCTTTATATCTGATATAAAAGTGCATTATAAAAAAACAAGACCTTTCCTGATAAATTGTAAAAACTACAAGGTACCTCTTTTTTCATCGTAATATCTAGTATCACTCTTAAACTATTGAATACATGAAGGAATGTTTTTCAGAGAAAATCTGTAATTTATTATGATATACATTTTTTATTCACAATATTTTTCTCTGGAATGCATACTTTTTAAGTTATAGTTCGTTTTTCGACCAAAATAGCAATTAAGTCGATGCGAAAATGGCTAATTTAACGAAAAGTAGCGTTTTTAGCCTTCTAAATATTTATGTCATTGAACTTCCAAATCGCTTACGAACTGCCTTTTTTGTGCAGATTTGAAAACAAAAGCGAAATTGATGCAAAAATCTAATTTCAGAAAAAAATACAACGTAATGTTCTGATTCTAAAAATCTAAAACTTCATTTTTGGTAGTTATTGGACACCTACTATTATGAAAAATAATCGGTGACATAGTCGCGCAGAATTTTGACTGGAATAAAAAAAATCTTTGGGATGATCCGTATATTATAGGGGCCTTTCGCAAGTATTACGTTTATTCATAATTTTCATTAAATAAAACTGTCGGTCAGAAAAACTTACACTTGAAGTTATCATATATCGCATGATAAAGAATGATTTGAAACAAATATTGAATATTCTTGAACAGATTTTCTTTCTTCAAATGTCAGATTTACTTAGACGAGGTGTTTTATCTCAAATCTTGATTAAACTGAAAAATAAAAATTGAGTTCGTCTTATAATCAGTAATTACACAATTAGGTAAATATTCGCATGTCGTAAATATTGTTTTAGTTTGAATTTCATACCTTAGTCGTTCAACATGAACAAATTGAGAATTTTTTATTATTTCCATTTCTGGAACTTCTTTCAAAAATATTACGTATAATTTCTTTAAATTATCCTTTGATTTTTAGAAATGTTTATTCACGATTAAGGATGAATAAAAATTTGCAATAGGTGTGTCGTTTCATATTAAAAAATTATTACTTTCATTCAGAAATGATAACATTTTTATCTCTAACATCGTTCATGGGAAAAAGGAATCCCTTCGAAAATTTGTCGAAGTTGGAACAGCAATTTAAATGAAAAACAAAAAGAGGTATTTCTTTAAATAATTATATGAAATATTGCGTATCAAAATCATAAGAGAAATAGCAGTGATTTTGTTTTAGTTCCTGCGACAGCAGAACTACCTTTTCCTTATCAGCTCATCATGTCAACCATTGAGATTGTATTTTACAATAATATTGACGAAATTCTCAGCGATCTTTTCTTACGCAGAGTTGCATCAGATACCACTCAAAAAAAAACTATATTATATTATAAATATTTCTAATATCATTTTTTTTAGCGATAATAAAAATACAGTTTAAGGTTTTTTCCTGCCGGGTTGTTGTTTCGAAAATCTTCGCATCTTCTATATCCATTACTTTATGAATGTATAGATCTAGATTTGAAGACTATGGTTTTTAAAAAATTTTGTCTTTTTTTAAGTTTCTTCACTATAAAACATATTTAGCAAGATTACAATATCCGGGGCGAAAAAGTAATGCAGAGTCTAATATAGAATTTTAGCGAGAAAAACGAACCTGAAATTTTCAAGTATCATTTGATAAAAAGGTAGTTTGGCATCTGCTGTATTTTCGTCGTCCAAATGCAAGGACTCAATGCAGAATCTAGAAATTTCTTCCTAAAAGTTTGGTGTAATTCATGAAATCGAGAACGACTACCACTCTTTGATCAGAAAAAATATTTCCTCGTGAAATGGATAATTTTCCGAAGCTAAAAGTACAAGATTCGTCGCTTACATTCATTTTTTAGTAAATGCAACATCGCATTCCAAAACGTATATACTTCTTCGCACAAGGTTCCTTCTCAAATTTTTTAGATCTGAACATTAATTTTTCAATTTAAAACATTTATTCTACAATAAAATTAAATAACTTCGACAATTTTTTCTGGTTGGTAACAGAAAGCAGATAGAGTTTAACAATATCATTATAATTAAAAAATGATGGTCAGATTTTCAAAATTCGAAAAGGAGCATTCGATAACAGATAAATTCAAGCTACGAACATTTTTCTATAATAAAATTACATAACTGAAACAAATTCTTTCCTTATTTTTAATGAGAAGCAGATAACCCTTAATAATATTATTGGATTTGAAGAATAAAGGTTAGGTTTTTAAAATTCGAAAAGGTGCATTTGATAACAGATAAATTAAAGCGAAAAACATTTTTGCTATAATAAAATTAGGTAACTCAAACAGATTCCTTCCTGATTTTTAATGAAAAGCAGATGACCCTTGATAATATTATTGGAATTGAAGAATAAAGATCAGATTTTTCAAATTTGAAAAGGTGCATTTGATAAGAAATAAATTCATGCGACGAACATTTTTGCTATAATAAAATTAGATAACTCAAACAAATTCTTTCCTAATTTTTAATGAACAGCACATCACTCTTAATAATATTATTGCAATTAAAAAATAATAGTCAGATTTTTGAGAATCGAAAAGGAGCATTTGCTAACAAATAAATTAAATCGACCAACATTTTTGCTGTTTCAAAATCATATGACTTAGACAAATTCTTTCCTAGTTTTTAATAACAAGCAAATAACTCTCAATAAAATTATCATAAATAAAAGATAATGGTTAGATTTTCAAAATTCAAAAAGAAGTATTTGATAACAAATAAGTTCAAGCGACGAACATTTTTGCTATTATAAAATTAGATAACTCAAACAAATTATTTCCTGATTTTTAATGAAAAGCAGATCAATTTCAATAATATTATTGCAATTGAAAAATACTGGTTACATTTTTCAAATTCGAAAAGGAGCATTTGATAACAAATAAATTCAAGCGACAAACATTTTTGTTATAATCAAATCAGATAACGTAAACAAATTCTTTCCTGGATGTTAATGCAAAGCAGATAACTCTTAATAATATCATTATAATTAACAAATAATGGTTAGATTTTAAAAATTCAAAACAGAGCATTTGATAACAAATAAATTCAAGCGACAAATATTTTCGCCATAATAAAATTAGATAAACAAAACAGAATCTTTCCTGTTTTTAATAACAACTAGATAACTCTTGATAGTATTATCGTCATTGAAAAACAATAGTCAGACTTTTAAAGCTCGGAAAAGAGCATTTGATGAAAAATAAATTCAAGCAACGAAAATTTTTGCTTTAATAAAATTAGAAAACTTGGACACATTATTTCCTGGTTCTTAATAAAAAGCAGATAACTCTTAATAATATTATTATAATTAATAAATAATGGTTAGATTTTTTGAACTCAAATAGGAGTATTTGATAACATAAATTTAAGCGACGAACATTTTTGCTATAATAAAATTAGATAACTCAAAAAAATTCTTTCATGATTTTTAATGTAAAACAAATCACTCTCAATAATATCAATGCAATTAAAAAATGTTCGTTAGCTTTTTAAAATTCGGAAATGAGCATTTGATGACAAATTCAAGCGACAAACATTTTTACCATAATAAAGTAAGACATCTTAGACAAATTCTTTCGCGGTCGTTGATGAAGAGCAGATAATTCTCAATAATATTATTATATTTCAAAAAATGATGGTTAGATTTTTAAAATTGGAAAACAAGTATTCGATAACAAATAAATTCAAGCGACAAAAATTTTTTCTCTAATAAAATTAGAAAACGTAGACAAATTTCTTTCCTGGTTTTCAATGCAAAACACATAACTCTCAATAATATTATCATGATTAAAGAATAATGGTTAGATTTTCTAAATTTGAAAAGGAGCATTTGATCACAAATAAATTTTAAGCGATGAACATTTTCGCTATTATAAAATTAGATAACCCAAATAAGTGTTTTTCCGATTTTTAATGAAAAGCAGATCACTCTTAATAATATTATTGCAATTCAGAAATTATGGTTAGATTTTTAAAATTCGAAAAGGAGCATTTGATAACAAATAAATTCAAGTGACGAATCTCGTATTCTTAGCTTTGCAAAAATTTGAATTTCACGACTGACATTTTTCTATGATTACTCAGCAATTAGTTAATTTTCATTTTTGTTCTTGGTCTAGATTCATAGAGTAGGATTCGCTCTTGATTTTATGAACTTGACCATTTTTTAGGTACAAGATTTGACTGTGAGATGAACGTGAGATTTAAAATATTGATTTTGCTTGAAAAACCTTCGACTTTGAAGATAAATATTTTTTAATTCGTTCATAAAAATAACGTCAACATATGCGGATTCAACGCCAAACTTTCTAAACTCTGAAACGGTTGTTATTTGAAAGTCGTAGATTCAGTTTTCGCAGAAATATTTACCTTTGAAGTGAAGCATGAATTTTCAAAAGGTCAGTGCAAATTTTTCTGAAGTTTCCGCGAGGAGTGTATAAACAATTTTATCAACAAATTGGAGGGTGGAGGAATTGTAGATTTCAAAAAGACCTACAAAATTTCCTATAGACATTTTTCGACAAAACTCTTCGGTTTTTAAAATGAACTCCAATGTTTATTCGAAGTACTATTCCGTAGTCTATAAATTATGTATTGAAAAAGAAAACATTATAATTTCTATTTATTTATCGCAGGCTTCACAGTTTTCCCCCTACTTCCCACTTTTCGCCTTTTTCTCGTTTTCAACTTAAATGCGAACTGAATTAATAGAGCCTAATACGAAAATCCTATTTTTGTTTCAAAATTGAATTTTTTTGTTTGAAAACTCGACAATTCAATTCAACATCTTCTTTTTTAAATGAAAAGTTTTTTTCTGGTGTAAAATTCAACTATTTTCTTGAAAATTTGTCATCAATGGTAGGAAATTAATCTTTTTAGTTAAAAATGCAACTGCTTGGTTGAAAATTTTTCTGTTTCAGTTGTGGTATCAGCTATTTTGTTGAAAATTGGTCTTTTTGGATGAATTCAACTACTCGGTTGCAAGTTGAACTACTTTGTTAATTTTTTTTTTAAGATTCATCATTTAAGTTGGAAATTTATCCTGTTGGTTGAAAATCTAGCTATTTTATGGGAAATTCTTGTTCTTTGCTTGGAAGTTAATTTTTTTAATTTGAAAGTTCAACTGTTTTGTTGGAAATAATGTGTTTCAGTTATGGATTTAAATATTTTTTTAAAAATTCGCCTTTTTGGATGAATTCAACTGTTTTTGTTTTGAAACTAAAATATTTTTCGCTTGGAATATCGACTATTACATTTCTCGTTGAAAATTCATCTTTTCCGAATAAAAATTCAACTGTTTGGTTGAAAGTGGAAATACTTTGTTAAGAATTCATTTTTTTGGTTGAAGATTCAAGATTTGTGTTAAAAATTCATGTTTTCGGTTGAAAATTCAACTGTTTTGTTCAAAATGCCTTTTTTTTGTTGAAAATCCATCTCTTCAACTGAAAATTCAATTATTCCATTTTTGGTTCAATATTAGTTCTCTTTGTTGGTTGAAAATCAATTTTTCGAACTGAAGCTTAAACTACTCCATTTTTTGGTGAAAATCACTCTTTTTTAATTAAAAATTCAACTATTTGGTCGAAAATTTATGTGTTTGTGGAAAATTCGTCCTTTTGGTACAAAAGTAATCTTTTGAGTAAAAAATACAACAGTTTGATTTTAATTATTTGCTTTTAGTTGAGGAATCAACTATTTTTTTTGGAAATTCGTCTTTTTTGGATGAATTCAGCTATCCGGTTACAAGTGCAATTACTTTATTTAAAATTCATTTTTTGTTGTTGAAAATTTATCATTCAAGTTGAAAATTCATCTTTTCGGTTGAAAATTTATCTATTTTGTTCAAAATTTCTTTTTTTTGTTGAAAATTCATCTCTCCAACTGAAGATATAATAATTCCATTTTTGGTTCAAAATTAGTTCTCTGTGTTGGTTGAAAATCAATTTCTTAAACTGAAACTTAAACTACTCCGTTTTTTGTGGAAAATTACTCTTTTTTAGTTAAAAATTCAACTATTTGGTAGAAAATTTATGTGTATTTTTTGAAATTCGTTAGTGGTACAAAAATAATCTTTTGGTTAAAAATATAACTGTTTAAAATTATTTGGTTTTACTTGAGGATTCAACTATTTTGTTGAAAATTCGTTTTCTGTTTTTAAAAATGTATCTTTTTTAATTGAAAATTCAATTCATTGGTTCAAAAATCACGTATTTTGTTGAAAATTTGTCTTTTTGGTAGGAAACTAATATTTTTAGTTGAAACTTAAACCATTTCGTTCAAAATTTATATACTTTATTGTGAATTTGGGTGGAAATTCAATTATTCGACTTAAAGTTGAATTACTTTGTTGTAAACTCATCCTTTTTTATTGAAAATTAATTTGTTTCTGTTCAATGTTCGAATATTTTTTTGAAAATTCATCTTTCTCTGCTCAAATAAATTATTCTAGATTTAAAATTAAATTCTGTTTTTGTTGAAATATCGACTATTGCATTTTTCGTTGAGAACTCGTCTTTTTTTGGTTGAAAATTTAACTTCTAGGTTGAAAGTGGGACTGCTTTGTTGAAAAATGATTTTTTTAGTTCAAGATTTATCATTGAAGTTAAAAATTCATCTTTCTGGTTGAAAATTGAACTATTTTATATAAAGTTAGTTCTTTTTGGTTGAGAATTAATTATTTAACTGAAAATATAACTATTGTATTTTTGATTAAAAATTTATCTATTTGGTTCGAAATTTAGGTATCTTGTTGAAATGCATGTCTTGTCTTCGAAAGTGAAACTACTTTGTTAAAAAATCGTTTTTTTTTTGTTGTAGTTTCATTATTTAATATGAAATTCAACTTCTCGGATGGCAATTGAACTATTTTATAGAACACATAATTAATACATATATACAAATGTTTCTTACAAGCATACCCTATAGTTAAGTTGATACATATTTGTTTTAAATTATATACATACTGTTTTCATGTTAAATATATGTTTTTCATTACATTTACTTCTTTTATAGTTTGAATTTAGCGCCCTTTCTAATTCGAGAAGATACATTTTCGCGCGAAATTTTAATACTGTAATTATTATTTGAGTAATTTTTAATAACTTCAGCTATTTAAGCGATTAAAATTTGAAAAGAAGAACATAAAATGTTCAGTCAAACACATCTTTGCTTTGAAATTTGATAAAAAATCCAAGATACGATTTTTCAAATCCTAATTCAAAATACTCAAAAATGCTCGTTAAATTCTCAAAGCACATAAAGATCAAGCATATTCTCGAGCATATACATAGTTTATGTACGTACTAAGCAGGTTTGTGTTCCAGATAAATTTATATGTTAAAAATAAAAGAAAAGCTATTCCTTGCATGAAATTGGGATTAAAAAATTTCTTTTCACCTGTTTCAGACTGACAACGGGCTAGTGGTCGCGGATCCAAGTCGAGTGAGCAGCATGACAGCCATTAACTCGGTAAGTGTCAAGAATAATCGGCACCTGTCACGAGCACGGGTGCGAAAGCGCGAAGCGTTGCTCTTTTCGCAGTTTCTACCCTCATCTTGATTTCGAAACCCTTTCTCACCTCCCAACAGTACCTACCCTCGGCTAAAATGGACCACCTCACACCCTTCGCTTCATCTTCCCATTCCCGTGCTCACTCTTCTGACAGGGTGCAGTCGTGGCAGTTTTGCCACGTGCGCGAACGCCCCACGAATTATAAGTGGTTCCGGTGAAGTGGCAGGATCGATCTCTTGTACCTGTGCATCCGTGACCTGCCCGATATTTATCCAGGAAGAGGAGCGTGTCGAATTTCCTCTAAAAAAATAACTACGGAAATTGGAAAATTCATTTCATTTAGGTACTTGCGATCCTGGCGAAAGAATGATCTTCTTGGAGATATGACTGCATCAAAAGTATGTCTTTTTGTGCATATGAAGTGGGCCTGAAGTAGCGTTCTCCGCCTAGGGACTTAAGAAGCGGACGCAAAATGATACTTTGAGCTCGCTTCGTTTCCGGATGAAAAAAAAATATCGTGTGTATCATTCAGAGGTATAATTGAGAGAGATAATTTACTGAATTGTCATGATATAACTATCATTGTTTATTTATAGTAGACCTTGAATTGAAAATTAATAGGTATCTATTGTCTAATACAAAGGCTTTTGAATATCCCGTGAATTCGAAAAATTAATGTTTCAGTTTTTCATTGTTCAAGTTGAAAAGCTACACATTGAAAAACAAGCAGTTTTTGAGCTATTTCGGAATAATTCAATTTCGCAGGCTTCCAAGTGCAAGGCTCCCTCACTTCCCTTCTTTTATACGACGGACGGATACCCGACCTAAACCATGAAGGTTTCTGCCCAGAGCTACGAAAACCTAAAAATTATTCTTCAGTCTCTAGTTGCAAAAGCTCAATCTTCTTTAAGATTCTGAGAGTGTGGGATAAGTTTGTTGATGCTCGAATAGATTAGAGACTAGGGAGAAAATGACAGACAGGAAAAGATGAAGAAGGAGAGAAGAAGACACGTATTTTAGAAACTGCAAGCAACGCTTTTGAGTTTCATTGATCCTTTTTCATCGAGGTGCACCAAGGGAGGACAAATTTCTCTGAACTCTCTAAGGAACCTTGCCACGATGTGAGAAACATGAAAACCATGAATGCTTCTTCCTCGTCACCGACCCTCAAACCTCTCACCCTTTTACTCCCACATTCTCCTGTTGCCGCCTTTCGCAATCCCCATGGGAAACTTCATTCGCCAAATATAGCATGTAGCTTCCATCGAGACGTGGAATTTCTATGGCGAGAGTGAGAATGCGACGTGATGCATCAGGTGTCGAGACTCTCGGCTTTCCTAATCCTGTTTCTCTCCCTTTCCTCACCCCCTTCAATATATTCTCCAAAAAATTAGTGAAAGCAGGCGGCAGGCGTCTACAAAAAAGGGTCTCGCCTTTCGGAATCCCCATGGGAAACTTAATTCGCCAAATATAGCATGTAACTTCCATCGGGACGTGGAATTTCTGTGGCGAGAGTGAGAATGCGACGTGGTGCATCAGGTGTCGAGACTCTCGGCTTTTCTCATCCTATTTCTCTCTCTTTCCTCTTCGGAACCATAAGGGTTCCTGACTGGAGCTACAAAATCCTAAAAATATCAGTCTATCGATAAAGTGCATTTTTTTTTGCGATTTTTCAACCTTTTAGACTTATTTTTTCACATATTCCTCTATTCGGAATGCTTTGAGATCCCAATTCAAAATTCTATTTGAATTCTATTGTAGATATTTTCCAAGCAAGCGGAAACTCTTTCTGAAGATCTGTTATGTAAAATGTATTACGTACAACATTTATTACATATACACCATCACTTCTGTAACTTCGCCAGCAAGAGGACAATTTTCCAAGCTCTTTCATCTCCACTTTTGCAAAATAGCGCATGGAAAAATGGAACAAGAATACAAGCACAAATCGTAGTTACATCAGTAAAAAAAGACTATTTCCTTTTTTCCCTGGTGTTCCTGTTTGACGAATGAACACGTGGTACTCGGAATAATCAAAATACTACCCAGTACCACGAGCGGCAAGTAGGAGAATCGTTTAGAAGTGGTTAACAAAGCTCAACGACCAATGCTTCACTGCGGCTTGCGTAACTCGCAGTCCGCTACGCCGACTGACCCACATACACGAGCTTTATTTAAACTGGTTTCCTCGACGATTTCGGCTTTTAGTTTCGACTCTCGACCTACCGCTTCGTCTTCAAAGAGAACTAAGTTCTTCCTCGACTCATCAGTGTCGATCAATCGAACAAGAACAGTTGTTTACGAGGGACGGTGCGTCATTGGGAAGAAATATGACTGTCAAGATGACTTCAGTCTTATAGAGATGAACCTTAGCTTTTCTTGGTAGGGTCTCCCATTTCTAACTTAAGAAATACATTCATTGCTAAGTGGATTACCGTTTAGACATACTGTTTCACTAAAATTCTAATTTGTTGTAAGCTTTGATCTGGCACACACAAATGCTACTACTTAGTGTAGAATTTCACGGAATCTCTGGTATTGCACAATGCACAACTTGCCAGAGAAGTGACTCGAAATTTGGCAGCTATAACTATAGTTTCGAAAGAACTTTAACGCAGTTCCATCGATTCCACCTGAATGGCTTCCGGTTCTGATCTCGTTCGGAATATATACTCCGTGAAGTCACGAATCCGAGTCCCGATAGACCCCATTGGACTCGTCTGGGTAATAATTTGCTTCTCAATTGCTGGCCTTGCTGTTAGACGAGGAAAACACGTACTTGATTTACGATAGCGACTCCTCTCGTGTTCAGTCGAATCCTGAGTGCGAAAGCGCGAATGACTCCAGTAGTCACGTGCCTCTTAGAATTGGTTAGGCCAGACTCATCACATAACGGGGATTATGATCAATTCTTCTTCAAAAATTGCATCAACTTTCTGTGTGAAAAGTAGTTTGCGAATTAGGCGCCAAGTACCTAGAAGAAAAGGTTTTGCAGGCTATTTTTATTTTTCCGAATTTCATCAAACAGATACTGTCATTTATTGATGAGTAAGGATGAATAAGATCCTCCAGAGAACGACAATAACAACGCCTAGTAGTGATAAATCAAAATCTCATAAATGGACAATCGTTAGAAATGGTCCTAATGAATTCTTAAAAAGGGTCTATATCAATCCTAGAAACGGTTACTAATCATTAAAAACGAACAGTTACAACCGCTAAGATCCATTAACAACCGTCAACCACGAACAATGACAACCTCTAACACCGATAAATCAAAATCTTGGAAATGGTCCACAATAAATCTTAGCAATGGTCCCTAACGATCCTTGACCATGGTCACTAAGAACCGCTAAAAACAAACAATAACAACTCCTAGCAATTGTCATAAATCATCCTTAGCAATGGTCACTAACAGTCGTTAACAAAGATTAATAACAACCTAGCTCACAACTAACAACCATTAACAACTCACAATAACAATCCCTAGCAATAGTATTAAACGATGCTTAGTAACGGTTGGTAACAGCAGTCAACAACTAACAATAACAACCTTTAACAACGATAAATCAAAATCTTAGAACTAGTCAGTCCCTCTAAATGGTTCCAAACAAGCTTCAACAACGGTCAATATTAAAAACCATTAACAGCAGACACTAACAACCCCTAACAATGGTCACTACCCATCTCGAGCAACACCAATTACAATCTCTGATAAGCCTTAATAAGAACCCCTCAAAATGAAGGATAACAACTCCTATCAATAGTTTCTAAAAACCATTAACAACGAACAATAACAACTTTTATCAATAATCCTGCTTATACTCTAGTAATAGTCACTAATAAACATCACAAAGATCAATAACAACTCCAAGAAACGGTATCTAGTATAAGCCACTAACAACCATTGCCAACCAACTGTAACAAACCGTAGCAATGTTCATAAATAATCTTCAGCAAAAGTCACTAACAACCTTCAAAATCGAACAATAATAACCACCAGCAATTCTCATGTACAGTCCTTAGTAACGGCCACTAAGAATCGTTAATAAAGATTAATAACAACTTAGCTAACCACTGAAAATCATTAACGACTCACAATAACAATTCCTAGCATTGGGCTTAAATAAAGCTTAGTAGCGAATAGTATTAGCAGTTGAGAACGAGCGATAACAACCTCTAACAACGATAAATAATAATCTTCGAAATGGTCCATCGTTAGAAACGGTTCCAAACAATTTTCAACATTGGTCACTGTTTAAAACCATTAATAGCAGAGACTAACAATCCATAACATTGGTCACTAACCATCTCGAGTGATGGCCATTATAATCCCTCATAAGCGTGAATAACCCCTTAAAACGAAATCAATAGTTACTGAAAACTATCCTAAACCTGTCAATAGTTACTAAAAAACTGTCAACGACGAACAACAACAACCTTTAGTAATGTTCATGATCATTCTTTAGTAACGGTCACTAACAACCTTTAACAAAAATCAATAACATCTCCAAGCAATGGTCCCTAGCATATGCCATCAACAGCCATTACTAACTTATCATGAAAAACCGTAACAATGTTCGTAAATAATCTTTAGTAACGGTCACCAACAACCATCAAAATTGAACAATAAACAATACCCAGCAATGTTCGATAAGAAACCCCACAAGAGCTTCAAAAACAACCCTTATCAACGATCGGTAACGAGTAATTAATGTGGTAATCACAAAACCTTAGCAACGTTCAACCTTAGGAAAGGTTGAATAACAGCCCCTAGTATTAGCAAATACCAACCCTGAAAATCGCTCACAAAATTTGTTTAAACAGTTAATAATTTTACTGGATAACAAAGTAACGTAAAGAATCGTTATTTGAAAGTAACGTTTAGTCCATTCTGCTGAAAAAAACCGAGCCCTAACTGTCCAGTAATGGCTGAAACATGTACTTGTTCATAAAATTGAACATTTTCTCGGATTTCTCATAAGTCGCAAATAAACATTCCTTTACATATACCGCGTCTCAAGTTTTAAAGAAGATATTGTGATGATCTTCAAAAAACTAGCTTTACACAGTAATTTGTTTATAACACATAACAAATTTTTTACATTGTTGAGAAACATCCCATTGAGAAACTCCACATTATTAAGAAACAAAATTCATTCCATTGTTAAATTGAATAAATCAAATCCTTATGAATCTTTTCTGAAACTTTTTGACAATCTGCTTGCATTAAAGTAAAATTTCACGAGTATAAGCTTTCAAATAGACTTTTTCAGCGATAAGACAAACAGCCCCATCTACTCTACATTATACATTTACTTTGTTCAATCTCAAATCAGGAAAAACAACATTCCGAGAATAAGACTTGTTATTGAAATTTAAGAAGAGGTCGTTGAATTCTTGGGCGTTGGCAAAGCTCCACTTGGTGCTGGTGCGTTTCTCCAGTAGCCATTTCTTTTTTTTCAGGCCACTTTTACGAGCGAGGGACGTCTTAAGAGCTCATAAAAGCACTGCCGAGAAAAACCGAATATAATGGACTTGTAAATTATCCGGGTCAGTCGAAGACCGTCCATCGTAAACGGTCTTCTTTATATGTATAGGATGTCCAGGGTTCACCTATTGCTCGTTCCAACAACGCGATTCCGCCTCCTGCATTCGCACGAGTGACTAAACCTCAGCCACTCTGCGGATCAAAGGTCCCCCCGGAAATTCTCAGAATCCCTAGCTATTTGAATTTTTATGGGTTGAAATGATCTGAAAGTATTATTGAAGATGAGCCTGGATTCATTCATGAATGGAATGCTATAAAAAAGCTTGTATGGCGAAGTTTTCAAAAATGTTGAGTGAAGGAAGGCATTTGAAAGATGCAAGCTGATAGCTTCCAAAAGTGTTGGTTTACCCACTCCGAGATGGCAGAAATAATAATAAGATCGAGAATAGAAATAATTTGTAGATCGAAGTTGAGAAATACTGCTTTTGAAAGGAAAATCTGGTTGAGGATTGTTGATGATGTTCCTGATGTTCCTGATCGGACAGCAAATTAGTTTCAAGTATC
The DNA here is from genome assembly GCA_032362435.1 of Melikaiella ostensackeni. Taxonomy (NCBI): domain Eukaryota; kingdom Metazoa; phylum Arthropoda; class Insecta; order Hymenoptera; family Cynipidae; genus Melikaiella; species Melikaiella ostensackeni. The sequence goes on along the minus strand of JAUMHM010000071.1, from coordinate 22,517,031 downwards.
CGATTTTACGATGAATAGAATAATCTGGCTTCAAGTACTCTAGTTGAGCACCACTGCTACTGCTACTATTGCTGGTTGACCACCACTAGTGTTGTAGTCGCAGTCTGCAATATCCATTTCGAAACACGGCAAATGTATCCAAAAACAATCAAGACTTCAGAAGCCTTCGTGATAGCATAGTATAAAATTTAAGCTGCAAACCACTGCTGATTGCATATTATCGTTTGAGAACCACTGCTTTTGTACCGCATAGCTGATACTATAATGTCAATATCCATCTCAGTTAGCATGAACATTGTAGTATCACATCCACAATGTTCAACCAGGCCAAGTTGAGAACCACTGCTACTTCAATCAAAAGCCTTCATCCAGAACTTGAACCATCGTTTCAAGGATTTTTTTGTCTAATTGACACAGATTTGGCTTCAATTCAACTCCAGTATATAAACACAGAATGAAAATAAATGATTGTTTTCAATTAGGCTATGAATATTGATATAATATTTTTCTGTCAAAGTTAACAATTTTGACTTCAGTATTGATGAGAGAAACACATCTGCAGCCACCTGGCGGCCGCTTGGCAAACCTAATGCGTTTTTGTGAGAAGTTACAAAATTGCTCAGATAAGCTCAGCATTTTAGCTCGAATAAAGCATTTATACAGAATTTTAAAGGATTTAAAGCAGTTATTGTCTAAATAAATATATATCATAATTAATACGTATATATTTTAAAAGCACACTCTATAGTGAATCAGATATATATTTTTTTCCTTTGAATTATATACTATTTGATGCCAAAAATATGTTTTCTATTACTCCGACATTTTCCATAATTTGAATTTAGCGCCCTTTATAATTTGAGGCGATACATTTTCGCGCAAAATTTAAACACTATTATTGTTATTTGAGTAATTTTTAATAACTTTAGCTACTTAAGGGATTGAAATTTGAAATAAAACGTGAAATGTAAACAGGATGATATTTTTGCTTAAAAATTTAATCAGGGTTGCCACAAAATCCAAGAATTGAAATTCCATTACTTTCTAGACCTGTGGCAACCCTGAAATCTGACCTCTATTTTGGCCTACAAGTCTTAAATTCTAGTCGGTTCAACAGAAATCTAGTGAATTCAACAGAATCCCAGCGAATTTAAAGGAATTACACTGATTTGGACAAAACTCTAGGAGCTTTAATTGAATTGTATATAATTTAATCGAATTCTATTAGATGTAAAAAAATTATTGTGATTTCAACAGAATTATAGAAAATTCAATATAATTGTAGTTAATTTAATAGAAATCTAGTTTACTAGGAAATTGAAAAAATGTTATTAAATTAAAAATAATTCTTATGATTTCAGCAGAATTATGGTGATTTCAAAATTTGTTTAATGGATTTATCAGAATTTTAGAGAGTGTAACAGAATCCTAGTGAACTTGGAAGAATTATAGTGGTCTTAACAAAATTGTAGACAATTTAATAGGATTGTAGCGAATTTAACCTAGTGAATTCACCAAATTTCTGTTGACCTTAACATATTTTCGAATTCTATTAAATGTAAGAAAATGATAGCGATCGTAACAGAATTATATAAAAATCAATTTAATTCTAGCGAATTTAATAGAAATCCTGTTAACTAAGAAATTTGAAAAATTCTTTTCCATTAAAAATAAATCTTGTGACTTCAGTATAATATAGTACTATTGAGTTTAAGAGAAATCTTGTGATTTTAACAGAATTATAGAAAGTTTAATATAATTGCAGTGAATTTAACATAATTGTAGTGAATTAATTAGAAATCTAATTTTTATAAAATTAGCTCAATTCTACTAAATTTAAAAGAATTCTTGTTATTTTAGTAGAATTCTATTTAATTCACCAAAATTTTAGTGAATTTCACAAAATCCAAGTGAATTTAACTGAATTCTAGAAAGTTTTAAGAATTTCTAACAATTTTAACACATTTCTAATGAATCCAAGAAAACTTTGGTTAATTTATATAGAACGATTCTAGTTAACTAATTAAATTTCATTATGTCACAAAATTCTTGTGATTTTAACAGCATTACAGAAAATTTAATATAATTGTTGTGAATTTAATATGATTGTAGTGAATTTAATAGAAATTTCGTTAACTGAGAAATCAAAAGAATTGTATTAAATTAAAAATAATTCTTATGATTTTAGTAGAATTCTAGTAGATTCAAGACATTCTTAGTGAATTTATCAGAACTGTAGAGAATTCAACAAAATCATAATTAATTAACAATTTAACGAAATTATATTAAATTTGAAAGAACTCTTGTGGTTTTAGCAGAATTCCAGTAAATTCGATCAGTTTTTAGTGAATGTATCAGAATTCTAGAGAATTTAATAGAATTCTAGCATATTCAACCTAACCCTAGTAAATTCATCAAATTTCTATCGAATTAACATTTTTTAAAATAAATTCAACAGAACTTTAGTTAATTTAAAGAGAATAATTTCAAATAACTCAATTAAATTCTATTAAATGTAACAAAGTCATTGTGATTGTAACAGAATTATAGAAAATTCAATATAATTGTAGTGATTTTAATAGAAATCTTGGTAACCAAGAAACTTAGGAAATTCTATTGCATTAAAAATAAATCTTGTGATATTAGCAGAATTCTATTAAATTTGAAAGAATTCTTGCGATTTTAACAGAATAATAGAAAATTGAATATGATTTTAGTGAATTTGATATAATTGTAGTGAATTGAATAGAAATTTAGTTTTCATAAAATTAACAAAATTCTATTAAATTTAAAAGAATTTTGATTACTTTGGAGAAAATAGTTCTAATTAACGTAGATAAATTGTAGTGAATTTAACATAATTCTATTGAATTTTATAGACATATAGTTTCTAATTAACTCAACTAAATTTCATTAAATGTAACAGAATGCTCGTCATTTTAACTGAAGTATAGGAAATTCAATATAATTATAGTTAATTTAACATAATTCTAGTGAATTTGATAGAAATATAGTTTTTGTAACATTAACAAAATTTTATTAAATTTGAAAGAATTCTTCTTATTTTAGAAGAACTCTAGTAAAATCACCAAAATTTTAGTAAATTTCACAGATTCCTTGTGAATTCAACCGAATTCTAGTAAATTCTACAGAATTTAAGTTACTTTACAGAGAATAATTCTGATTAACATATTCAAACTCCATTGAATGTAACAGAATTCTTCTGATTTTAAGAGAATAATAGACAATTTGATATAACTGTAGTGAATTTAACATAATTCTAGTGACTTTAATAGACATATAGTTTTTATAATGTCAACAAAATTTTATTAAATTTAAAAGAATTCTTGTGATTTTAGTAGAATTCCAGCAAATTTAAAAGAATTCTTGTTGTTTTAGTAGAATTATAGTAAATTCACTTAAATTTTAGTGAATTTCACAGAATTCTATAAAATTATAAAAATTTATATGAAATTTAACAGATTGCCAGTGAATGCAACAGAAATTTGGTTAATTTGAAGAAAATCATTCTAATTTATGTAACTAAATTCTATTAAAGGTGACACAATTCTTGTGATTTTGATAGAATTATATGAAATTCAATATAATTGTAGTAAATTTAACATAATTTTAGTGAATTTGATAAGTATAGTTTTTGAAAAATTAACAAAATTTTATTAAATTGAGAAGAATTCTTGTGATGTTATCAGAATTATAGTAAATTCAATAGTATTCCGGTGGATTTAACATAGTTAAATTAGATTAACAACAGATTAGTGATAGTATCAGAATTGTAGTGGTCAATATTACGGCACTCCATCCGCGTTATTTGGAATCATTGAAAGATGAGTTAATACAAAATTTATTCTTAAAACAAGTCAATATGAGAATTTTAAATAGTTATGGGTCAGAAAATTGAAATTCGCTGGCTTCTGAAAATTTTGAAAAGCTTTTCTGAGTTTCCCTGACTTCTTCAGGAAGTATTTTAATTCCCTGATTTTCCCTGACTTTCCAGTATTCCCTGACCTGCAGCAACTCTGGTAATAGAACTAGAAGATACGATTTTTATGCATGGATGTAACAGAAGCAAAAGAGGTATGTAAGGATAGGGATGTATGAAGAGCAATTGTTTATAAGAAGAAGAGTGATGTCTGAAACGAAAGATTTTGGATACTAATGGCCCCACGTGAAGAGAT
>JAUMHM010000071.1:22483186-22505603 GCA_032362435.1 Melikaiella ostensackeni | reverse complement strand
CCGACAGTCATACCAACCTAGAAAAAAAATATTTTGACGAATGGGTTTCCGCGCGAAATTTAAATTAAAAAGTCTTAATATTTTTTGCCCACAGTATAAATCATCTTCAGACCAAACAGACATACATACTTTAAAGAACTCCTGACCCCCGCTTGCCATCACTTCTATTTAAGCATTACCAATTATATTTCGCTTTTCAATAATAGCGTCGAGTAATTTCTCAGCAGCATTTGCCCATACAAAGGGTCGCTTAACTTTCGATTTACTTCCTTCTACATCAAATTCAAAAATTTCTGTTTTATACATACCTTCTAACGATTTTGCACATTTGAGCAAGTGCTGTGCATAATTCGAAGGAACGCAACTTCTTCTGCCACCAAATTTTAGAAAATCAACTTTTTTTTTATGTCTCTCATGCTTGCTTCAGTATTGACTTGAAAATTATCAAGATTTTCTTCAGTGAATTTGAAAGTGTTTTGTTTTATTGGAGGATTAAGAATGAATTGCAAATTAGATCCAGAAGTACTAAGAATGACATAATTTTTTTTTATTTTCTTATTTTTTTAATCATTTTCAGTTTCAATTTTTCGTTTCATCACAGAACTAACAACTCTTTCTTTTTGCTTTGCATTGAAAGTATCCAAAATAAGTCTAGCATTTCCAACAGGTCGAGCGCCACGCGTATCACAAACATGCCGTTTCCCTTTTTGTATTTCTGACAAACAGTTGTTACAAATTGTCATTGAATTATCACTTGCATCTGGCACTTCACATTTTTCACTGTTTTCAATAGTCATCGTTTTTAAAGTGCTTTTTGCGAAATTTATCTTACCAATAATCACCGTCGACGGCATTTTTTTAAAACCCTTGCCTTTTTTAAATCAATGATGAACTGCAGACTTTGCCGTTAAACATATGTAACAATCATATGATTTGTCTCAAATTTTTGTTTGTCGTGTAGTGCAAATACTCTCCGAAAATTCTTAATTCGATAAGTTGAATTTTGGATAAAAGTGTTGTATTAACTCTTCTATACTTTCACTCATTTTAAATTTTTCAGACTTTATTTTTCCGAATATCTTTTTTTCCGCAAGGAGCACATTCTTTATTCCTATTCAAATCATAGTCGCACCTTTTTTCGAATTGAAACTCATCGCAATAATTAGGATACTTTGAGACACTCCCGTATTGAGTAGATGTTAGCTCAACGGATAATTTTGCGAGACTAAACTTATTCGTTATCATACATATGCCAAAACACCTCATTATACCCATAACGTAGGTAGCGTTAGATAACATAATATACACAAACACGAATTAAGCGTCGATACTATATTTAAAATTTTACCGCAATTTACTGTTCAGATGCTTTCTGTATCATGTATCGTCATTATCAACCAATATAAAGTATAAATATCTTTTGATGTAGGATATAATATTTTCTTTCTTAATCATATTAAATGTACATAATTTAAATATATAACATACAGATACGCTAAGTTATTTACATCAATAATATCAGGAAAAATTTAGTTGACTCTTACTTATTCACGTTAGATCACAAATATATGGAGCCAAAAGTACTAATACTGGTAGTATTTCTTGCTCTGGGATGAAGACTAAGAGTGGTACTTACTTATAAAATTATTTTGAATTTGCAAATGTAAAAAAAAAATTTATTTTATTTTTTTCATTTTTCAAAAAGCGCAGCAGATAGTATTTCGGGATTAACGGGATTGTGTTATGTGAAGCATTCTGAACAATCCCACGGTGTTAGTTTTTGTCGTCATTAAAAGCAAACCTGAGCCTCCTCGAAGCGCGCTCTACCAGATCGTGGGAGGTCCGATAGACACTTGGTGGTGGTAAATTTTTCGATTATTCTATTCACAGTACTTTTACCAATTTTTAATGAAGCGGCAATGTCGCGAGATGTCTTCCCTTATTCAGAAAGGTTTATCACGGCTCCTCGAATTTTATAATCCGCGTGTGTCTCGGCATATAGACCTTAGAATGACTTGATCTTGCGTGCGAAACGCTGGACGAATGTAAACAAACCAAGTAGGGGACACGGCAGAGTTCTCAGAAATATATAAACACAGTGGCCTTGTACTGTTGCACACGTAAATATAGAATATGAACGATAGAATCGGTAGACGTTTCTTTTTAAAAGCTGTTACTCACCTTACTGTTTAGTAAAAATAGTATACTTAGTTTGTGTATAAATATATCTTTTCTTAAGTAAGCCTGTTAGGAAGTAGTTCAGAAAAACTATATGATCCAAAACTTTTGCGCACTACTGTGAATATAAACGGTCCAGAAGGTTTTCGAGAAAATCATTTTTGTTCTGGTGGTCGTTGTAACTTTCTTTTTCAATAAAATTAAATTTGAGAAGATAATAATAGTGTAGTAAAGGGTTATTGAAAATTCAAGGAAGCGAAAAATATTTGTCAGATAACTCTTCAGGATCGGAGAATAGCAGAGGCTAGAAATGAAGTGTTAGGGAATGAAAGAGCGTAAAGTTGGTTTGGGTGGTTGGGGGTAAGTTTGTGAGGACAAGGGGTATCCTAAATTCGAGTCGACGATCGGACGAGGTCGTCCGCCTGGAAAATAACGTCCGCCAAAACAACTCCCTCCCTCTTCATCCCCTATGAAATTTCCATCTCAAGCTGCTGTTCCTCCTTCCCTTTCAATTCCACCCCTGTAGCATATCCCATTGGCCCAATTCCATTCCTACAATCCTCGATCGTGTCACGAGAACCCCTACCCTTTCCCTTTTCCATTCGACCAGAATCTCGCCCTCAACTCACGGGTTGAAGAGGTTTTTGCGCCAACGTTTTCCGAAGCAACGACCACTGCACTGTCGATGTAGTTTATTGCAATGGTAAACCGTTAACTTTGTTACCGAATTCGCTCGACTTTCGTGCCGAAACTATTTCAAAGGAAAGTTACGATAGAAGAAAATAATTAATAAAGTTGGAATTTTATTTATAAAATGAAGGAAAAAAGTTTTGACTTTGCGATGTGCTTATTTGATTCTCTGGCTCGATGAGTTACCGATAAGTGGTGATAGGAGGGATCTTTCTCGCAAGTGGTATTTGCTTGTAGAGGAGTAAGTAAATTTTTTCTGTAACATATGCATGTTTTCGTCCCTTTTCAATGCCTATCAAGCGGGAATCAATTTCTACTTTTTACTTCCTAGAAAGTAAAAAGTGACGTCGGAGGTGAATAATGAAAATTATCAAGCGATCAGTTAAACGCGTTGATCAATTGACAGATTGGACTAACCCGAAGCAATAAATTATCGACAAATAACCGACAAATTACTATAATTTACTATAAATTACTATAAATTACCGAAAATCTTGAAAATTCTTAGATACCCTAAGCTTCAGTAAACTCAAAAAATACGTATAATTTCAAAAATTTTCGAAATTTTTAACATTAAATTTTCGAGAATTTCCGGAATGTCCTCGATTTATAGTAAAATATAAAAAACAGAGTTTCCAAAATTTCTCCATATGAGCAGAAATCATGCCTGTGTTCCAATCATGTCTGAAATCCTGCATTTGTTATAAAAAATATCGTATGCACCAAGGGGGAGGTTCCCCTTCTCCCTCCCTTTAATAATTATTAATGATATACTATTTTTTGATTTAATTTAATTAATAATATACTACTATTTGAAAATTGAGCCTGGTCATTTTGCTCAGACCCTTCACCGTTTCCAACTTTTTCGGAATTAATATGTATAAAAATAATTTTTCGATGCAATTTGTACAAAAAATAGTGAACATTTTTTAATCTTATAAACTTTAGAAACCAAGAACATTTGCTAGCCATTTTTTATGTCAAAAAACTTGCAATCATTATTGTTGAAAACCTGATTGGTTCTTTATTGTTTGATGTTGTTTTATATCTTAAATTTGAAATTCTGAAAGCTAAGTCCACAAATAATCCCTTTTAATAACAAAAATCATAGAAAACTTGACGCGAATTGAGAAAATTATTAGGTTACGTTAGCTCCTTACACCAGAAATGGGTATTTTCAATAAAATTATTAGATTTCGAAAATTAAAATTTTTCGAAAATGTACCTTGTTCGGTTTGGTCAGCGTTTTTTTACCGGAAATCGACATTTCTAAATAAAAATCATCATAGTTCGAACAAGATTTGCAATTTTCAAACAGTTTCAGGTTATACTAACGTTTTTCATAGAAACTTCCTGTTTTAAACCAAAGTCGTCAGATTTCAAAGAATTTATACAATTATGAACAATTTTCTGTTATATTATGTTCGTATTTTTCGTCGCAAATTATTGGTACTTTTAGTAAAAAATTATTAGGTTTTAATGAATATTTACAATTTTTCGACAACTTCAGGTTATGTTGGTATATTTGGCCTGAAATCAGTATTTTCAAACGAAAATAATTATAGTTTCAAATCCGATGATATTTATTAGAAAAATAAAATTTACAAGCTTGAGCAATTTTGGATTGTGTTACTCTTTTTCGTCGAAAATTGAAACTTGCATTGAAAAATCATTAGATTTCAATGAAGATTCATGATTCTTGAACAATTTTAGGTTGCGTTGGCGTTTTACAATGAAAATTAGTATTTTCGAAGGAAAATCATTATAATTTGAACAAAATTCAGAATCTTTTAACAAATTTGAATTGAATTAGTGTTTTTCGTCAAAAATTGGTATTTTTAATAAAGAGAAATTACATTTTGCATCAGATTTACAACTTTTCAACAATTTTAGGTTATGTTGGCGTTTCGCACTGGAAATCAGTATTTTCAGTAAAAAATCATTAGATTTCAAAGATGATCAACAAATTTTGCACAATTCTAAGCAAAAATGACGGTTTTTACCGAAAATATCTATATAGATTTCGAAGAAGATTCATAGTTTCGGAACAATTTAAGGTTATGTCAACATTAATTATTATTTATGTTACTTATCGATGAAATTAGTTATGCAAAATGAAAAGCAAAGAAAATTTAGATTCTCAAACTATTCTTTGTTGTGTTATGGTTTTCAGTCGATAATTGGTATTTTTAATTTAAAAAATCATAAGATATCATTAAATAATGCAGAATTCTTGTACAGTTTCTGACTTTGTTGGCATTTCAGACCAAAAATCAGTACTTTTATTAAAAAATCATTGGATTTCGAAAGAGATCAAAAAATTTTGATCTATTTTAGGTTATGTTTCGGGTTTTCATCGGAAATAGATATAGATTTCAAAGAAGGTTTACAATTTTCAAACAATTTAAGGTTATGATAACGTTTTTCATGGGAAATCGATTTTAAAAAAGATTTACAACCTTGAACTATTTTTTGTTATATTGCGTTATTGTTTTTCCTCTGGAATTGCTATTGTTCATTAAAAGTCACTATATTTCAAAGAATATTTACAACATTTGGTATGTTAGCGTTTGTAGAATAGTCTTGAAATTAATTTCATTAAAATAATATTAACTTTGAATCAACTTTGAAGTGAAGAGGATTGAATAAAATAGAAAAATAAAAAACAATTTTGTTTATCGAGAATCAAACCCAGGTTTCAAATTTGTCTACTTCCGACAGGGCGTAAACTTTTTGCTTTTTTCCAAGAAGAGAGTGAAACCGTAATTTCAACAATTGATCTATTTGGTATTTCCGACGTCATTGATTATATATAATTATTTAAAAACCTAAAGTCGAATGCTTAATCTTGTCCTTAGACTGCATCTTTATATTTCTATACGAGGTGATTCCGACAATTATCAATTATTCATTTGATAAACAATTTACGTAAATAATATAGCAGCATTTTGCCATCTAACAACCTCAAAAAATTTGGCTTGCAGATAATTGATTTACTTTCGTCAAAGTCGCTTCTAAGCTTCATAAGTTCACTCTATCATTGTACATTGTCAAAATAAAATAATTGCAGTTGTTATCAACATTTTTGATAAACAATCTTACATTCTAAAATAATTTTGAAATAATCTCATATAAACTCTACATAAACTTAGTGTGAATAGGATTAAGTAAACCAGAAAAAGGAACGTGAAGAAAATGTAATTTACCGGGAATCGAACTCATGGCGTAAATTTATCAGTCCGTTGCTCTATCAACAAGACCAAATTTCTCCTATGCGCGTAACTGTTTCAAAAGTTAATTGTTTCAGCACGTGTAGCTTGTAGGTTCAAAATTCGGTAGTTTCATCATTTTTAAGGGTTTCGTAGCCACAGGCAGAAACCCTTATGTTTCCGGTCAGGTGTCCGTCCATCCTAAAAAAAGGGGAAGTGAGGAAAAGTGTAGGGAAAATGAGGGGAAGAGAGGGGTGGGTGATAAGGGAAGTGTAGGAAATGGTAAATGAGGGAAATGGGGGGAGGGGTAGTAAAAGGAAATGAGGAGAAATGAGGGGTGTGGTAGGGGAAAAGTGCGGAAGGAAAAGAAGGGGAATTCTCGGGTGGAGAGGGATTTGTGGAGATTTGAGCGACTTTATTAACGACATAACAGACTACGAAACTTCTTTTTGTAGGTGCCTGCTGACTAATTTTACTATCTTTTTTTTTTAATTTTCGAGTGGGAAAATTTGGAAAAATAGGTTGACGAGTTCCCTGACATTTTCACGATCGTCTGACACGGTAAGTTACTTTCCACTGGATGTACCTAGTGTGCGACGCGCGTTCGAAATTCCAACGAACAATGAGCTTTATAGCAACACAGCTCTGTTCGATGTACACCCTCGGATGCGTTTCCACGCTTCACTGAAGGCTCGTATCGTCATTGTGCGTACCGTTATTTCCTTCGTGGTGAGTCCATAAAACCGCTCTTTCAAAACTCTCTTCATTCCTATAAAAAATTTAGGGTTACATTAAATATATTAATAACACCAACAACAAAAAATAAACAAAATCAAAAATATAAAAAGATATTCCATACAGTGAAAGGTTCCTTTTTTTGAAATCTCGTGTTTAAGCTTTATGAATTATGCCGCTAGATGGCCTTACGTCTCTTTTCTCACAAGTGGTAATAAATTGAAATAAAATAAAGCTATTTTCTGATTTCTAAGTGATATTTTACTGCCTTTGTCTAGAGAACTTTTTCGGGATGGTACTTTCGTGTTTCTCGCAGTTAACGAACCTTGCGAGCTTTCGTCTTTGAACCGTGATCGGGTTAATTTCACTCCACTGCCTCTAGAAGTCTTAACGACCTCTGGAGCGATTTTCGTTGTGCTCTAGGAATTCTAAGACGAAGTGCTACGCAACTTTGGTAGAAACATCTTCTCGAGTCAGAGAAGCCATTAAGAAAAGTAATGTCTTAAAATATATATTTTTTCAAATTTCAAGATGCTGTAAACGGTCAATGAATTGACTGCGGTTTTACAGAATGAAAGTTCATCAAAATCCATTGGATACATATTTTTTCTTTTGATCCACTGCGCTCTAGTTTCCGAGATATCGAGGTTTGAATATTCGCGTTTGAGCACTCAACTCGCCACTGCCGAGCGTGGACCGTTCCACTCACCACTGCCAAACGGGGACCGCGCTCCAAAGCGTAAATACGCAAACCTAGATATCTCCGAAACTAAGGCTCATTGGATAAAGAGGAAAAACACATGTCTAATGGATTTTGATTTACTTGCACCCTGGAAAGCTCCAGTCAAATCGGCGTCCCGCATCTCGCGATATCTCCTTGTTAGAGAACAGACGTAGCATTCCATTGGAGGGCAAGGTTTGTTATCAATCAAACTTGGCAAGAGAGGGGTGAAAATTTTTGCCAAGGCAGCACGTGTCAGTGGCGTAGTATAGTAAATGGCATCTATTATGAGCCCACGCGAGCTCTGGCGCTCGAAAGATATGGAAAGGGACAGACTGGGGTGAATTAGGTCGCTGTGGCCGATAGATAACCAATTTGTCTGCTAATCCAGACTCTCTCCAGACCTTTCTACCCTCTTTCCTCAATCGAAATTTCCTTTTTGCATTCATAAAATATTTCTCAATTCAGGAAAGATAGAGTTCGATCAATAGACCAAATAAAAGTGAATCTTTATAAAAAGGAAGAATAGGAAAAGCAGATATATTTTCTTGCATTTTTTCCTCCACTTTGTATTTATAAACTCATTCTGAAATACTGCTCGTGAATATGACTTTTAATACAGACTCCCAAAAAACCTATTCACTCTGCCATAAATCGAGAAATTGGTCAAAATAAAAAATGCGATCCTTAAAAAAATATTTTTTAGCTCGAAAATATTTTGAATTGAAAATAATATTGCAACATATATTAATGATTTTTTTTTCTGTGTCAGGTAAGCTTCTCATAATTTCTGCACCCTTTCAATTGGTAAGAAATTAAAAATACTTTTTGAGAATATTTGTAAAAAAGAAGAGAAAGAGTTTCATCATTTATTTTGTTATTCTAATACATAATAATCAAGTCAGTCAGATATTGATTAACATGTAACAAAATATGGCATCATGTTTTGCGAATACGTTGATTGAATCCAAGTTACGAAAGGCAATTTTTGAAAATTCAATATGCTTTAACAATTTGTAATTCGAATTAAATTACGTGCATCGTTATTTGTAACAAAAGGGGGAACATTCGATAATCCTTTCATCATTTTAATGAAAACGTGCGAGTTACCCAGACAACTTCTATAATCGAATCAAAATTGTCATGTCTTGTGTTATACTCGTTTCTATGATAATAGATAATAAGAGTAATTTTGATAACCCTATTGAGGGAAATTAATTATGACAAGAACAATACGAGCATCAAAAATTGCATCAATTCCTGTATTCTCCATTCATAATTACTATTCGAGGCAACATTATTCATAATAGCATATGCACTATTACTCATGAATATAAATCAATATTCATAAATAAGTAAAATAAGTAAGGTAAAATATTTTAGACTCATTAGACTTGCTTTTAATTTCCAAAAACTTTGTTGTTGATGTTTTGAAGTATAATAAAAATTACTTTCTTCCAAGTTTTAGTTTTTTCTATCGATGATACTTTCAATCATGTTTAAATGACAGGAAGTTTTAAAAATCGGTGCAACCAAGAGAATGATCGAGTAAGAGATAAAAATAGATATAGACACTTGACTGCAAAAAGGAATGAATAAGGAGGTGCTTCAAGACTGATAGAAAAATATTTGATATCTCATGCACTTGAAATAGTATATTGTAGTGCACAGCACAAGAATTAACATACCGGTGGAGGGGGCGTGATCCGGCCTGTGGCCGTCTTGCACTCGCCGTGCCTGAATCGATTGTAAAAGAAAAGTGATCATGATGATCAAGTTTGGAATATGGAAGAAATGGATTCAGAAGAAAGTAGAGGGGTGAAATTCATAATATTTTTCTTGCTCGTGATAATTTGAACAGACTTCTTCCTAAAACTAGGTGGCCAAAAGCTGTTCATAGCAAATTATCAGTTCTTTCAACCGAAACTTTATAGTAAATGTGCCTTCTAACCTGATTTTTATTTGATGATTTAGTACTTGGTTAATGAAAAAAGAATCGCCTATGAAGGAAATTCTCTATAGAGTTTTTGAAGTTTTTAAGAATCAAAATAATCTACTCAAGAAAGAACCCATTATAAAATTTTTCAATAATCAAGCTTGCCGAGATTTAGTGAATTTTTCAACATACACACCTTTTTCGATTTTTTTACTTTTTCTTATAATATTGATTATGCAGAAAAAAGTTCTTTAAACCACAGAAATTTCTGTGTTTTTGATCAATCTTCTTTATAGCAACAAATTCCCATTTTCGAAAAAAATAGATTCTATACAAAGAGTGTACATCGTGGTAAATTACAAATATTGATTAGTATTTGTTATACAAAAAATTTGTTTCTAAAATCAATGTTTTGCAAGAAAAATGTAGCTGAAAAATGATGATTTATGTTAAATTTATCTTTTTTATGTTTCTTTTTTTCCGAATGCTTAAAATATATTTTTTTTAATTAAGGGTAACGCAAGGAAATATGAAAATTTAAAACTAAGAGATGAAGGAATGTATTTGTGAAGGAAATGAATTTTAAACGTTGCTAAAGATTGCGTGACATGACATGCAACTATGATGAAAAAAAATTACAAAAGTCTTGGAAAATAAATGCGGAACAGATAAAAAAATATTTTAAAATGAGGGAAAAATAACTATTTTCACGATTTATTTGATTTTTACTTCAGGATTTGAAAATATTCTCTCATTTTATAGTACGATAAATTAATATGAAGCGTTACCGGACATTTTTTCAAAAAATATTACGCAAAAATAGTGATTTTATAGTGATTTATAATTTCTAAACAAAATCGTCTAATATTCGAAAACTCAAATAAATTTTTTTGATATAAGTACTTCACTGAGATATTTTTACAAAAAAGTTATTATTTGAAGGAAGAGTGGAAAATGACTGAGACTTAAAGTAGTCAACTCATAATAAACCCTTTCATTAAAAAACTTTGCTCTTTGAACGCTTTAAAATTCGAAAACTTTTCATCATTTCTGAAATTCATAAACTTTCATTATAAAATTTTTATTTTATTAATTGATTCATGTTTTTCTAAATTTTTACATCTTTTGGGAGATTCGTGTGCTTTTATATTTAACAAACTTCCTACTCGGAAGCTTTCCCATTCCAATTTTTGACAGTCTGAAAGATTCGATGTTCAAAAGCTTTTCAATTCGGTTGCTTTTGAACTCGAAAGCTTTTTACGTAATCAAGATTTACATTTAATGCTTCAAGATTTGAAGGCTTTTCATCTCAAAACTTTTCGTATAGAAAACTTCCAAATTTTGCATCATTTTACCTTTTCCAAGTTATATTTTATTGAGAACTGCATTTTTTCTCATAACTCAATACTTTAAAAAATAAACTAATTTCGGGTAAGTGGAGTGCCAATAAAATATTTAGTACATCTTATTCTTCAAAATATTGTCAAATTTTATATCAGATTTTCGAAATATACTGTGCAATACCTAAATTGGAATTCTGTTTGAAAAAATCATTTCTTCAAAATAAAAAATGGCCTGATTTAAGAAAATTTGAATATATAAATCCAAAAACGTAATCTGGATAGGAAGTGCATGAGCCGTAACAGATTGCAAGTTACAGCGAGGTCACACGAGCGTAGAAAATCATAAAGTATGCAAAATGTGAATGCAAATAACGCAAGCAATATGCATGAAAATGGGCAAAACGCATGAAATATTGGATTTGTGCTCAATTTATGCGAAGAGGTACCGAAATGAAATGATTTACATATATTTTTTTTACTAGACTTAAAAAAAATGTAATGACGATCTCGTTACTCATTACCATATCACGTATTCCATTTTGCTAACAAGAATTCGTTTTTTCGATAAACGAAGAAAACTTATAATTTACCATTTTTAAATTTTCATCAAATGGTCTGAAAAATATTCAATTTTAATCATAACTGGCTTCATAGCCTCGATATTAAGAACAATTTTTGAAAAAATCAGACAAATAAAAGAGAGTCCAAAATATGAAAGCTATCAAATTCTCAAGAAGGCTTATTAAATTGAAAAATATTGTGATTGCATACTTTCATAATTTAAAACATAGTTTTTAAATGCCATGATATTTATTACGTCCATTGTGCGGTTTTTGGTCTTAGGCATACGATGACTCTAATTTTTTAACTTCGTACAAAGGAGATCTGATCAGCAGATTTCTGTTGTATCGATTCTAATGAATAAATAAAATTTTTCCAAACAAATTCTTTGTGAAACGAGAAATGAATCAAAAATTTCACTGCGAGCCGGATTTGAACCGACATTTCTCTATCCATGAGAGGTGCTTTAAGCAATTTAGCCATCGCAGCATGCTACTGAAAATTTTGGAACTCGCATTTAGCCAACCGGATGTAAGCCTATCTACCTTGCTGTTTCTGAAGGTGTTTTTGACAAGTATATTTTATTATTTTATATATTATTTACGATAATATTTCATTACGTGCATTGCTGCGGTCTTTGGCCTTAGGCATACGATGGCTTGAATTTTTTGATTTCATACAGATGAGATTTGCTGAACAGATATCTGTTGTATCGACACTTGTATAAAAGATGATTTTGCAAAACAAATTCCACGTGAAACGAAAAATAGGTTTCAAAAATTTTACTGCGAGCCGGATTTGAACCCACACCTCCTCTATTCATGAGAGGTACTTTCACCAATTCAGCAATCGCAGCACGATAGTGAAAATTTTGGAACTTGCATTTGGTCCACCGGATGGAAGATTAACCTACCTGCGGTGTTTCTGAAGGTGTTTTTGGCTCGCAAGGTAAAAGCCCCGGTTCGTAACCTCCAGCCAGTTCGTAACCCAGTAAGCGTATAAATTGATTTCTTATATAATACAATAGAAAACGTTGGCTGATGTGAATTTCTTTTTAAAGTAAAAATGAAAATAAACGAAACTGAACATTATGTCGCGTTTATCAATTCGAGAAAAATAAATACGTCGCGCTCCGCCCTTTACCGTGGCACAATGTACTTTCAGACCAGCTGACTATGATACCAGCACTAAAATGACTCCACAAAACTTGACAGCTCGGCGTGTTGTGAGTAAAAAAAGTAGCAATCCTTTGTACAGTGATAATGTTCGTCTTGTTTCGAGTGCAATCATTTGAGTAAGTAGCTTTCCATGTCGAAATACAATAATTTCTGAGTCGGTTACGAACGGGAACCGAAATACCAGCAGTGACGCATCTGTAACCCCTCTGACAAAAACTCTTATGAAAATTAAAATATGGCGCATTTCGTTAAAACTCTGAGGCAGATCTTTAATTTATATTCTTCAAATATCTATATTAACTTTTACCTTCGATCAAAAACAAAGAATGAATGCGTCATTTACAAATCGACAGTCCTCGAAATGATATGGGGTTAGTATACGAATTGACGCACTTGGCGTAATTCGCTGTTGACGTCAGCTAGTATCAACTTTGACGAGTCTCAAAAAATCGACTCCTTCAAGCAAAAGCTTAAAAATTGTGAAATTAATTGAATATAGTCCATAAAAATAGTGAAAGAACCTGTAACCCCGAATTTATTTGCATTGATAAGACGGTTACGAACCAGCTCATCATCGGGTTACGAACTTGCTCAAAGAGGATTTTCGAGGGTTACGAACCAGCACATCGGGTTTGTTCGTTCAAATTCTCAATTATTTGATTAATGCATCCTCAAACTTGCTTTCAATGACATTTCCGATTGAAAATGGATTATTCTTCACGTAAGAAGAAAGTTTATTGTATTCAAATATTGCTTGAGGCATTTGAATAGGATTTTATTCTTTCCAGCTTCTTAGTAGGTTACGAACCGGGGCCTTTATCTCATTCTTCAATCATTTTTCTATTTCATGCCGTGATATTTATTATAATAATAATTTCCGCGGTTTTCCGCCTTAGGCATACGATGTATCTAATTTTCAAACTTCATAAAGAGGAGGTCTGATTCGTTTTTATTTTGGAACATTTGCATCTAAAAGTTCATCTTATTACAAAAAATTCACTTTTCACAAAATCTTGAACCAATTCAGCGATCGCAGCACTCTATTGGAAAGGAGTTAGTGAAGGAAATAAAAGAAAGAGATGAAAATTCTTTTTCTCTCCCTCGTCCTGAGTTTCACTAGCTTTTACATTTTTTTAAACATTTTCAACACTGTTGAAATTTTTCTCAGTGATTTTGTTCGTAATTTTTATTTTCTTCTTCTCCCTTGGCATATAAAGTAGAAAATCAGTGTTGTCTTCCAAATCTCTGGAGGCTTCACGAAATCTCTCTTATTCAAGAACTTGCGAGTGATGTTCTGAACATATTTATGGGATTTTCGTGGAAACTCGAGGATTCCGACGCTTTGCATGAGAAGCGCCTTTAATTTCAACACTTACAGTTTCCATTGTAGAGGAAAACCTAATGCGAAGAAGGCAAAGTACTCCTTTCGAAGAACAAGAAATTTGCAAGCAGTCTTGTATACTTTGAATTGAAATAGTTTTTTTTGCGCTCGAAAACTTTCCACAATTTGTGAAAATATCTTGAAAATTCACAGAACATACACATATCTTTTTCTCTCGTAAATAGGCTGCCTGTCAAAACTTTGCTGGAATGAAATTCTTGTAGAAATCCAGAAAGAATAATACTTTTTTTCTAAAATATCGCCTGAATATTTTAAAATTTGTACTGAAATATTTTGATTTTGTTAACTTTATGAAGATTCAGATTGCTTTGTTTCCTAATTCACAAGCCTTCAAGAGTAAAAGCCTCAATCTGATATTAAAAAATAAATTAAGGATGTTATTTCAAATGTTCTAGAAAGTTAGTCAGTATTGCGAAAAAGAAAAATTTAAAAGGTCTTACTAAGTGAAATTGTCAAAAATGAAAAAAATTGTAGACTTGAAAGATTTTGACTTCATAACTATTCAATCTTGAAAGATTTTCAATTCCAAGAGATATTTGAAGCTTTTCAATTTGTTATCCTTTTACATTAAAAAAAAGAAGACCTTATATTATAAGTTATATTATGTATTATAAGTCTCTCAATATGAAACTTTTTTCCTTTTAAGTCACTGGAAGTATAAAGCGTCCAAATTTGAAACTTCAATTTCTGAAAATTCAAATAAAAAGCCACAGAATAAATTTGAAAGCTTTCTAATTCAATCATATGGGAACCTTCATTAATTACGTAAGGATGATTTTCGAAATTTCAGACCTCCTTCCCCCTATTGTAAGCATTCGTAATATTTTTATTTTAAACGAGATGTCAAAAGATTTCCATTCATTTGATAGAATTTCAAAAAATTTCACGGTATTTGAAAAGATTCCAAAGTATTTCAAAGAATTACAAAATTTTTACGGAATCTAACGAGATTTCCCAAGCTTTCTAGGAATCTTATGAGATTTTTAGGTATTTCGAAAGATTTGAAGGGATCACAAAAGTTTTGGGATATTTCAAATAATTCCAAGAGATTACGAGAGCTTGCACAGATTTCAAGTGATTTTAAAAGATTTCAAGAATTTGAGGAAATTACCCAGTCAAGTTTGAGAGAGAATCTCAATGTTTCCAGGGATTTTACAAGATCTTACGAGAATTCAGGGAGTTTAATCAAATTTCAAGAGATCTTACGGGATTTCAAGCGATATGCCAGGATTTTGACGAGTCTTTAGGGATTCTAAGGAATGAGGAATGATTTTCGCGGATTACGAAGGATTTTAAGAGATTCCAAGGGTTTTGAAGAGATGTCAAGATATTTTGAAAAAAATCACGGGATTTCAAAGGATTTTGAAGGATTTCAAAAGATGCCGAAGTATTTTCACGAATTTTTGAGGATATCAGGGGATTTCGATGAGATTTCGGAGATTTGAAGGGATTTAGAGGAATTTAATAAGGCGTCAAAATTTTTTCAAAGATTTCAAAGCATTCTACAGAATTTTAGTCTTTTTAAAAGAAATTGGAAGTAGTTTCGATGATATCACGGGATTTCGAAGAATTTCAAGGGATTTCGAAGAATTTCAAGAGATTTCAAAGTTTCCAAAGTGTATCCTCGGTTTTTAGAGGATTTCGTAAGATTGCAAAATATTAAACGAAATTACAAAGGGTTTCTGAATATTATTGAGAATTTGAAGGGATTAAGAGGAATTTCAATGAATTTCGAAAGGATTTCAACCAATTTTTAAGAATTTTGAGGAATTAAGAATGATTTTCGCGGATTGCGAAGAATTTTGAGAGATTCCAAGGGATTTTAAAAGATTTCAAAATTTTTCGAAAGAAATCACGGGATTTAAAATTTTTTTAAGGATTTGAAAAGATACCGAAGTATTTTCACGGATTTTGAAGTATATCAGTAGATTTTGATTGAATCTCGAAGATTTGACGGGATTTGAAGGAACTTCATGAAGTGTCAAAATATTTTCAAACATTTCAAAGCATTTTACAGAATTTTAGTGGGTTATGAGAGATTTAGAATGGTTTTGATGATTTCACGGGATTTCGAAGAAATTCAAAGAATTTCAAAGATTTCAAAGTACCATATATCCACGGATTCTAGAGGATTCCGTAAGATTCCAAAAGAGTCAACGAAATTTTCAAGTTCGGAAAGATTCCCACAGACTTGAAAGATTTCGATGAAGTTTAAATTTATTTCAAAAATTTCAACAAATATCGTAATACTTCCAAATATTTTATGGAATTTCAAGGATCTTAATGAATTTTGAGAGATTTTAAGGGATTTTGAAGAATCATAAGGAATTTTTGGAATTTTGAAGATTTAAAGCGATTTCAAGGATTTCAAAAGATTTCACGGATTCTCAAAGAATTTGAAGGCATAACAAGGCATTTTCAGAAGTTTCATAGTATTTCAAAAGAATTTAGGGGATTTCAAAGGATCTTCAAGGATTTCAAGAGATACCGAAGTATATTCACTAATTTTGAAGGATAGCAGGGGATGTTTGTTGGATTTCGAAGATTTGGAGGAATGTGAAGAAATTTCATGAGATGTCTAAAGATTTGCGGAAATTTCAAAGGATTTCGTGGGATTTTAACAGATTCTAAGAGATTTCAAAGGTTTCAAAGGATTTTCGAATATTATAATGGGTTTTAAGAGATCTCAAGAAATTTCAATGGGTTTTAAAATACGTTAATGGATTTTCAATTGTTTAAAGGGATTTCAAGAAATTCTGGAAGAGTTCAACGGGGTTCAAAGATTTTAATGAATTTTAAAGGAATTTCAAGGGATTTTATGATACTTCTAAATATTTGACCTCGTACTTCACGAAATTTCATGGAACTTAAGCAATATTTAGAGATTTCAAGGGATTTCCACGGATTTGAGATGATTATAAGGGATTTTTATGGGGTTTTACAGATTTAAAGCGATTTCAAGGATTTCAAAAGATTTCACCGAATCTCAAAGAATATTAGGGATAACAAGGCATTTTAAGAAATTTTGAAGTATTTGAAAAGAGTTTACGGGATTTTAAAGGATTTTAAAAGATTTCAAGAGATACCGGAGTATTTTTACGAATGTTGAAGGATATCAGGGAATTTCGATTGGATTTTGAAGATTTGGAGGGATTTGAAGGAATTTCATAATATGCCAAAATATTTGCAAATATTTCGAAAGATTTCACTTGACTTTAACAGATTTTGAAATATTTCAAGAGATCTAAAGCGGTTTCGATGATTTCACGGAATGTCGAAGGATTTTCGAATACTATAAATGGTTTCAGGGGATTTTAAGAAATTTTTATGTCTTTCGAAAGATGTCAATGGATTTTCAATTTCTTAATTATAGATTTCAAATGACACGGAAAGATTTCTACGGGTTTTGAAGATTTTAATGAATTTTAAAGGAATTTCGAGGGATCTCATAATACCCTGAGCCATATCGCCTCATATTCCACGGAATTTCAAGGATTCTGACTGTCATTTAGATATTTTGAGGGATTTCCATGGATCTTGAAGGATTATAAGGGATTTTCATGGGATTTGAAGATTTGAAGAGCTTTCAAGGATTTCAAAAGATTTTATAGATTCTCAAAGAATTTTAAGCGATTACAAGGCATTTTCTGAAATTTCAAAGTATTTCGAAAGAATCTACAGGATTTTAAAGGATCTTGAAAGACTTCAAGAGATACCGAAGTATTTTCACTAATTTTGATGGATATCAAAGAATGTTGATTGGATTTCAAATATTTAAAGGGATTTAAAGGAATTTCATAAGATGCTTAAATATTTGCCAAGTTTTTAGAGGATTTCACTGGATTTAAATAGATTTCAACGGATTTTAACGGATTTTGAAATATTGAATGTGGTTTCGATGATCTCATGGAATATCGGAAGATTGTAAGAGATTATAAAGATTCCAAAGTATGACCATGGATTTTTGAGGATTTTCAAAGGATTTTCGAATATTTTGAAGGGTTTTAAGCAATTCCAAGAAATCTCAATGTCCTTCAGATGTTTTTCATGGATTTTTGATTATTTAAAGGGATTTGAAGAGATGCGGAAAGATTCCCACGAATTTAAATGGTTTCAATGAATTTTAAGGGAATTTCAAAGGATCGCATAGTTTTTCGAAGTATTTCACATCGTATTTGACGGAAATTCAAGAATTTTGACTGATATTTAAAGATTTTAAGGGATTTTCATGGACGTTGAAGGATTATAAGGGATCTTCATGGGATTTGAAGATTTAAAGCGCTTTCAAAGATTTCAAAAGCTTTCACAAATACTCAAAGAAGTTTAAGAGATTACAAGGCATTTTCTGATATTGCATAGTATTTCAAAAGAATTTACGGGATTTCAAAGGATCTTGAAGGATTTCAAGAGATACCGAAGTATTTTCACGAATTTTGATGGATATCAAGGAATGTTGATTGGATTTCAAATATTTGAAGGGATTTAAAGGAATTTCATAAGATGCCAAAATATTTGCCAAGTTTTTAGAGGATTTCACTGGATTTAAACAGATTTCATCGGACTTCAACGGATTTGAAGAGATTTAAAGCGGTTTTGATGATTTCACGGAATATCGAAAGATTTTAAGATATTTTAAAGATTCCAAAGTATATCCATCGATTTTATTGGATTTTTGAATATTATCAAGGGTTTGAAGGGGATCCAAGAAATCTCAATGTTTTTCGAATGCCGTTGATGGATTTTTAACTATTTAAAGGGATTTCAACAGATACGAAAAGATTCTCTCAAATTTAAAAGATTTCAATGAATTTTAAAAGAAATTCAAAGGAACTCATTGTTTCTCGAAGTATTTCACCTCGTATTCCACGGAATTTCAAGGATTTTGATCGATATTTAAAGATTTTGAGGGATTTCCACGGATTTCAAAGGATTATAAGGGATTTTTATGGGATTTGAAGATTCAAAGAACTTTCAAGGATTATAAAAGGTTTCACGAATTCTCGAAGAATTTTAATGGATTACAAGGCATTTCAAGAAATTTTGAAGTATGTTGAAAGAATTTACGGGATTTCAAAGAATCTCAAAGGATTTCGAGAGATACCAAAGTATTTTTACGAATTCTTAAGGTTATCAGAGGATGGTGATTGAATTTCAAAGATTTGAAGGGATTTGAAGGGAATTCATAAGGTGCCAAAATATTTGCAAAGTTTTTATAGTATTTTATTAGATTTTAACGAATTTCGACGGATGTTAACAGATTTTGAGAGATTTGAAGCGGTTTCGATGATTTCATGGAAAATTGAAGGATTTTAAGAGATTTCGAAGATTCCAAAGTATATCCACGGATTTAAGAGGATTCTCGAAGGATTTTCGAATATTATAAAGGGTTTGAAACGATGTCAAGAAATTTTCAATTATTTATAGGGATTTCAAGAAATTCAGAAAGATTTCCACGGGTTTTGAAGATTTTAATGAATTTCAAGTAATTTCAAGGAATTTCATAATACATACTTCGAAATATTTCACCTCGAATTCCACGAAATTTCAAGGATCGCAACCGATGTTTAGAGATTTTGAGGTATTTCCACGAATTTGAAAGCATTGTAAGTGATTTTTGTGAGGTTTTGAAGATTTGAAGCGATTTCAAGGATTTAAAAAAATTTCATGGAATCTTAAAAAATTTTAAGGAACTACAAGGCATTTTTAACAAATTTCGAAGTATTTCAAGAGAATTTACGGGATTTGGAAGGATTTTAAAGAATTTCAAGAGATACCGAATTATTTTCACGAATTTTGAAGAATGTCAGGGAATGTTGATTGAATTTCGAAGATTTGAAGGGACTTGAAGGAATTTCATGATATGTCAAAAGATTTACGAATATTATGAAGGATTTTGAGGTATTTTAGGGAATTTCAATAACTTCACAAATATTTCAAGGAATTTCAAGAGATTTGGAAAAATTTTCACAGATTTTAGAGATTTCAATGACTTCGAAATATTTAATCTTCTTTTCCATGGAATTTCATATATTTTCATCGATATTTAGAGATTTCAAGAGATTTTCACGGATTTCGGAAGATTATAAGTGATTTTTATGGGATGTTTAAGATCTCAAGTGGCTTCAAGGATTTCAAAAGAGATTCTATGAAATCTCAAAGAATTTTGAGAAATTTTCACGTGACTTAAAAAGTTTTAAGGGATTTACAAAAGTTTCGAAAGAATTCATGAAATTTTAAATAATTTCGAAGATTTCACGAATGGTTAACTCTTCAATTCTATATTCACTGGACGTATGTAATATGAAATATTATGCAATAAAAAAGAACAAAAAAAATTGATGATAGAATGTGTATAATAGTGTGAAACGTCATTTGAACAACCAAGACTGGTTTTAATTGGCATATTCAATGATGAAAAAATTAGAAAGAGAAAACCCACCAATTGAGGATTCGTTAGATTTTCCAACCCCCTCCCCCTCCCCAAAAAGAGCCTTATGTAATTAATGGACGCTCCCTAACCGAACTTGAATGATTCACAATTAAGAAAATTATTTTAAATTTTGTGGACGCTGTTGCTTTAATATTTATACTATTTAAATTATCGAAGTGTTTCAAATCAAATTTTAAAGCTCTTAAACTTCAAAAAACTTTTAAAAAGTCGTAGAAACTTCGATCTTCAAAAATAATATTGGCCACATGGTTTTGAAGAATTAAACTTGAAAGCTCCCAAATTTCGAGTCTTTTTCTCTAAAAATATCAAAACGCAAGCTTCTGACACTTGGTGGAAATAAAAAATCGAAAATTCTTAAAGATATGAATTTTATTTGAGAATATTTATAACAGATTGATATAATTTTTTTACTTCCCATGACTTGTATCAAACCTGACGTATTTTCTTCATCGCGATTGATTTTTGTAAAATGTCGCGTATATTATTACTTTTCTGACTGTGTAATCTAGTAATTTTTAAACAAACATTGTAGTTAGTTATTGATTACCTTTGAAAATCCCGATTTAAAACTCGGCCTCGCTACAGTCAGTCGATAGTGTGTGATGAGCAAATATGTTCGACAAATATGGATTTACGTGAGACTTGACTCGCAGATCGAACCAATATCGAAAACCCGATCACTTCTCTTTAATTAACGTAACGTACACGTAGCCTAAAACTCTCTTCTGTTTTGCCCACATTACGAGCGAGATTCGTCCGAAGCGCAAAAAAAATTTTAAGACTGAGAGGGAATTTATTATATTCGCCCTCCAGAAATAAATTTTCGAGAAAGGACACATTCCCTGCGAGCCATATTTTTATACGGGTGTATTTCCGAATAGCCCTTACCTCCGATTTTTTTGAAACTCCATATATGTATGTATTTTGACGCGCAAATTACGAAAATCATAGTGAAAATTTACGAAAATTAGATTTTCATGATGAAAACCATAAAAACCCCATGAAAATCATGGTCTTTCACGTCTATCTCGAGAACAATTGAAAATTTCAAAAAATAATCTTCACAAAAGTTGTAGAATTAGTCAAAGCACAAATTTTTTTTCTCTTTTATTTTTTTTGTACAAGTGAAATTTTTCGAGATATTTGATGATAAAGATAAAAATTTCATGCCTAGCCCCCACCGAAAACATATGAATTTTTTACCTTCTATTTTTTAGAAACTCCGCAAACGCACGTATTTTGACGCGGTGATTATGAAAATGGTAATGCACATTAGCGCAAATTTGATTTTCATGACGAAAAGCATGGAAAACCCATGAAAGTCATGGTTTTTTGAATTCATTTCGGCAAATACAGAAAATTTTGGAAAAGTTTTCAGACGAAAATTATGAATCCATTCAAAATATACATTTTTTATCCCAGATACTTTTTCTTTAGACTCAATAGTCTCTGAGAAAATCGCTATTGAAATTTAATACGTGTAACAGGCTTGAGTGCAGTAAGTGCCTTCATCACTTCATCACTTCATCACAGCCTTTCTTCACTGTCCGCGCTGACAGTACTTCAGGAACAGTTGGTAACGTGCTCATTTTATTTTCAGGCCGACTGAACTAAAGCGATTATATAATACAAAAGGTCATGTTGGTGAAACCCTTTCCCCTTTCCAACTTCTCGTGGAGGGCGGAAAGGCACCCCTTTTTCTGGCCACAGAAATAATGTTGGTCAAAACCCTTTCCCTTTCTAGCTTCTCGTGAGGGGGTTAAAGGCACCCCTTTGTCTAGCCACAGAAATAATGTTGGTCATACCCCAACCCCTTTCTGAAGTCTTGTGGAGAGACGCAAATAAAATTAAGTAAAAAAATATATAACTGCCGTAATTGGTCAATGAAATACTTACGTTTTCGGCAGGGGCTAGGTATGAAATTTTCATCTTTATGGTTGTAAAGAAGATGTTTTTTGAGTTGGCATTAGGGTCTAGAATTTTTTCAAATATTCTATTATATATATATATATA
>JAUMHM010000071.1:22472225-22483086 GCA_032362435.1 Melikaiella ostensackeni | reverse complement strand
TTCAACTTTCAACCAAGTAGTTAAGTTTTTAACAAAAAAAAATAAATTTTCAACTAAGACGATTAATTTTCTACCAAGAGAAATTTTCAACCAAGAGAAATTTTCAACCAAATAGTTGAATCTGCAACTCAACAACACAAATTTGAAACAAAAAATAAAATAGTTGAATTTTCAGTTGAAAATATTCATATTCACCCAGAAAAAACTCTTCTTAACAAAACTGTTAAATTTTCAACGGGAGAGATGAATTTTCAACTAAAATAATAAATCTTCAAGCATAGAAAAATTGGAGTTTTAACAAAGTAGTTCAACTTTCAACCATGTAGTTGAATTTTCAACAAAATAGTTGAGTCCTCGGCCAAGAGAGATAAATTTTTAACCAAATAGAATTTCGAGCCAAAAAGATGAATTTTTCACTCAACAGTTGCAGTTTTAACAAAAAAGTTGATTTTCAGCCCAAAAAGATAAATTTCCAACAAAAGACGTGAATTTTCAACTATATAGTTGAATTTTCAAACAAAAAAAAAAAACATTTTCAACCAAAAATAGAATAATTAAATTTTTAACTGAAAACAATTAATTTTCAATGAAGAAGGATGAATTCTCAACAAAAAATGTGATATTTGATACTTCAATCAAAAAATATTTTAGTTCAAAATCCAAAACAGTTGAATTCAACCAAAAAAGCGAATTTCAAAGAAAAGAATTACACTTTCAGTCAAGAGAGAAATATAAATCAACCTGATTGCTGAAATTTCGAGCGAAAAATTCGAATTTTGAACCAAGAATTAAATTTTCAACCAAGTAATTGAATTTTCTACCAAAGCAGTTACATTTTCAACCCAAGAAGATAAATTTTTAACAAAACTGTTAAATTTTCATCAAAATAGTTGAACCCTTAATCGCAACAAATTAATCTTCAACCAAACAGTTGGATTTTCAAGCCAAAAGGATGAATTTCATACACAACAGTTGATTTTTCACTAAAAAAGGTTATGTTCAATCCAAAAAGACAAATTTTTTGAAAACTGGTGAATTTTCAACCAAAAAGGATGGCTTTCAAACAAATTTGTTGAATTTTTAACGTCAAAGATGAATTTTCCATCAAAAAAGACGAACTTTCAACAAAATACATGAATTTCCAACCAAGTGGTTGATTTTTCAACTAAAAAGATCAATTTTCAACCAAGAATAGAATCATTGAATTTTTCATTTGAAAAAATTCATTTAAAACGAATAAAGATGAATTCTCAATGAAAAATGTAATAATTAATATTTCAACGAAAAAATATTCTAGTTTGAATGAAAAACAGTTGAATTCAACTAAAAAAAAAGAATTTTAAATGAAAGAATTCAATTTGCATTCAAGAGAGAAAAAGAAATCAACCATATTGTTGAAATTTCGAGCGAAACAGGCGAATTTTGTTCAAATCAGTTGAATTTTCAGCAAAAAATTAATTTCCAACCAAATTTTTCAGTTTTCTACAAGAATAGTTATATTTTCAACCCAAAAAGTCGCATTTTCAAACAAGTACTTGAATTTTCAACAAGATAGTTATATCCTCAACCAAAACAGATTAATCTTCAACCAAACAGTTGGATTTTCAAGTCAAAAAGACAAATTTCATACACGGCAGTTGAATTTTCAACAAAAAAGGTTATATTCAACCCGAAAAGACAAAATTTCAATAAAGCAATTGAATTTTCAACCGAATATTTAAATTTCGAACTGGAAAAGATCAATTCTCAACCAAAAATCGAATAATTATATTTTTAATTTCAAAAGTGAATTTTTAACGAATGAAGATAAATTCTCAACGTAAAATGTAGTAATTAGCATTTCAACGAAAAATATTTTAGGGTAGACTAAGACAATTCAACAGGGTGTCAAGAAACTCAAAAGAATTTTGAAGAATTTAGGATAAATGAATATAAATTCAGGGTGAATTCCAAGTAAATTCAAATTAATTGAAAACAATTTTTAATATGAAATATTCCATTGATTTCAGTGAAATTTGAGTGAATTTTAAAGAATTGAAAGGGATTAGATAGAATTCATGCGAATTCAAGATGAATTTTAAGATGAATTTTAAAGAATTCAATGGAAAATGAATAAAGTTCCAGATAATTACAAAAAATTAAAGGAATTCAGTAGAATCTGAGAAAAATTAGAAAAAGATATAGATTTGAATTTGATAGATTCGATGAAATTCATAGGAATCTAAGATGAATTTAAAGTCATTGAGGGTAAATTCACATTAATTCAAGTGAATGCTACAAAAATTTCTAAATTTAATAGAATAAATTCAGAATGAATAAAAAATTGAATTCTTATTTAACGTCCAACATTAAAATTCAATTCAGCTCAATTTAATTTGATTTAACTTGGTCGTTGGATTCTTGGTTTTTTATTTCTCAGGAATTTTGTAGTAAAATTTTATGTATTCAAAAAAATTCCATTGAATTCAGAAAAATTGAAGAGAATAGAAATCTGATGAAATTCACAAGGATTCAAGATTAATTTCTTCGGGGTGAATTTAAAGATTGAAAATTCAAGGAAGATCCATTGAACTCAGTGATGTTTAAGAGAATTCTGAAAAATTCAGTGTGATTCAGAAGAATTGAGGAAAATTAAAAAAATATGTATAAACGTACATTCAATAGGTTCTCTGTTTCAATTTATTGAAAAAAGTAACTAAAGTGATCTTTTCATTTAAAAAAGTGCTCATAGTAACTTTATGTTTAAAAAGTGACTAAATTGTGATTTGAAAATAAAAGTGATTTTTTTCAGGTAAATTGTAGCTAAGAATGCATTTTAAAGTAGTATAGGAATCCTTGAACTAAAGAAATATGTGTCTTTTGTGTACTTCGAAAGTCAAAATTTTTTTTGTCACCTAGTATGCATATTTTAAATTTATTTATTATGGAGAATATTCACTTTGGTTTGTAGAAGAGATTCTGTGCATATTATTCCATGAAAAAGAATGCTTAGGGGCCATTTCATACCATTAATTTTAATGAAATTCTAAATTTTTGTATTCTACGCCCGATCATATCTTCAAAAATGTTTCTTTCTGTTTCATAAAATTTAGGGTGCTTAATAATTAAAGAAATTCATATGAGTGTAAGACTTTTTCAGCCTTGTATTTGTATTTTTTTTAAATCGAAAATTAAGAAAATTCTTTTATGGACCCTAAAGGGCCTGATGAGAGGCTCCACAAACAAAGCCAAAGTTTTATTATTAAAAACGTCTGACGCAGACGAGAGTTGAAAGATCATTTTAATTAGCATATTTTAGGAAATCCTTGAAATTTTTCCTTGAGTCAGTCAGTATCAATTAGAAATCAAAACAACTGTTTTGGACAAATGAAATTCCTATTGAGATACGAATCAATTCCGATTGATTAGTCCTCGAACACTGAAGAGCGCGATTTAGAAAGCCCGGATGAAAAGGCGTTGAAATTTGAAATTGATTACATTTAGCAGATTGGTTTTGCTTTCAGAGTTAATTTTTTCACAACAGATGCTTCGTTATTCGAAAACTGCATAAAGCTTTGTTTTCATGATCGTTATAATGATCCATGGAGAAACCATTATAACTATGATGAACTCGTTTATGAATTCTGAAAAACAATCCTCTGAATATCGGTTACTTCATTTTCAACGTGGTTCGCCCAACGAATCCAAATTTATACATATAATTTTCTGGATAACAAACACAACACGTTTTATTGTCAGCCAGAGGCAAATTTTCGCATTCACGAATATTTCAAGTGTAATTACACCCCCATTAATTATTCCTTTGTCATCTCGTACTCTGTGACATAATTGCAAACAAAAAGTCGTTTCAAACTGTTTTCTCACTTTTAGACAATTCACATTAGCTTACCGAATAATGTCTGCCACTGAAATGTATGAATTTTAGCAAAAATGAAATTTAATTATTTGAAGTTCGCGCGCAAAGTCTTGGCGCGAAATTTGAACTCTCCTTTTTTTCTAATCCTGATTATACATTCATATGGGGTGGGATGTTTAAAGTTTCTGAACTAGAAAGAGCTAATTTTCTTTGTGAAATATAAGAGTTTATTTGGTTTATCCTTTTCCTCGAACAAAATTTGTTCTGCTATTTAACGTTAAATGCTACATATTGGTATTTCTATTTTACTTGTTTCTCGTGAGAGTCGTGATGCATTTCATAGGTCGTTTTTTTCGATAATAATTTTTAAGGGATAATCACGTTTGACGTTAGTGCAGTTTCTGAAAAGGGAGGTCGATTAGAAACGAGCTCGTGTCATGGCTCACATTCCGAGGGCAGCGTGTGTAAACTTCCAGATAAATAGAGCAGTAAAACGTACGTTACGACGCATAACCTCGATCCAAAGGAATCTTGTCGCAGCTTTATTTCCCAGGCGATTTTCCCTTTTTTTTGTCTTCAAATTTTTTTTACACCTCTGTCCCTCAATTCATCGATTCCTTATACTAGATACACTATTGTTTTAAAAAGTTTTACCATTATTCACATAACTTTTCTTTTGAAAAATAGCTGAAGTGCAATTCAATTGTTTGAATTTCGAGCGGGAACGTTTGGCGCGAAATTTAAACTCTTCTCACTCATTCACCTAATTTGGAATTTACAAAGACTACCAATCTTATTTCTTTTCTAAATTGAATAACAGCAAGTTAAAATATCATAAAAAAATAGGGCATCATGTAAAAATACATAATGCTTGCATTTTAGTAATTCCTTTTAAAAGGTTTGAACAAAGCTTTTTTCCGCTGAAAAAATATCTACTGTTTCTCACAAATATAGCCCTATGCTAGCGAGTATAAAACTTTAATCCCTCATTGACTGAGCCCTCTTAATCTCATGAAAAACGAAGTCCCTCAGGACTTTCTGATAACATTCGAATTCTCCAGGTCGCATATATTTCGAACCAAACTTTTTTTAGGGGGTTGAGGTTTTACTGAATGGTAAGGTATAATAAAGTTCTCTTTTTTATAAATTTATAAACAAAATTTGAATTTTTGATTATTTCTAACTCATAGCAAAAAAATTTAGATGCCCCTCACCGCTTCTCCCCCTGTTCCTATGCACGATTCACTTTCTCTTCCCTCTCCTCAACTTTTTATGTATTTTCCTTTCCCCTTCACCCTTTGCCCTGTATTTCTACATTTCTAGCCCCTAATCTCTTCTACGCCCTCATAACTTATATACCATTATCTCCCTCACCCATCATTACCTCTTCTCATCAAACCCTCTCTCTTATCCTCCCTATCGCTTTTGTCATTCCATCTCCTCTTCTTTAACTCTCCTAATGTCCTATCTACTCTATCCGTATCGGCCTTCCACCCCTCGTAGCTCCTTGCCAAACTCTATCGCCCCATCCTTACCCCTTCGGATAAACGTATGTCCTTCTCGCTACATTTGACATTTCCTGGCTCCACGCACGTCATCACCTCCTACCTACATTCTTTCTCTCTATACTTTCAACTCTTATATCGACTGTCACTATATCCCCAGATCCTGCCTTCACTTTCACCCTATATTCACCACCCACACTGCTCCTAGGCCTCCTTTACAAGATTCACTAACCAAGTCCCTATATTCATCAACCCTGATATCCCTAACCCCTCTCTAGACTCTCAACCCTTATATCCATTACCCTCATATCACTAGACCCTATCTTCACTCTCCCCTTATATCCCTGTTTCCATCACCCACTTTACTCCTAGGCCCCCTCTACAAGATTCCCCCTCTTAGACCCTATATTCATCAAGCCCAATATCCCCCCCCCAGGCTCTCACCCCCCATGTTCTGATTTTCATCTCACGTTCCTTCCCTCTACCTTCCGCCCTCTCTTGATGTTTCCACTCCTTTCATCACAGCATATTTTTCCCCACGGCTTGATCATTTTATCTCTCCAGCCCCTCTCGCCATCCCTCCCTCCATTTTCCGTCACTTTTTTCTCCCTCTAGTCTATGCTAGTCCCTTCTATCACTTCCTATAGTTTAGTTGATGAGAAAATGTTGCCCCCTCGCATGTAAGTCTTTCTCCTCATTACCTTTGACCGTTCTAGGCTACATGCACGCCATCATCTCCTATCCGCAATGCCCCCTCTCTGCACTTCCGAACTCTTATATCCATTGCCCTCATATCCCTAGACTCTATCTGCACTCTCCCCCCATATCCCTGTATCCATCACCCACTTTCTTCTAGGTCCCCTTAATAAGATTCACCCATTAAATCCCTATATTTATCAACCCCAATATCCCCACCCCCTCTAGACTCTTACCCCCTATGGTCTTATTTCCATCTCACGTTTCTTCCCTTTACCTTTCTCTCTCTCTTTCTGTTTCTACTCCTTTCATCACAGCATTTTTTTTCTCGATTATCCCATATCTCCAACCCCTCTTTTTCCACTTCTTCCTTTCTTCCTTTAGTCTCTGTTAGCCCCTCCCACCACTTTATATAGTTCAGTTAGCGAAAAAGTGTTGCCCTCTCGAATGTAGGTCATTTCTCTCATTACCTTTGACCGTTCTAGGCTCCATGCACGTCGTCATCTCCTATCCGCGATACACCCCTCTATATTTTTTGACTCTTATATCCATTAACCTCATATCCCTAGATCCTATCGTCACTCTCCTCCTATATCCCTAGATCCAATCGTCACTTTCCTCCTATATCCCTATATCCATCACCCACTCTCCTCATAGGCCGCCTCTACAATATTCACCCACTACTTCCCTATATTTATCAACCTCGATATCCCCAACCCCTCTCAAGACTCTCACCCCCATAGTCTTATTTCCATCTCACATTCCTCCCCTTTACCTTTTTCTCTTTCTTTCTTTTTGCACTTCTCTTATCACAGCATATTTTTCCTCACGTCTTGATCATCCCATCGCTCCAACTCCTCTCACTATCCCTCCCTATATTTCCCGTCACTTCTTTCTCACTCTAGTCTATGCTAATCCCTTCCACCACTTTCTATAGTTTAGTTCATGAGAAAATGTTGCCCCCTCGAATGTGTATGCCTTGCCCCTCATTACCATTGACCGTTATAGGCTTCATGCACGTCGTCATTTCCTATCCGCGATACTCCCCTCTATACTTTCAACCTTTATATCCACTGCCCTCATATCTCTAGACCCTATCTCCACTCTCCCCCTATATCTCAAAATCCATCACCCACTTTCCTCCTAGCCTCCCTTTACAAGATTCAAAATCTACGTCCTTATACTTATCAAGCACAATATCCCAAACCCCACTCTAGACTCTCACCCCCTACGATCTCATTTTCATCCCCCTTCCCCCATCGCCCTTCCTCCCCTCTACCTTTACCTCTTTCCTTCTGTTCCCACTCCTCGCATCACACCATGTTTTTCCCCCCGTCTTGATCATTTCATCTCTCCAAACCCTCTCGCTACTCCTTCCTCTATTATCCGTTACTTCTTTCTACCTCTAATCTATGCTCGTCCCTTCCACCACTTTCTATAGTTTAGTTGATGAAAAAATGTTGCCTCGTCGACTATATGTCTTCCCCCTCATTATCTTCGACCGTTCTAGGCTCTACGCACGTTATCATCTCCTATCCTCAATCCGCCCTCATTACCTTTGACCGTTCTAGGCTCCATGCACGTCGTCATCTCCTATCGGCGATGCCCCCCCTATACTTTCAACCTTTATATCGACTGCCCTTATATCCCTAGGCCCTATCTCCACCCTCCCCCTATATCCCTATATCCATCACTCACTTCCCCCCTAGGCCGCCTTTACAATATTTACCTACTAAAACTCTATATTCACCAATCCCAATATCCCTAACCCCTCTCTAGGCTCTCACCCTCTATGGTCTTGTTTCCATCTCACATTCCTCTCCTATACCTTTGCCCTTTTTTTCTGTTTCCACTCCTGTCATCACGCTATGTTTTTTCCCACGCCTTAATCATCCCATCTCTCCAACCCTTCTCGCTACTCGTCGCTCTTTTTCCCCTTACTCCTCCTAAGCTTTCGAATTTTCAAATTGAAAATTCAACTAAAAATATAATTTCAAATTCAAAAAATTGAATACTGTTATCTTTGGGGCCTCAGACTGAAATAAAAAAGGGTTTCGAGAATCCCAAATATTTATTATCAAACAGCCATCATCGCTGCATAATCAAAATCCGAAAGCAATTTAATTCAAGCCCCATTCAATTAAAAAAGTTGCTCTCTAGTCCGACACCCAAACCTGAATCAACTTCTGAACCATTTTTTTACCCCGTTATTCTCACGTCAACCTCCATAAATTATCGACCACGAAGACTCCAACCTCCAAGTAGAAAACCAGAAGGACATACTCAAGAACAAAAACGTAGTCTGGCACTAGGATATTCCTCTCGAGTTTCGACCTTAGACACCGCTGGCAACTGGGGAGCAGTTCGTATCAGCGCTGGATGGAAAACGGGCTACCTTCCGTGCTTTCTGCCGCAAGGCACCCCAGCCCTCTCCAACTAGTTAAATCATCCTGCCGCGGGCCGACCCCGGACCAAGGATTCGGATCACGTACAAGGAATTTATTTGAAGCGCGTATACGCCATGAAGCAAGTTTCCACCCGCGAGAGTTTTGCTTCCACTTGGTGGGTGTGGTCTGCACCCCACCGACTTGTCTCGACCCGTACCAACCACCCATACCCCTTTCACTTATTCTAGACAACCCTTCTGGTTGAATCCCAACCCCTTTAGAAAACTTTGCTTCGAGTGGGGAGCGTCCTGAATAATCCGAATGTTATCGGAAGGTCCTAAAGCACCACGTTTCTCCAGCGATTACGAGAGACCTCGGTTGATGAGGAATTAGACTTTCGTGTATTCAGATTTCAATGGTTTCTGTAGTAGCGTAATTACAACGTCGTTGAATTAAAGTGTGAGAAAGATTCCATTCATCGTGCTGAAGAGTTTGGATTCCAGACCGTACAAAATGATATTTATAGTGCAAAAAGATCTAGTGGATGTGTCATTGATGTCTGCTACTCATCCTGAATAGATGATTATACACTTGACCTATACTCCTGACTCCCTCGGCTGATTATACGCCGATCTATACTACTTAACAACATAGCTGACTATATATCGACTTTTACTACTAGACTCCCATTTAGGTCCAAATGGCTGACTATAAGTCGGCTTGTACTATTTCAATAAACCTTTTATCACCGGTCTGCCAAAAGAAGAGAAGGACTGCTCCGAAAGATACCATATGCCCGATTCCATCTCCACTGACCGTCCGAAGATTAGGCGCTTGTAGAAGCTGCATGATCTTGAGTCGACGGCAGTGAGGAGTCAATGATGTTGCTAGGAAGTATTTTCCAGGGCGCCTTAGGGTAACCCTTCACCTTTCACCTCAACCATCTTTAACTTTATCGTAAGGCAAGGGTACCTAATCCGGGTCTCAGATCATTACATTGAGTTGTCAAAATAGGAACCTAGAAATCTAGTTTTAGATTCTTGATTCATAAATCGATACAAAAGTGAGGAAGTACTGTCACCCCAAGGCCACCTGGAAAATTATTCCCTGCAACAGCACTGACTTCTTACTGTCCTCGACTCAAAATTATGCGGCTTCTATCATCACCCGATCTTCGGACGGCCATTGGAGATGGAAGCGGACATATGGTATCAGAAGAGTCCTACTGTCTTGGCAGGCCTGCTTTATCACTCTCCTTACCCCATTTCTTAATTGTTGACTGTTCAACGGTCTTTACCGCTGATCCTCTAATTGGAAGATTTTTTGTTGACCTGATGCCCCACCCCCGATGTTTGACTATACCACTGATCCCTATGACTGACAAAACGCTGATATTCACTACTTGATCTATTAATACACTTGACCTATTCTGTGATCTCTACTATAACCTGGGACCCTATTTTGGCCAAGATGGCTGACCTTATGTCGGCTTGTACTACTTCAATGCACCCTTTATCACAGGCCAGTCAAAAGAGAAGACGGACTCCTCCAATACCATATGTCCGTTTCCATCTCCACTGATAGTCCGAGGATGAGGCGGTTGTAAAAGCCGCATTGTCTCAAGTCAATGATAGTGAGGAATCAGTGATGTTGCTAGAAAAAATTTTCCAGGGCGCCTTAGGACGACCCTTTGCCTTTTACCTCAACCATCTTTTACTTTATCGTGAAGCAAGGGTACCTAATCTGGATCACGGATAACTGCATTGAGTTATCAGAATAGAGATCTTGAAATCTAGTTCTAGATTCTTGATTTATAAATCGATACGCCTGATCATCCGACGGACAGTGCAGATGAAAACAGACATATCGTTTCGGAGGAGTCCTTCTCCTCTTTTGACAGACCAGCGTTATCACTCTCCTTACGCCACCTGTCTATTTACTCCTAAATCTTCTTTCTCTCACATACTCTTTGAACACTCTCATCATCAGATTCATTCCTCTTTCATCATCCGCTAATAGAACTACATCGTCTGCGTATACTAACAAACAGAGAGCGGATGAGCCCAGTCTGAAGTTGCGCACCGAGCCTAGGCTCAGCTCCCTCGTTGAAGAGAGCCCCTAAACCGAGCAAGCGAACATGCGCGCGCACTCAGTGCTGTCCGTTAATCACAGTCACTGACATTCAAATGCTAGCACGCGTTTTCCCACCACTTCCCCATGCGGCGGTTCTCCGCAACGAGGGAGCCAAGTCTGGGCTCGGTGCGCAAATTCAGACTGTGCTCGTCCGCTCTCTGCTAATAAGGGAGCATTCATAAACTACGTGGACAGTTTTTCTTTTGCTTATATCGTTGTGTCCTTTTTAACTTCATAGCGATTTTATTTTCGTCTTTATTCAAACAAAAGAAAAATTGTCCACG
>JAUMHM010000071.1:22460638-22472125 GCA_032362435.1 Melikaiella ostensackeni | reverse complement strand
AACTTCATAGCGATTTTATTTTCGTCTTTATTCAAACAAAAGAAAAATTGTCCACGTAGTTTATGGACGCTCCCTAAATACAGTTTGCCTGTTCCCAATATTGTCCCCCTCTGCCTTTCCTCTCTATCTTCCAAAAAAAGTGCAACTAGTTTCCTTCTCATTCACTCCTAATTTTGGCATCATAATTAATATCTTGATCAATTCTTTTATTTTACCTAAATAAGAGAGAGCTTCAAAATAATACTTATTTCGGAAAGACTAAAATCGGTCAGAGCCATTTGCAACTCCTCCTTAGAAGTTTCTTATAGACTTCCATATTTAGAATCAAGAGCCCCGACAAAAGCAGCAATATTGCTCTGCGGTTCACAAAGGCTCTGAAAATATTGTTAATTACTCGAATCATCGGATTGTAAGGGATTCAATTTTTTTTCCATTCCTTTGCTTCCTGTCAACGCGATGGCGGATGTCGGCTTCTTGGCGAATGAAAGAAGTGAAAAGAAGTGTGGGTGATTCAGGGGATGCAGAAGGGGTGGAAAATCCTCACAAGAGAGAAACGAAAGCGCGGCAAGGAGAGCGTCATCGTCGTCGGCATTACGTACATTTCTTATTTCCCTTACACTGCCGTAGTGGTAAAATCACCCGCCAAAGTAAATAGAGCGTATTTCTTCTGGAAATGACAGGAAATTCAATAATCCTCGAAACGCTTTGTGGCGGAGTGAGAGCTTTCTGGGGGACGAGAGGGAGTTCAAAAATAAGAAGGTGTGAAGACTGAAGGCAAAAGAAGTTTCATAGATTTTACAAAGATTTCAAATATTATCTCATCATGATGCACGAAGCGCAGCTGGAGCGACGAGAGGGAGATGAGTGAACGTACATCGGGAAAAGCGTAGCTGAATTGGAGCGATGAGAGGGGAACAGGCGGCGAGAGAGCGATAAGAGGGAGGGACAGAAATCTAGAATTTTTACTTCTCAGTGCCCTGCATATCAGTTAAGTTAGATAGTCAAATTAAAACAACACCAGTCCTTTATTTTGAATTTCAGCTTTTTCAAATGCTAACCAGTTTATCGGAAAAGCAGCACATTCAAATATTCGCAACACTGTATTTTTCCGAAAGAATTTTCAACACAAATTTAGCTAGAAGCATTCTCCAAATATTTATTGATAACTACAGAATTTAATGAGAGGGGGAATGCTTGATTAATTTAGTGTTCATCTGGCAATATTGTAATTGAAAGATTCCTGTTTAATTAAAAGTGGAAACAATTATAAATAATATTTTACATCAATATCCAAATTTAATTAAAGCTCATACGAGCACGAAAATCTAATATGAATTTTTCAATATTACAAATTATCAAAGATAAATATATTTTGAAAGTTTTTTCAAGGGTAGACTGTAGATCTATAGAGAATTAGGAAAAATTCCGCGGTCCGTAATAAAATTCGCGAGCGGAATATAAAACAGGCTTTCGAGGTGCCTATCGTGTCACGTAACGTCGGCGCTTAACGTCTTATTCTAGAAACGTCCGTGCCTCGGATTCAAGTTAAACACCATTTCAAAACTCTCTCGTTAGTTGTCAATCCGCAGAAAACACGTCTTGTTTGTTCTGACTCTTCTTTGAGTCCAACTTTCTACAGAAATTTGTCTCCTCGAGCATTCAAATCGAAATGTTTGTTGAGGGAAAAGTTGAGAACCACTGAATCGATGACAGTATCTGGGTGGTGATTCTTGACTCGTCAAAATCTCCAATGTTAAGCACAGACTGGCGCGGCTAGTGCTCGGATTGGTGACTGTTCAGGATTCTCGCTTGGTCATGTTTTCACTGTTTTAACTACTGTGGAGCGGGAAGTTTGATGCTGAGGATAAATATGGGCGCTCGATGCCATCGAATATTCACATGCAAACTCGTCTGCTGTTAAGCGGCTGTGTTCGGGAGTTTAGGTTTCCTGCAGTTTTCCACTCCACTGACCAAATGTTCAGGGGAATGCGAGCGCTTCTGATAAAAATCCGGCTGCAGGCGGCATGAGATTTCAGAGATTGAAAAAACTCACAGGAATGAGTACGTCAGGCTCTCCTTGGAGGCTTGTTATGAGATTTAGGGTGATTGGTGTATTTGGGAAGGAAAGTGAGCTAAAAGGTGTTATTGCCTGACGATCTTCTGTGGGAGGGTGGATTTTAGGTATGCGGAAACCCGAAAAGGGTACACATTGAGTAAAAATTAATCTAGTTGAGAACCACTGCTTTTATCATTAAAATTCCTTGCACTTAGGGGCCATTCATAAATTACGTAATAGCTCTTGGGCAGTGGATTGAGGAAAATGTTATACTCGTCTTTTTCGTTTAAAAATCAACTATTTGGTTGAGAATTCAACAATTTGATTGAAATATTCGTTCTTTTTCGACTGACAAATCTTTCTTGGTTAACAATTCAACACTTTTGTTGATTATTCTTCTTTTTTGGTAGAAATTTCATTTTCTGGTTGAAAATGCAACTTTTTAGCTAAAAATAATCTGTTTTGGTTGAGGACACAACTATTTTGTTCAAAATTCTTTTTCTTTGGTTGAACTAAACTGGTTTTGATTATAACTTGAAATATTGTTTGGTTGACATATCAACTATCAAATTTTTCGTCGATAATTCATCTTTTTTAGTTAAAAATTCTATCATTTGCTGGAAAATTTTATCACCTTGTTGAAAATTTAAGTCTTTTTTTGAAAAGTCATCTTTTTTGGTCAAAAATTCCACTGTTTTGTTGAACATTCGTCTATTTGGACAGAAAATTCATCTTTCTTGGTTGAAAATAATCGTCTTTGTTGTTCGGGCTTAAAATTCAACTGTCTTCTTGAAAATTCGTCTTCTTTGCATGAAAAATCAACATGCCTGAAAATATTTCAAAAAATTAGGTAATGTTGGCGGGGGGTGGTCTAACCTATTTTGTTACGAGTTGTTACATGGTGGAGGGGAGGGGTAAAAAAGTGGCCAAAAATGTGTTACGCAATTTATGGATAGCCCCTTAGTATATGAAAGAAAATATACTAGTTTACAATCAAAAATACTAGTTGGCCCGTCTAATGGTAGTTGAGAACCACTGATAACCACTATTAAACTATTTTATTTGTTTTTGGTTTCAATTCTTTAATTAAATTCAAAAAATGGCACTAAAATAGTATTCGGTACTTTGAATCGTAGTTTTCCATGGGGATTGAGAACCACTGTTTCTATGCAACTAGAGTCTACTACATTTCACTTATTATATATTAGAAAAAAATCATTTAATAATTATAAGTCATCAATTTAGAGTCACTGAAAGATTAACAGACGTTCTTTTGAGAACCATTGCTTCAAATAAAAATATTAACTAAAAAATTTTCCTAGTTTAAATTCATGTTTTTCAACAGTATATCTTTCTTCTCGTTTGATTCAGTTTGAGATTGAAATTTAATTTTATTCTGAATTAAACGAGATGGAAGTTGCACTGTTGAAAAACATGAATTTAAACTCGGGAGAATTTATTCATTAATATTATTATATAAAGCAATAGTTCTCAGAAGAATATCTGTCCATCTCCTAATGATTTGAAATTAACGATTTTTAATTACTAAATGATTTTTTGTAAGATATAATACGTGAAATGCAGTTAACTCTAATTACACAGAAATAGTGGTTCTCAACTCCCATGGAAAACTACGGTTTAAAGTACCAAATATGATTTTAGTGCAATTTTCTGAATTTAATAGAAGAAAAAATAACGAAAAATACTTTAAATACTGGATGTTAGTTGATTTTCCGAACAAAAAAGACAAGTTTGTTATAAGGCAGTTGAATTTTCTACCCGAAAAGTTGAATGTTCAACAGAATAGTTGACTTTTCAACCTAACTGTTGATTTTTCAAGCAAAGGAAAAACGAATTTTGAAGAAAACCAAATGGTTAAATTTTCAACCAAAAACTCAATTTTTCGAACAAAAAAAAAACTAATTTTTCAGAAGGCAGTTGAAATTTTACCCAAAAAGTTTAACTCTCAACAAAGAAGTATTTTTTTCAATCCATAAAGATAAATTTTCAATGCAAGAGGAGGAATTTTTTATTCAAAAGACGAATATTCAACATACAGTTAAGCTTTCGACCAAAAAACAATAGCTTTTCAACAAAATAATTGAATGTTAAACAGAATGGATTGATTTTTAACCAAATATTTTAATCTTCAACAAACTAGTTAAATTTTCAAACAAGAAAGATTGAACTTCAACCATATAGTTAAATTTGTAACCAAATAGTTGAATTTTCAATCAAAGACTTGATTTTTCAAACAAAGAAAAAAACGAATTTTTTAGAAGACAGTTGAATTTTCTACCCAAAAAGTCTAATTTTCAACAAAAATTTCTCTCTCAATCAAAAAGTAATTAAATTTTCAACAAAGTGATCGAATTTCCAAACATGAAAAGATTAAAATTCAACCGAAAAGTTAAATTTTTAACCAAAGAGTTAAATTTTCCAACAAATAGTTGATTTTTCGAACGAATAGGACGATTTTTTGAGAATAAAGTTGAATTTTCAACCCGAAATTTGAGTTTTCAACAAAAAAGTTCATTTTCAACCAAGAATGATAAACCTTCTACCAAAAAGATTACTTTCTAACAAAATAGTTGAATTTCCAACCAAATAGTAGAATTTTCTGCAAAAAGAGATAAATTCTGAACCAAAAATATAATTGTAGTCTCTTTAGCCAAAAAGAAATAACTTGTAATCAAAAATAGCAGCATTTCCACAATGGTTTCTATCAATTCATTTCGCATTTATGCAAAAAACAAGAAAAAGGGAAAAAGGGAAAGTTTTTTGGAAACAGGGAAAAAAGGAATTCTTTCAAAAATTGAAAAAGAGGAGAAATTGGTAAAGAGTGTAAAGTCTGCGTTATATTATGGTTTAGGATACATTGATATTCTGAAGGGTCGATTTTTTAAAAATATTATGCAACAGTATCTATTTAACCTCCCCCCCACACATGTAACAAATTATAACATTTTCCTCAATCAATAGACGAATGCTCAAAAAAATAATTAAATTTTCCACCAAATGATAGAATTTTC
The DNA here is from genome assembly GCA_032362435.1 of Melikaiella ostensackeni. Classification (NCBI taxonomy): domain Eukaryota; kingdom Metazoa; phylum Arthropoda; class Insecta; order Hymenoptera; family Cynipidae; genus Melikaiella; species Melikaiella ostensackeni. The sequence goes on along the minus strand of JAUMHM010000071.1, from coordinate 22,467,037 downwards.
AACTAAAAAAGATGAATTCTGGACAAAAAATTTAATAGTTGATATGTCAACCAAATAATATTACAATTTATAATCAAAACCAGTTTAATTCAACCAGAGAAGGAAAATTTTCAACAAAATAGTTGCATCCTCAACCAAAATGAAATATTTTCAACCTAATAGTTGATTTTTTGAGCAAAAAAAAAACAAATTTTTAAGAATACAGTTGAAATTTAAACCTAAAAACTGAAACTTTTAACGAAAGAGTGAATTTTCGATCCAAAAGGACGAACTTTCTATCCGAAAGAACGAACATTTAACAAAAAAGTTGGATTTTTGGAATAAAAAGACAATGCTAGAGTTCTATTTTTATCATGGGTCATTTTTGCTGGCAAATAAAATTTCGACCGAAGGTTATTCTTCAATTTAAGCTCCAAAGAAAAAAAAAATGAATGGACTCTGAAATTGTGTTCTTAAGTCTAGAGAAAAGCTCTCTTTCCTTCATTAAATGAAAATACTCGGCTTTGGTTTTGAGTGCTTTTATTTTCTTGGCCCGTCGATCCGCATATTATCGAGACCCGACTTAATCGAGGGAAAAATGCTGATACGATAGTTCCCCGATTAATCAGTACGGAGCAGCAAAAGCTTTTTCCGAGACTCACCGGAAGTCGAAAACGCGGAGAGCGCTAGTGAGCGTTCGCTGGATTTTCATAAATTTATGGAATATCCGCTGGAAGTAAGCTGGGGTAACAAAATGTAATGGCGATGGTTGGGGCGGTTAGAGAAGGGCGACTTTGGCTCGTCTCACGGATGGCTGACTTCCGAATAAAGCCACTTTCATGATTCTCTCTTGGGCGTAAAAAATCCCTTTATTTAATCCCGTTTTTTTATTAAATCATACATAACTCCGTTTTTGAAAAAAAAGTTACATGTGGGGATACATAGTCTCTAGGAAAGTTTTTCAATAGAAGGAGAAATTGAAGAAAGCATTTATTGCTGTAATGACCAAATAACTGCGGTCGATGAAAATTCAGGTTTTTTTCAATATTTTTTATGAAGTTAACACAAACATTAATGAAGATCTTACTATGGACGAACTTGAATCTGCAATACAAGAATTCAAAGTTAAAGCCCTGAACCTGGCGGAATCTCTTACGCCTTCTATCAAAATCTTCCTACTTACGGAGTAGAATACCTCCTCCTGATATTCAACACCATATGGAAAAATCAAACATTCCCTTCTCAGTGAAAGGAAGCTATAGTTGTTCCGATTCCAAAACTCGGAAAAAACTCACCTCAGCCTGACAATTATCGCCTTATCTCGCTAACATGCACAATGTGCAAACTATTTGAAAAAATAACAAATAATCGCTTACGATCTATTCGAAAAGAAAAAAAGTTCTTTGTTCACCAGCAGTGTGGATTCTGACATAAAAGATCTACCTTAGATCCACTTATTAATCTTCAAGCTAAAATTAGTGAAGCCTTTCACAATGAGCAACATGTCATAGCAGTTTGCCTTAAAATTGAAAAAGCCTACGAGATGGCATGGCGCTATCGAATACTGAAAATCCTTGAAGAACAAGGTGTCAATGGAAATTTACTAACTCTCATTAAAAATTATCTCAACCAAAGATACATTCAAGTGAGAGTCAGCGGAGAATTTTCAGATAAATTCATTTTAGAAAGTGGGGTTTTTCAAGGCTTAGTAATGAGTTCTACGCTCTTTTTAGTCTCAATCAATGACGTCATATATGAAATAGAAAAACCAGTGTATTCAACAATTTTTGCCGATTACATAAACATCTACTGCAAAGGGATGAACTTCGAATCAACCATATCGTCTCTTCAGAACGCCTTAAGCACATTATGGAAATGGTCACTCAGGAATGGGTATAAATATTCATCAGCAAAAACGGAGTATATAATTTTCTCTCGCAAAAAAATATATAAAAAGAATACCAAACTTCCAACTGGACCAACAAGACATTGAAAGAGTGAAACAAGTGAAGCTATTAGGACTTATTTTTGACCAAAAATTAACTTGGAGACCACATATCCTTAAACTAAGAGAAGAATGCAAAAAAAAAGCTACATCCTAAAAGTTCTTTCCCACAGAAATTGGGGCGCAAACCAGAACATTTTACTTTTTACCTACATAGCCATCATTAGATCAAAAATCGATTACGGATCAATTATCTACAACTCAGCTAAACCTGAAACCCTTGCCTTGTTTGACCCTATTCATAACTTAGGTCTTGAAATCTGTTGCGGAGCCTTCCATACTAGCCCTAATAAAAGCATTCGAAATTAAATAGACGAACCAATCATAAGTCAGCAAAGAATGGAACTTTCTTCAAATAATCAGTCACAGTAGCTGCATACCCAGATAACCCTACTCATGATCTTCTTTTCTCTAATCGAATTAATATCAACCCGGATCTACAATCCAAAAACTCCAAACCGAATAGAAAATTGATAAAAGATCACCAAATAGAAACTCGAAACCAACTGCCAACTGTTCAGAACAAACTAAATCCAGATCTGCCATGCAGATCTACCATGGACACTAAAAAGTTCAATATTGACTTCAGCCTGTGAAAAATGAGAAAAAGACGATATTCCAGACAATTAATGGAATCAGTCCTACATGGAAATGAAAATCGAATATAACGACTACACACTTATCTTCACCGACGGATCTAAAACGGAAACAAGAGTAGGTTGCTTCATTTACTCATCTTCACGAGAATTCTCCTTCGGTAGTCCAAAACAAAACAGCGTCTTTTCAGCAGAAATGTTCGCACTAATCAAAGCGTACAATTTTTGCAAAAAGTCAATGGAAAATAACTTCATAGTTTTTAGTGATTTTCTAAGCAGCCTCCAATCGATTTGAAAAATAAACTCACACGACAGCAGAATTCAAATTATCCAAAAAACTCACAATGCATATCTTCAAACCAGCAAGAAAATGATAGCAATCTGGATTCCATCCCACAAAAATATCAGACGAAATGAACAAGCAGACTTATTAGCCAAATACGCTACATCCCTACCAATCGAAGAAGAAAACTCTAAACTATCGTTCGCTGGCCCTAAAACCCTCGTCAAGCGAACAGTCGCTCAGCATCGAAACATACCTCAAGGAAATAAACAAAATAACGACTTCCCAATCTCTAGAATAAATTTAGATCACCCGATATGGAAAACTTTTAACCGGAAAGAACAATCTGCCCTCACAAGACTTCGAATCGGACACACCAAGTTGACACATAAACACCTCATCGAAAAAACGGAACCCCCGTTTTGTAATCAGTGCAATGTTACAATCAATGTCAAACAAATTATTATTGAGTGTACTAAGTTCAATGAGATCCGAGCCAGATTGAAATTACCCAATTCTCTTCAAGAAATTCTTGGACAACTCACGCAGATTGAAAAGACAATCAAATATCCTAAAGAAACGAACCTGTTTTTCCAAATTCAACAAACCAATTAAGTGTAACATTATATTCCATTATTTTCTTTTAATACCTTATAATTAAATAACTAATTTTATTTCTATCAGCAAAGTGCATTCTTTATTAAACTAATTGGTCTTATCTCTTGTCGTTAATAACCTTGATATACAGGTAGACGCGACGTTTAATAAACATAATAAAAAAAAACCATAATTCTCACCTAGAATGGGGAATTTTCAAAAGAATTACAATTCTGACTTGAAATAATTATGATAAATAATCTGAAAGAATTTTAATTCTGAGTTAAAACAGGGTTTAAATGAAAGACATATAAAACAATCCACGCAAAAAATGACAATTATCCTGATTTGGAACAGGGAATTTCAGTTAAAAAAATGTCTGAAAAAATTATAATTCTGAGTTAGAACTGCGAATTCACGTAAAGAATTATAATTTGACATGGAATTTTGAAAAACAATTTTAATTCTCATTCAGAAGCAGGAAATTTGAAAAAATCCCTCTTCCAGTTGAAAAATCGTCAGAATTTGAAACTTTCCTCTTTAAAATTTTAGAAAGAGGGAGTGACTATATTTCCAAATTATAATCAAAAACTTTTGCAAATAAATATATTTCTGATTCGGAACAGGGAATTTGTAAAGTGAGTTATAATTTCGTCCTGGAATTGGTAATTGTTGATATGAAATTTAAAATTTTGGAAAAAAATTTTATTCTCATTTATAAAAAAGAAATTTATGAAAATATGCCCTGTTTCATATCAGAATTCGTCAGATTTTAAAAATGCTTGGTTCCAAATTAGAATTTGTTTAAATTTTAAAATTCTTGTTTTTTTTAGATAGATTTTTGTCGGAATTTTAAACTTCCCTGTTTAAAAATTTTTTTAATGGAGTTACTATACTTCTGAAATATAATATAAAATGTTGTAAATAAATATAAGTCTGACTTGGAACAGAGAATTTTCGTAAAGAATTATTATTTACTTGGAACAGAGGTTTTTTTATCATGAAACGGGAATTTTGGAAAATGATTTCAATCCTGATTTGGAAGAAAGGAATTACAAAAAATTCCTGGTCAAATTCAGAATTATAATTCTTTTACAAAAATCTCTGACCGGGAATTGAAAATTATCCGTCGGATAGATACCCTGATTTGAGAGTCGGAGAATTATTGATAATTATTTAAGACTGTTAGGAAATTATCATTTTCTATCATTGAGAGCTAAACAGTAATTTTTTTCGAAGAGTAATTTTTGTTTTTCAGATTTCAAATTTTCATAAATCTCCTCACATTATTCGAATGTTTCAATTTTAATTAGGGTCACCTTTTGGAAATAAAGTATTATTCAATTTGAATACTCATAAAGTACTGATGACTGCCAATAATTACGAATTTTTGGTTTTTTATGTCATAGGACTTTACTAACGATAATTTTCGTGATTTTTTAAATAAAAAATTTCCCAAGATTTCATCTTGAAGATTTCTAGAGAACTTAATCCTAGAGAATGAAATTTCAAGGTATTCCTAGCGATTTCAAAGCAAAGTTTTCAGGGGATTTTGTGGCATTTCAAGAAGTTTCACAAGATTTAAAGGATTTCATTGAATCTCCAAGGATTTCAAGGGATTTTAAAGATTTCTAGGGATTTTAACGGCATACTTAGGAGAACCTTAATGAATAAGTTTAATTTAATTTATATTCAAAGGACTTCAAATGATTTGTACTCATTTTGATGGATTTTTACCATTACCAAAGATTTGAAGAATTTAAAAAATGTTAAGGGATGTCAAAGAATTCTCTAGGATTTTCAATGATATCAAGGAATCTATTAGAATTTCGCAAGATTTAAGGAATTTTATAGGGCTCAAAGTATTTTTAAGATTTCAGGGAATTTCACAAATTTTAAGGGATTCCTAGAGAACTTTAGGGAATAAATTAAATTAGTTTTGTTTTCAAGGGATCTTGAATCATTTCTATGTATTTCTTACTCTTTCAAAGATTTCAAAGATGTTAGAAATATACAGAAGGGGTTGAAACATTTCAAGGGATTCCTACAGATTCTGAAAGTTTTCAAAGATTTTAATATATTTGAAAATATTTCCGGCGGTATCAAGGGATTTCAAAAGACTCCAAAGTATTTTTATGGATTTCAATGAGATTTTGAGCGATTTTAAAGATATCAAGGGAATTCACAGATTTTTTCTGTGTAAAATTTATTTGTGCGAAATCGCTATGAGATTATGAGTAGCCTATAATAAATCGTCCTGTAATCGTATCATATATAATGAATTTCCTATAATCCACGGAATCTTTTGCAATCCCATGCAATCTTGCAATCTTGCAATCTTACAATCTTTCAATCTAGTATACACCAAAAATCCGAGTAATCCCACGAGTATGATGCTTGTTCGAAAGAATTTAATTTTTTTTCTATTTAGATAAGGGTAGTGATATTGTTCATTGAGAACCTCTATATACGACACTTATTATTAATCGAACTTGAATTTCAAGGGATGAAAAATTGTATTATTCTATTTTAAACTTTGATTACAGAAAACCGTTTTACAAGAATGGTCATTCCCACTGATTGGAAACCACTGTTTTTCTAATTGAAGAGACTAATCTTCTTCATATTCGCGGATAATAATTAACAAAAAAAATTGTATAAAGATATTTGAAAATTGGTTCAGTAGTTCCTAGTATCTTTAAAGGCTTATGAAAAAATATCTTAATGGAAAATTTGTGTTTTTTGTTTTAGGTATGCAGTGATCTTCGGTGTTTCATTATTGCGATAGAAAATGCTGTCGGTATGTTTAACGCCTACAAATAATCCAAGTAGAAAAAGAACCCTAATTAGAATTAATGACCGAAAGATAGTGCCCCAAAAAATTGTTTAAATTAATTTGAAGAATTACTATTGTCAATTGTTAAGAATATCTTTTCTTG
>JAUMHM010000071.1:22431397-22452406 GCA_032362435.1 Melikaiella ostensackeni | reverse complement strand
ACTGAAATTATTTCTCTCACCAGTCTAAGGGGTACCTTCCCGCTCCCACGAGATGTTGGAAAGTTTTAGTGGTTTGACTAAAATTATTTCTGTGACCAGTCACAGGGGTGCCTTCCCGCCTGCACACATACACACATACATACATGTGTTTCTTTGGATCAATTTTCTAAAAGAAGAAGAATCAAATTCTTAAAGAAAATCGTAAATTTCTGAAAATTTTGAACAAATATTAAAGAAGCAAGAAAAAAATCTCGGAAAGAAAATGTTGATTTTTTATAGAACAAGAAGCATTTTAAGCATTTGAGGGGTGTGCATAAATAAATTTTAAAAACATCTTTTTTATATTTCGAAAAATTCCAAATTAAAATGAAAATTTTAATAATTTTATGATTAATATTTATTTCATTATATTCCTAGACGACAGTATTAAGTTGTCGAATGTTTAATTGTAATTTTTACATTATGTCTAATGTTTTACGAACTGCAGGCAGAAAAATGCTGCAAAAAATCTGAAAGAGCGGAATTTAACTTCGGTTTTGAATGACGTCCTTCAAAAAGTAGTATAAACTTTTTGAAAAAATGAGTCTAAATTATACGTAAACACCAATTTTCATGAAATCCTTTCTGTTTTCGTTTTAAATAGTTAATTAATGCAAAATAATTAAATGAAAGTCAATAACAAAACTATGGAAACTTATATTTCTAGGTACCTATATATTTATTGAAATTGTTAATAATTATGATTTTTAAAAAAGTCTTTCGTTGGCCCAGAGGCAAATAATAATAATTCTATATATTTCTAAGAATGCATTGAGTAATATTCTTCAAAATTTCGGTTAAAAATAATTTAACTAGCTCAGACCTTCAAAAGTATAAAAATAAAAAATTAAAGTTGTTGAAAGTAAGGCCTAGGGTGCCGAAATGAGGTCAAAAATGTTTTATTTTAACAAATTAAAGATTTTACCTGTGTATACCAAAATTATGTTACTTCTTTATGCACAGTCTTTGGTATTAAATGCTAATGAAAAAATACATATTACAAAAATATATAGGTGTTTAAGTTAGAGTTTTTTGAAAATGAGCTAAATTGGTATTTTCTAATATTCAATTACTTTTTATTCACATTAAAAACAAATTCTTATTATTTATGACATGTTTCCTTATAGTTACACTACAGAAGCAAAACGTAGTTTTCGAAAAATGCTCCTTAGACCTTACAGCTGTTAAAAAGACTCACATACCACTAAACTAACAAATTTTTAACAAATGTAGCATGTCGGAAGAAATTTTTTCCAGTTCTATAAGAAAATTATGGCTTGCTTTTCCAATGCAACTAAAGAGATGCCTTACGTAAAAGTATATATACATTCCTTAATTTGAATAAAATTTATCTGATTCTTAAAAATGTCATTTTGGTTATTCAAAAAAACCTAACTTGATCAAAAATTATTCTTGTTTCATTAAATTTTTTTTTATAATGTAAGATAAAAAGTTTTGCATGCAAAAAATTATCATGATTTTAATACAAATGGGAAAAAATATTTTATTTGTAAAAAGTCGAAATTTTTTATCTCATTGCGACACCTGAGAACTAATTCTGATTTCAAAAAGTCATTAAAGTTTTTTTGTATCAACTTTTTAGCACTTGCCATTTTCGATTTTCAACAATTTCGTATCTTCGGCCCAATCTACGTAAATATACATATTTTTATGAAGATATCACGCAATTTGATTTTTGAATTCATTTCGAGATGCATTCAAGACATTTTCTACTTAATTCAAATAATTTTTCAATTAACTCATCAAGTAAAATTTGATTATTAACAATTTGTATTTCAAACGACTACGACTTGGCGCGACCAAACACAAACTAGCCTGTCGCGCCTTTACATGTGAGTGGTGGAACTAAAAGCTAAAGTGGTTTAGTTGCTAGGACATACCCTATGCTAAGCTTATACAAAAAGTTTTTCGGTTCTAAATGTTCCAGTTATTCTTAAAATAATAAAAATTCCAAAAAGCTGAGCATAGCAGACGACACTTTTGACAGTTTCGCACGAGTTTCGAGGGGATTTTGAAAATGACACTTTACAAACTGACAAATTACATTGAAAATCTGTTGCATTTATTAAGTAATATTTTTAAAATAATAGTTGTGTGCTAAGTTATTTTGAATAACATTTCAATGAATATGACACTTAAACATTGAGTTAAGTACTGTGTATCGTATAGGTTATATTTCCTCAATAAAAATACTGGTTTTTTTTTCTTTAAATTAAATGAGATTGATATCTAATTATTATGAATTTATATTTATGAGAAATTTGTGTAAATAATTTATTATTTGTTATTATTTATATATGAAGAAATTCAATGAGGCAATTTTTGTAATTAAAAATGGGAACGATGAGAGAGAAATAAAATTGAATTCTTTGAGTGGGTTTTCAAGAAAAAGAATTGTTTAAAACATTTTCAATATTATTTTTCTTTGGGACAACGAAAATTTTTGTAAGAACTCTAACATTCACACGAACTTTTTCATAATTATTTTCCTTCTACATATAAAGAGAAATACAGAAGACTTGAATGTTATTAAGAAATTTTATTTCACACGAACAGTTTCAAAAGAATATTATAATAATTAATAGAAAAAGAAATTGCACGACTGATTCAGTACACTTGCATAAACAATGCGAATGAAAATTAATCAATAATTAAATTTTTATATGCATTATATTACAAGTGAAACAGAAAAAACAGTATTTTTATTTGGGATCATAACTTACAAGATACAAAGTACTCACCTTAGTGTTTAGGAATAAAATTAGTGGAATTTTTATTGAAAATAACTTAACACACTACTATTTTTTTCAAATATTGCTTAATAAGTGTGACAGATTTCCGACGTCATTTGAAAATTTATAAAGTATCAGTTTTAAATTCTTTTCGAAACTCGCGCGAAACTGTCAAAAGTGTCGTCTACTATGCTCAGCTTTTTGGCATTTTTATTATTTTGAGAATAACTGAAACATATAGAACCGAAAAACTTTTTGTACAAGTTTAGCGTAGGGTATGTCCTAACAACTTAACCACTTTTCTCTATAAAAGAACCTTTCCTGGTGGAGAGATTTGGGTCTGACCGCGTTTTACCAACATTGACCGTCATGACCGGTCAGGATTTGGTCATGACTGTGAAATACCGAGCAGCGCCCATCGCTAATCTTGGAGCATGGACACGCCACGTGGTCCTGCTTTAATTTTTGTTTTTTAACCTGATAATTTCATTTTTACTTATAAGATATAGGTTTTTATTCAAAAATAATATTTAAAAAAACAAACAAATTATACAAAAAAAGTTAAGTTTATATTATAATGTGTAAAAGTAGCAGAGATATGTGAACTCTAAAAAATTTTGTAACAACTATAAAAAAATCTTTTATTATTGAAAAAGCCTGTAAGAACTTTGTAGGAATTCTAGTGTCATCATAGTTCTCTTATTTTTATATATTTGATATTATTATCTATTTTTGTATCTTCAGAAACTCCGAAAATTTAAAATGGATCTGAACCTAACCAAGAAACTACTACTCAGTCCTCCAGAAGAATAATTTCAAAAAAACTTCAACTTTTTCACCTAGAATGTTAATGTGGTAAATGCGAATTGTTATAATTTATATATGTGATGAAAATTGTAAGCTCTAGGTCACAAATATGTACTATTCTCTTGTATTCGTCACAGTTCTGATGGGGCTATGATATTATAGCGGAATGCATAAACATTTTTTCCAAAATTAACATTGTTTATTTCAGAAACCTATAGACGTAAGGCTACAAGAAAGAACCATCTAATTTTTAGAAAACTCTAATGTTTGTGGTAGGGGGAAAGTGTGAAATTTTCCTGTGCTTCTTCAAAATTCGCCATAGCACCTTCGATATTGACATTATTACATCAATGAAAATTTTGTTAGCTTCTGCGTAGTAACTTTTATAGAAATTTAAAGATTCGCGGCCTCCTAGAAACAACAGGGAATTTAAAAAAAAATGTGGTAGGGTGAAAATTCGAAATTTGTCTGTTCTTCCCTCAAATTCGATGAGGTACCTTCGATATTGACATAATTACATCGATGAAAATTTTTCTATCTTCTGTATGGTTACTTTCATAGAAAATTCAAAATTTTCAGTCTCTTAAGAACAACAGGGAAATTTTTAGAAAATTTTAAGGTTTGGGGTCGGGTGAAAATCTCAATTTGACCAATGGTTCTCTTAAATTCACTAAAGCACCTTCGATAGTGAGATTTTTGTATAAATAGGAGTTTTTCTAGCTTCTGCATACTGACTTTTATACAAACTTAGAAATTTGCAGCCCCTTAGGAACAACAGGGAAATTTTTTAGAAAATTGTAAGGTTTGGGGTCGGATGAAAATTTCAACTTTTTCTATGCTTCCCTCAAATTCAGTAAAGTACCTACGATATTGACACTATTACATGAATGAAAATTTTTCTAGCTTATGCACAGTTAATTTCATAGAAAATTAATATTTTGGAGCCGCTGAAGAACAACAGGGAGATTTTTGGAAAATTGTGCAGTTGAGGAATGGATAAAAATTTCAAATTTTCCTATGCTTCTTTCAAATTCACTAAAGCACTGCCGATATTGAGATTTCTGTATAAGTAGAAATTTTTTAAGCTTCTGCATAGTTACTTTCATAGAATCTTGAAAATTCGCAGCCTCTTAGGAACAACAGGAAAATTTTAAAAAAATTGTAAAGTTTGGGGTTAGATGAAAATTTCAAATTTTCCTATGCTTCCTGTAATAATCACTGTTTCTTTAGATATGATTCTGCTAAACTACTGACTGAGAAATAACAATTTATCCTACTGTTCTTCAATCATTAATTAAATAATATCAATAAATAAATGAATTTTCTCGATTTTACACAAAAATTGCCTTAAGAATTCGTTAATGGAAATCATTCTCAAATAGAGAAATGGATTCCTTTTCATTCTTTCATTTTTTTCATACAAATAATGGAATTTAGGAATGGGGGTAGAGATTTTAACTTTTTTATAGAGTTATCGAACTTTACGATTCTCTTACACAGAATTAAGATTTCCCCTTCTACACGATAACCCGTCCACTTTTATATTCCATACCACCCACCCCTTTATTTCACAGTCACCCCCATAATCTACCCCTTCCAATTTCAATATTTTATTGTTTACAATCTCTTCAGATTCTTTTCCACAATCGTTATATAAGGAATTAAATTTTTTACATATTCCGTTAAAACAAACCTCTCTTTCCCGATCAAGAAGAAGGTTAATGACCGCTGAAGATCCAAGGAAAATTGACATGAATATTTGTTGTTGAAGAAAATCCGCGAAATCAACGCGCGGGATTTTGAATACCCCATTACGCAAATTAACTTCTAGTGCCAGGGGCACCCGGCCAACTTTTATTCCCTTGGGATTGCTTTTGCTTATATCCCGCTCCCACCTACCCTTTTCGATTTTTCGAGACGTCTTCCCTCATAAAAATACCGAATCTCGTTATATAGTTGGCTCCTGCTTTGTCGTCTTCTTTATGGAAAAAACCGTCTCAAGTGTAATTGAAACTGAGCTGTAATTCGATACAAGCCCATGCATTTTGAATAAATATTTTAGGGGTAGATAATAATCTGTGAAGAGGCTCTGAAAAAACCCCAATAGGGCTCGCTTAGTTTTGATTTTATGGTTCCAGAAATGAGTTTGTATTTTTTCTTCATTTGGATTCAGCATGAATTCTGTTAAATTAATCTTGAATTAAAAATTCTCCTGAAATTCTTCAGAGTCTTTTGATTTTTTTTATTCTTCTAAATTTACTTCAAATCTACAGAAATCGAAGGGTTTCGAATTGTTTCAAGTTCACATAAATTCGTTGAAAATTCACTTTGAATTTTTATGTATTTCATGAAATTCTTCTCATTTTCCTTAAAATTAAAGAAATTTCTTCCATTCACTTGAAATATTCTAAATTCACCCTGAATTCTTTTAAATTGATCTTGAATTCGTAAAGATTTCATTCAATTCTCTGAATTTCTTTAAATTATCCCAAATTCACTCTAATTTTACTGTAATCAATGGATTTTTTTGAATTTTTCCAATTAATTTAATTCTTTTGAATTTGACTTCAATTGTTTTGAATTAATTCTAAATCTGCATAAAACCGTTTCAAGTGTAATTGAAACAGCTGTAATTCGATACAGACCCATGCATTTTGAATAAATATTTTAGGGGTAGATGATTTGTGAAAAGGTTCTGAAAAAATTCCGACAGGGCTCGCTTAGTTTTGTTTTTATGGCTCCAGAAATTAGTTTGTATTTTTTTTTCATTTGGAGATTCTAACACATCTCTTTCTATTTTAAACCCTTGGCATAATAACTTTTTCCAGCTAAAGTCATTATAGTCTGAATTCAATAATTTTTTTTTCAATTTGAATAAATGTTGTTTTATTGACTTCAGTTATTCTAAATTCACCATGAATTCTGTTCAATTCAAAATTCTTATAAAATTCGTCAAAGTCTTTCAAATTTTTTCAAATGCAACTTCAATTATTTTGAAATCATTCTGAATTCTCATAAATTTTCTTGAATGTGAATTCACTCCAAATTTCATATGAATTTAATGAATTCAAAAAATAGTTTCGAATTGTTTTAAGTTCATATGAATTTTTTAGAAATTCGCCTTAAATTTTGATGTATTTCATCGAATTCTTCTCATTTTCGTCAAATTTAAAAAAAAATTGTTCCACTCATTTGAAATATTCTAAATTTACCCTGAATTCTGTTAAATTAATCTTGAATTCAAAATTCTCATAAAATCCATCAAATTCTTTTGAATTTTCTTGAATTCCTCTAAATTTACTCCAATTCTACAAAAATCTATAGAATTTTTTTATTTTTTCGATTGATTAAAATTTTTTTGAATTGTTTTAAAATCACGCTGAATTATTTTAAATTTTCTTGAATTTTTGTCAGTTCACTCAAAATTTAATGAATTTAATAAATTTAAAAAATAGTTCCGAATTGCATTAAGTTCATATGAATTTCTTAGAAATTCACTTTGAATTTTTATGTATCTAATCGAATTCTTCTCATTTTTCTAAAAATTTTCAAAAATTGTTCCATTCATTTGAAATATTCTAAATTTATCCTGAAATCTGTTGAATTAATCTTGAATTTAAAATTCTTATAAAATTCGTCGAAATCTTTTGAATTTTCTTGAATTCTTCTACACTTGCTGCAATTTTACAAAACTCGATAGAATTTTCTTATTTTTTCGATTGATTTCATTCTTCCAAAATCATTCTAAATTCTTATAAATGTTCTTAAATTTTTGTAAATTCACTCCAAATTTAATGAATTTAATGAATTTAGAAAATAGTTTCGGATTGCATTAAGTTTATATGAATGTTTTAGAATTTCACCATGAATTTTTATGTATTTCATCGAATTCTTCTTTATTCGCTTTAATTTTACTGAAATCAGTGGAATGTTTTAGATTTTTCCGAATTCATTTGGAATTTACCCAAAATTCTTATTTGTTTATCCTGAACTCTTTAAAACTCTATTGAATCCCCTTGAATTTTTGTAAGTTCTTAAATTCCTCTAAATTTACTAATCTATTCACTACTATTAATCTGAAATCAATGGAATTCTTTGAATTTTAAAACATTAGAATATTTCAAGTGAATGGAACCAGTGTTTTAAAATTCAAAGAATCCCATTGATTTCAAAGATTAATTTTGAATCTAAATTAATCTTGAATTCGAAATTCTTATAAAATTTCGTCAAAATCTCTGGAAATTCCTTGAATTCTTCTGAATGCCTCCTAGTTTTACTGAAATCAATAGAATTTTTTGATTTTTTTTAATTGATTTAAGTCCTTTCAAGTTTAACTCAAAATTTTTTCGAAATCATTCCGAATTCTTATAAATTTATTCTAAATTTAATGAATTCAATGCATTTTTTAAATAGATTTTTATTGTTTTAGATTCACTTGAATTTTTTTAAGATTCTGCTTGAAGTTTTATGAATTTTTCCGATTTTTTCTCATTTTCCTTCAATTCCCTTGAATTCTCTAATTCTACCCACTCCAATGTATTTGAATTTGATGGAATTTTTTTGAAGTTCAGAAAATTTGTTCTATTTATTTTAATTATTCTAAATTCACTCTGAATTCTTTCAAATTAATCTTGGATTCATAATTTTTATGAAATTCGTCAGTCTTTTGAATTTTCTTGAATTCTTCTAAATATACTTCAATCCTGCAGTAATCAATGCAATTTCCTGATTTTTTCGATTGATTTGAATTGTTTTGAATTCAACCTTAATTGTTCTAAAATCATTATGAATTCTTATAAATTCTCTTGAGTTTCTGTGAATTCAATCCACATTTAATGAATTTAATGAATTTAAAAAATAGTTTCGATCGTTTTAAGTTCACATAAATTCTTTTGAAATTCTCCTTGAATTTTTATGTATTTAATCGATTTCTTCTCATTTTCCTTGAAGTTTCAAAAGTTTGTTCCATTCACTTGAAATATTCTAAATTCACCCTGAATTTTTTTGAACTGATCTTCAATTCGTATGGATTTCATTGAATTCTCTGAAATTCTCATGAATACTTCTAAATTTGCTCCAATTTTATTGCAATCAATGGATTTTTTCAATTCATTTGAATTTTTTGAATTTAACATGAATTTTTTTGAATTAATTCTGAATTCTCATGAAACCTTCTCAAGTGTAATCAAAACTGAGCTGTAATTCGATACAACCCCATACTTTTTGAATTAATTTTCTAGGGGTAGATAATCTGTGAAAAGGTCATTAAAACATCCCGACGGGGCTCGCTTAGTTTTGATTTTATGGTTCCAGAAATTAGTTTGTATTTTTTTCATTAGGATTCACCCTGTATTCTGTTGAAGTAATCTTGAATTCAAAATTCTTTTATAATTCGTCAAAGTCTTTCGATTTTTTTAATTCTTCTAAATTTACTCCAATTCTACAGAAATAAATGGAATTTTTTGATTTTTCCATTGATGTGAATTTTTCCAATTCAACTTGAATTCGTTAGTCTTTTGAATTTTGTTGAATTTTCGTAAATTCACTTCAAATTTATAATGACTTTAATTAATTTAAAAAATATTTTCGAATTGTTTTAAGTTCATAAGAATTTTTCAGAAATTCACTTTGAATTTTTATGTATTTCATTGAATTCTTCTCCTTTTCCTCAAAATTAAAAAAAAATTTGCTCCATTCACTTTAAATATTCTAAATTCACCCTGAATTCTTTTGAATAGGTCTTGAATTCGTATTGCTTTCACTAATTTCTCTGGAATTCCATTGAATTCTCCTAAATTCGCTCTAATTTAACTGTAATCAATAGATTTTTTGAATATTTTAATTTATTTGAATTCTTTTGAATTTAACTTGAATTGTTCTGAATTAATTTTGAATTCTCATAAAACCGTCTCAAGTGTAATTAAAACTGGACTGTAATTCGATACAAACTCATGCTTTATGAATAAATATTTTAGGGGTAGATAATCTGTGAAAAGATTCTGAAGAAATCCCGACAGGGCTCGCTTAGCTTTGATTTTATAGGTACAGAAATTAGTTTTTTTTTTATTTGAAGATTTTACTTCACTTCTTTCAAATTTCTACCCTTGGCATGATAACTTTTTTCAGCTAAAGTCAACATAGTCTGAATCCAAAGATTTTTTTTTTAATTTGAAAAAATTTGTTCCAACTTTAATTATTCTCAATTCATCCTGAATTCTGTTAAATTAATTTCGAATTTAAAATTCTTATAGAATTCGTCAGTCTTTCGAATTTACTTAAATTCTTCTAAATTAACTCCAATTTTAATAAAATGAATGAATTTTTTTATTGATTTAAATCCTTTTGAATGTAACATGAATAGTTTTGAATCTGTTATAAATTCTTATAAATTTCCTTGAATTTTTGTAAACTCACTTCAAATTTAATGAATTTTTAAAACAGATTTGAATTCCTTTAAATTTACTTGCATTATTCAAAAATTCACCTAGAAATTTAATGAATTTCTTCGAATTTCTCTCATCTTCCTGAAATTCCTCTGAATTCACTAATTGTATTCACTCTCATTTATTCGAATTCAATGAAATTTCTTTGAATTTTAGAAAATTTATTCCATTCCTTTCAATTATTGTCAATTCACCCTGAATTCCTTCCAGTTAATCTTGGATTCATAATTGTCATGAAATTCGTCAAAGTCTTTTGAATTTTCTTGTATTCTTCTAAATTCACTTCAATTTTTACTGGAATCATTCGATTTTTTCCATTGATTTGAATGCTTTTGAATTTAACTTGAATTGTCTTGAATTGATTCTAAATTCTTACCAATTTACTTTAATTTTTTTTTAAACTCACTCCAAATTTGGTGAATTCAATGAATTTTTAAAATATTTTAGAATCACTGGAATTATTTAAAAATTTGCCTTGATATTTTATGAATTCCTTCGAATTTTTCTCATTCTCTTTAAATTTCCCTTAATTCACTAATTCTATCCACTTCCATTTATTTGAATTTAATGAAATTTTTTTGAATTTTAGAAAATCTGTTCCATTCATTTTAATTATTCTAAATTCACCCTGAATTCCTCCAAATTAATCTTGGATTCATAATCCTCATGAAATTCGTCAAAGTCGTTTGAATTTTCTTGAATTCATCTAAATTAACTCCAATTTTACTGAAATCAATGGGATTCTTTATTTTTTTTATTGATCTGAATTCTTTTGAATTTAAAATGAATTGTTTTGAATTTATTATACATTTTTATCATTTTCCTTCAATTTTTGTAAACTCACTCCAAATTTAATGAGTTTAATGGATTTTTGAAATAATCTTAAATTTTTCTTCGAATTTCTTCGAATTTCTCTCATTTTCCTTAAATTCTCCTGAATTCACTAAATCTATTCACTCCCATTTTTTTGAATTATTCTAAATTCACCCTGGATTCTTTAAAATTAATTTTGGATTCATAGTTTTTATGAAATTCGTCAAAGTCTTTCGAATTTTCTTGAATTCTCCTAAATGCACTCCAATTTTACTGAAATCAATGAAATTTTTTTTTATTGATTTGAGTCCTTTAAAATTCAACTCAAAATTGTTTTGAAATCATTCTGAATTCTTATGAATTTCTTTGAATTTTTGTAAGTTCATCCCAAATTTGATCAACATAATTAATTTTTTGAATACATTTGAATTGTTTTGATTTCACTTGAATTTTTTTAAAATTCATCAATTTCGTTGAAATACTATAATTCTTATGAATTTATCCTGAATTCGTTAAAATTCACTTGGAATTCTTATTTTCAGCGAATTCTTTTGAATTAAAAAAAACATTAAGTTACATTATTGACTCACTTTAGTCACTTTTAGGAAATTTTAGTCAATTTTCGGGCTAGAAATTAGTCTCTTTTGATCATATTCTGATTTAAATAGGTCACTTTTTTTTACTTTTTTTTTCAAGTAATTTGGGCTGTAGCAGCCCTGAAAATCACCCCAGTGAAATTATTGATTATTCAATAATTTTTCTCATCCCAATTCTTTTTCAACCCTTTCCAATTAGTTTAAACAAGGCTTAATTATTGCCAGTTACCCCCTATCATTTTTCCCTTCTTTTCTGAACCCAGAAATTATTTAGCAGGATAAATTGATTCTGAAGATCAATCTTCATTTTTAACGACCCTTCCAGAACCTTACTTACCTCTTACTTTCACCCCTCCATGGATCCACATAAAAAGGATCTAAAATATCAATATAAAAGAAAAGGGAAACATATTTTCTAAATTCTTTTAAAAAAATAAAATAGCTGTCAATTTTTGAGTGATTCTCGAAACTTTTTCTGAATGGAAGTAAAATCTACTTTTTTCAGTTTTCGAAAGTCCTTTTTGTGACTTTAGGGGAGGCAAAGTTGTTTCGCAAGGGACGAGTGGCGCAACTAGAAACGTGGAGTCCCGCCTGCAAAATTTTTCAGGCGGCCCCTTTAAAAAAAGAGCAGTTCATATAATACAAGGTATTGTCCTATTGAGAAAAAAGCCGAGTTATGAATTGCTTAGCAGTGAAGAAAATTTTCCAATAAATTTAGAAAAAAGAGCTCAGGGGTCATCATAAAAATGCAAACGTTTTTTAGAAAATTGCTCTGTTTCGGTTGAGGACTGAACTATTTCTTTGAAAATTCGTCTTTTTCGGTTGAATTCAACTGTTTTTGATATTAAAATAGAATATTATTTGGTTTATATATCAACTATTACGTTTTTCGCTGAGAATTCATCTTCTTTGCTTGAAAATTCAACTACTTGGTTGAAAATTTCCTTTTTAAATAAAAATATATCTTCTTGGTTGAAAATTCATCTTATACGGTTGAAAATTATTTATACTGTTAAAAAGTCATCCTTTTAAATTGAACATTAATCTGTTTTAATTGGAGATTTAACCATTTCGTTGAAACTTCGTATCTCTTGGTTAAATTCAATTATTTTACATTTGATATCAAAATCTTTTTTGGTTGAAATATCAACTAATACATTTTTTGTTGAGAATTCATCTTTTTTGGTTGAAGATTTATCATTTGAATTGAAAATTTATCTTTCTCGTTGAAAATTCAATTTTTTCGGAGAAAGTTGGGTTTTTTAATCAAAAATTAATTTTTTAGCAGAAAGTTTAACCATTCCATTTTTGGTTGAAATTTTTTTTTTAGATGAGATTTCATCTATTCAGTTGGAAATTTTTGTATTCTGTTGAAAATTCATCTCTTTCAATTAAAAATGGAACTATTTTGTTAAAAATTCATTTTCTTGGTTGAAGATTCATTATTTAATTCGAAAATTCATATTTTTGGTTGAAAGTTCATATTTTTTGTTGGAAATTTAACTATTTGATAGAATTTTTTTGTTTGAGAATTAATTTTCTTAAAATAAAAATTTCACTGTTCCATTTGTAAATGAAAATTATTCTTTTTTAGTTGAAATTCAACTATTTGGTTGAAAATTCAGTTATTTTGTTGAAGCCTCAACAATTATGTAAGAAAGTCATTCTTTTCTATTCAAAATTTAACTTTTTTGTAGAAAATTCATCTTTCTGGCCTGAAAATTCAAGATTTTTCATGAAATTTTTTTTTTATTGACTGAAAAACCTTTCTTGGTGAAAAGTTCGTGCTTTTAATTTGAAAATTCTTGTTTAACGTTAAAAGTGTAACTACTTGATAGAAAATTCGTTTTTTTTTTTTGGCCAAGAATTAATTTTTTCAACTTTAAATTCAACCATTTCATTTTTGGTTGAAAATTAATCCTTTTCAGTTTAAAATTCAACTATTTGGCTAAGAATTTTTGTATTTTGTTGAAAATTCGTCTTTTTGTCTTAAAAATTGAAAATTTGGAGGAAATTTTTTTCCTTTATTGACTGACAAATATTTCTTCGTTGAAAATTGAACTCTTTTGTTGCAAATTTGTCTTTTTTTTGTTGTTGAAATTTCGCTGCAGTACTTACGCCACTGCAAGGGACTTGTCTCTATGGAGACCACATTTGTCACCCTGGCGAATCGCTCACCCTGACATTTTCACCTGGGAATATTTAACTCCATGGCAAATTACCGACGTCGGCTACCATTGCCTGGGGCAGGTTTGAGCTTTTCGAAAACTCACCGTTTCCCTCGTTACTGCTTGATTCCCCTCAGGGAAACGAATGTGCATTTCTCGTCTTTCGGTGTATCTAAAAACACATTTTAAAAAATAAAAAAAATAAATTAAAAACAATAGTCAACGTTTTTTTAAGTTATTGGTCTCATTTCAGAGCTGAAGTTTCAAAGCCCGTATAGTAAAGTATCAAACGCCTCAGTTTTTTTCAATAAATAGAATAGTGAACTGGAATCTCGACTTAGAGGCGGTCTTGGGTATGGCCGGCGATGACCGTGAGGTGCTTCCAAGAATTTCTGCATCGTAAGTGTATGAACCGTTTGTATGGCCATGTGAACCATTGGCAGTAGAAATGGATAATATTAATTAACTGTATTTTGTACAAATGTAGATTTTTGTTATCATAAAGGATGGACCTATTTTAGTAATGAAGACTAATGGATGGAAAGAGAATTTTGCGCCTGTATTTTAAAATAAATGCGAAATATGTACGCGAGTGTTTGAACTGCCCGCTTTGTGGCTACAGAACTTCTCAAATTCACTGAGCTCACAGCGCCTCTCTCTCGGTCCCTTGGACCCCTCCATCCCGAATGTTGGATAATGGAATTTTGCAAAAATTGAAAAATTGGTCGGTCTTTCTAACACGCTAACTCAATCTCTACTCATCAAAAATACTTCCAATAGGAGTCATTATACGCGGAATTTAATAAGCTTTCCAACTATTTTTTTTAATCTCTAGCTCTATTCTTCATTCAAATATACATGAAAAAAGGGAGGCACGACTGACAATTCTAGCTGGTGCTGTAAACCCATTTCGTTCGAGTCTCAATTCCATCAGTCTGATTTCCGACAATCGTAAATCATCATCATCATCATCAACACATGACATCATCTTCAGATAATATCATCATCAATAATATATCATCAGCTTCTAACACTACTTACACATCATCGGATAGAATTATCATCAATAATAAGTCATTAGCTTCAACATCAACACATAACACCATCTTCACATAATATTCTCATCAATGACGTCTCGTCATTATATCATAATTAACTTATAACACCATCTGCATAACATCATTCTCCGCCAATATCATTATCAATCATAGATCATCATCATCATATCCTTCCATCATCAACACATAGCACCATCTTCAGATATCATCAATCATAGATCATTAACTTATAACACCATCTACAACACATCATCTTTCGCCAATATCATTATCAATCATAGATCACCATCATCACATCCTTCAATCTTTAACACACCACACCATCTTCAGCTAACATCATCAATCATAGGTCATTAACTTATAACATCATCTACAACACATCATCTTTCACCAATATCATTATCAATCGTAGATCACCATCATGATATCCTTCCATTATCAACACACAACACCATCTTCAGATATTATCATCAATCATAGATCATCAATTTATAACACTATCCTCACATCTCCAGAAAGTATTATCATCAATAATTAGTCAGCAGCATCATCAGCAATTATAGACCATCATCATTATCTTTATCATCACATAATCATCATCAGGCATTGTCGACAATGACTGGTCAATGTTAGAAATTTCAGACTTTTAGTTTCTGGGATAGATATTACCCAGCCATTGTCGACAATGACCAGTCATTTGCGACAATGACCAATGTCAGCAGGCAATGTCGATACTGGGGATATTCTCTGAATGGAAAGTTGATGTTTGCGGTACATTCTGACAGAACTAGATCTAGAGAAAGATTAAATTTTGTTATTTTTTATTTTTATTATTTGTTATTGTTTTTTATAATTGTTATTGTGATTAATTTTTGACTCTTGTTCAGTCAATGCACTCTATCATTTTTTACAGAACCAACTACAAATGTCTCACCGATGACAAATTGTCAACGATTCTTAAAAGCTTAAAAAAATTGTTATAGAAAAATTCAATAATTAGATGTTCTTCAATTGAGTGGTCCAATTTTTTATGAAATCAACTAAGAAAGTCTTTCCGATGATTCTTTGCTGCAAATTATCGCCAAAGACCACTGATCTTCGAGCATTGTCGACAATGACTGGTCAATGTTGGAAATTCCAGAATTTTAGTTTCTGGTACAGATATTGCCCAGTCATTGTCGAGAATGACCCATTCCAGCAGCCATTGTCATAACTGCGGATATTTTTTCAATGAAAATTTTATGTTTTCGGTTCTTTCTGACAGAAATAGATCTGGAGGAAGATTAGATTTTGTTATTTAATTATTGTTATTGTTTGTTATTGTTCTTATTGTTATTAATTTTCTACTCTATTTTAGTCAATGCGCTCTATCATTGTTTATGGAACCAAGTACAAATGTCTTACCGATGAGAAATTGTTAACAATTCCTAAAGACTTAAAAAAATTGTTAAACAAAAATTTAAGAATTTGATATTCTTCAATAATTAGGCCCAATTTTGTATGAAATAAACTAAGAAAGTCTTCCCAATGATTCTTTGCTATGATAATTTGCAAATTATCGCCAAACACTGCTGGTCCTCGGACATTGTCGGCAATGACTGGTCAATGTTGGATATTTCAGAATTTGAGTTTCTGGTATAGATATTGCCCAGTCATTGTCGTCAATAGCCAGTTATTTTCGACAATGAACCATGCCAACAGGCATTGTCGACACTTCGGATTCTAGATCTCTAATTCAATTATTTCAATTCAAATTCGATGTTTCGTAAATATAGGCGAATTTGAGTACCTTAATTTCAAGTAAATTCGAATTAAGACCATTAAATTTTAGGAACGACATTACAGAATGTTCCAGAGTACTGTAAAAAAAACTGTGGAAAAAGTACTTAAGTAAATATTCCCGAACATTCTAGACCATTTGAAAGGATTCTAGAATTTACAGAACATTTTAGAAATAGCAAATAGATGAATATTCTAGAAAATCCCAGAACACATCCCAGAATTCTAGACAAATATAAAATATTTTAAAACCTTCTATGATACTCTAAAACTAGTCAAGAGCAATCTAGTTTTTTTTTCATTTTAGAAATAAGAATTGCTTAATGAAATCTGAAACCAATCTCGATAAGTTCAGAATAATCCGAAGGATTCTAGAAGGTTACAGACTATTCTAGAAGGTTCCAGACTATTCTAGAAGGTTACAGACTATTCTAGAAGAGTCGAAAAAACTCCGAAGTATTTCATAATTGAAGCGGGAAATGCTGAACGGTGCTAAGTCTAATCAACCTAATTTTACAGGAGAAGCATACAACCGATTGGGTCAATTATTTTTGTTTCATGTAGATGGATGTTTCAGTTAAATAATCATTTTGTAGAAAAACATATGCTGCACTAAATGTGCGTGTCATAATCTAATGAAAATGTTGATCAATTAAGCACCGCTCAGCTTTCGCTGATGGTATTATAAATAAAAATAGTACATAAATTGTTGATAAAATCATATAAAGTGCATAATTTTATTAAAATTATAGACAAATGATAATATCTAAATAATAAAAACAACGTTTGTAGTACTGGTACACAATATTTTTAATTTTGATAATATCTCCAATTGTTAAATACTTGTTAAAATCCTATAATGGCCCTCAGAATGTTCAAAAAATTAAATATTTTAGTATACTTTATTCATTTAGTGTGAACTTCTTGAAATTTCAAAATATTTGAATACACTTAGGTAGTCAATTTCAGGGTAAAAAAATGAAAAACCTTAATTTTTGACTGAAATGGGTGTAAAAGAGCGAGAAAGTATGATTGCTGGAGAAAACTCAATTTCGTCAAGAAGTGGATTTAGCATCGTTTAGCTTTCTCTACTTCGATTCTAGAATATTCCAGATAAATGAAGAATTTTCCTTAATTCTGATTGAATTTTGGATTTATTATATATAAATTTCTTGAATATTCAAGAATATTTAAGAAAATTCCAGAATACTGATGGACTTTTGAATTACTTTTTTTTTATTTAAAAATTGTATTTTCAAAATAAAAAGGTAGAACTATGAAATAATGAACGAAAATTGTATTTTAATAATCACTAAAACATAACCATTTTTCACATAGTTGTGTTTAGTTTTTGAAATAAAAACTTACATCGTAAGGTTCATTTTTGGTCACACTTTTCACAGAAGTAGTACTTTTTTCAACTTTCGATGCTGAAATATATTCATTTTCGCGGATAAATAACTCGTAGGGAGAAAAATGAAAAAATACGGACTGCAAGAAATTTGAATTTTGAAATATTTAGTCAACTTCAACTCAGTCTTTACCTCGTTTAACCAAATTTCAAAATAGCAATTTTTTGAGCTATTTTGAAAATCGATATTTCGGTGGAAAAAGGCTTCGGGGCCAACACGAAATTTTCAGAAAGGTAAAATGAAGACCTGATTTACACGGACTGCAAATCCTGTACTTTTCATTTTTCTCCCGTATGTTTTTCCACACAATGACTCTTTAACAGAATCATCTATCTACACAAAACAGAAATAATTTACTCAATCGATTGTATGCTTCTCCTGTAAAATTAGGTTGATTAGACTTAGCACCGTTTAGCATTTCCCGCTTCAATTATGAAATGCTTTGGAATTTTTCCGACACTTCTAGAATAGTCTGGAACCTTCTAGAATACTCTAGATTATTCTAGACTTTTCTAAATTGGTTTAAGTATTTATTGAACAATCTTTATTTCTAAAATGAAAAAAAAAACTAGAATGCTCTTGACTAGTTTCGGAGTATTATAGAAGCTTTTGAGATATTTCATTTTTGTCTAGAATTCTGGAATGTGTATTTGAATGTGTGTTCTTTCATTTTTTTCCCTACGAGTTATTCATCCGCGAAAATTGACATCTTTCAGCATTAAAAGTTGAAAAAAGGGCTGCTACTATGAAAAGTCCGATCGAAATCCTAAATAAACTCAAAGTAATTCAATAAATTTATGTGATAAATAAGTTTTAAAAACATGAAGTATTATATTATATAACCCTTTTCACAGTTTTTTGGAGCTCCCTCAAACAGTATTCTTCATCGACGTGTTAAATCGTTATGCACACCCCTTGAATACTTCCTCGCTGCAGAGAGGGTGGTAAAGATTAAAGGGAGTGGGAAAGCAGGAAGGGTCAAGAGGCAAATATTAGTGAGAAAACGGGGTTGTTGAGTTGGCTCGCGACGAAAGCTACCTAAGTACCCCTAGCCTTCTCCAAAAACCAACCCCCCTCTCCATCATCCCCATCGCGTCAAGTCCTCAGACAACCGCCAGCACAATTCAACTCCAACGAAGTTACGACCTTCCCACCTCGACTCGGGGGTTAAAGCTCCCAAACGGATCAGAGGTTTTAGGATAACCAGACGAAAGGGATGAGGGAGAAGGAAGGGAAAAAGCGGTGGTAAAATTGAGGGTAGAAAAGGGGGTTTGGACTGCAACTGGAAGGGGAGAGGTCGATAGGCAGCAGAGTATGGGAAACCAGCGAATTGCGCTAATGCGAACTAATTACCAACCGAAGAGAAGTTAAAAGTGTGGACAAACCGCCACCGCTGCTGGCCATTCTTCTGGAATTAAAGTTCGCCACCGTAAAGCTTCTGGGTGGTGCGGCTCGTTTCAGAGTGGTCACTGTTACTTAAGGCGAGACCTCCGTGTCGCAAACAACTTTCCAGTAGTAAATTCCCTCAGTTGTAACTTCCTAGAGTACAAATTGGCGAAAATTGGGATTCAAGGTTGGACGTAGGAGGAAATTTCACAGTGGACTTCAAAAGTGTCATAAGGTGCTGAATTTGAAAATCCATTGTGAACGAAATTGTAAATTAAAATTAGTTTTTACATGATAAAATATAGAAATCTTGAAGTCTGGAGTTGTCGTACCTAAGATTAACACATTTTTTTCCTTCTTGATGTAGAAAAATCCAATAATTGAACGTTTATTCAAAATTTTGTTCACAAGCCACAATTTTTGGATGTTGAAAATCAGAGTCGTGACCAGTCTCAATTCCCTCAAAAGTTTGCAACAACTTTCTTGAGGCTCAATCAAGCTTCTTTTTGCAGTTTATTCATCGTTGTGACGAAATTCTGATCCTTATACATTTTCTGGATTTGAGTTCCATCGAATATTCCTGCTTTCAGTTTTGCATCCGATATTTCAAGGAATTGTCTTTGAAGATATACATGAAACAGCTATCTTCTTCTTCTTCTAATGCTAATACAAACTGTTCCACCATGCCCAGTTTAATATGCAGAGGTGGCAGTGAAACACTCGCCGGATCCAATAGTGGGAGGTTGATGATGTTCTCTGATTCTGGATCAAAAGTTTCTCTGGCTGGCCAATCAATCTTTTCATAATGATGAGGTCGGTCTCTGCTATCCCATAAGCATGGAAAACATGGGTGTTTAACGTTACTTGATTGCTGATCCAGAATTATTTCCAATATTTTGAAATCCCCACAAATCAGCCAATTGTGTTCGGAATATTTCAATTTATCCAATACCAACTTGATGTTTAAGTAATTTTCTTTCAACGTAGTTGAATGTGCTACCGGTATGGGAGCAAAAACATTCGTATCGTGAAGCAAAACATCTTTCCAACTCCTCTTACGAGAATCTGTAAATAGTCTCCATTCGATGGCTATGTAAATTCCAGGTTCTGAATCATCCACCAATCCATTCATATTGTGACAGTAAACTAATAAAGGCTCTTTTTTTCTTGCGAAACGTTTCCTGAAATCTCTTTCTCTGTTCCTATAGTCAGTTGCTTTTACATTTTTTTCCACCAAGTTTTACTTTTTGAGTATAGAAACCAAGAATTCACTAGTTTCTTTGGATAGTCCTAAATCTCTGATGAGATCGTTCAATTCTTCTTTTGAAAAAGTTGTGGTTTTTTTTCTTCACTTCCTACATATTCGTCGGCAATGTCAGATTCACTGGAGCATTCTTTTTCGCTAGCGTCTTCTTGGATCTCTAAACTTTCCCGAGAAAGAATACATCCGATTCCTTCAATGCCTTGCTTAGTGCATATCTTGATGGGTCTTATTACTGTCGGAACACCAACGTAAGCAATGCTCTTTCATTTTTTTCTTTTGAATGCAGTTACATCGCTCTTGCAAAAATAGCACTTCTCTTCACAAGTGGGTTCCGCCCATAAAGTTGGACTTGTTGATTTTAGGTCTTCAATATTTTTACTTTTATGCCAACGAGTCAATTGTGATCTATAATAGTCGCATATTTTATGTGGCACCCATTCTTTATCCTGATCAGCAATTGTGAGATCATAACAATCTTCGTAAATCGTTCT
>JAUMHM010000071.1:22410493-22425926 GCA_032362435.1 Melikaiella ostensackeni | reverse complement strand
CCCTATTTTCTCTCTTTTCCCTCACCCTTCCCCACATTCCCTTTTTTCCCCACCTCTTACTTTCCCGCCCCTCCTATCAATTCTCCACCCTTCGCCCTTCTTACCTCCTCAACTTCCTCTCGCTTCTCCTCACTATACTTCAGTTGAACATCCTTCACTTCCCATTTTTTCGCATCACTCACTTTCCCTCATTTCCCCTCCTCTTACTTTCCCGTCGCTCGTTTCCCCTCTACTCACCTCCTCAAATTCCTCTCGATTCCCCTAACTATACCTTAGTTGACCTCCCCTCACTTCCTCTCTTATCCCCTCCCTTCTTTTCCTCTAACTTTTCCTCATTTACCTTCATTTTCCCCCTTTCATATGACAGACGGACACATGACCGTAACTATAATAATTTCTGCCCGGGGCTACGAATTCCTAAAAACTATAATACTCTAGAATATTCTAGGATATTTCGTAATGTTGGAAATGTTCTAGATTATTCTGGATTTCTGGAATATTTTTAAGTTTCTATACTATTTTAGAATATGCTAGAATATTCTTGAAGAACTTGGAGCCTTATAGAATATTCCATGGTTTTCTAAAACTCCTAAAATGTTATAGAATGTTCCAGTATAGAATATTCTACTATTCTTGAACAATATTGAATCTTGTAGAATACTCTGAAATATTCTTGTTTATTCTGAAATTTTCTGAAATATTCTGAAATTTTTATTTGAAATATGACCTGCCTCTGTACTTACAATCATGAGAATATTATTTATCTCATATTCCTTCTTCATCTTTCTCGCCTTGACTTCATCTCAGAAAAGGAAATTCCCTTATAACCCAGAGGTGTTAAGAAGCGTATTATAATAAACAAAAAAAAAGGATCAGCAAAGCACTATTACATCGAGCTTACATTTTACATTTTCCCTCTTATCTTTTAAATCTGCAAGAGGCGAGAACAGAGATTGCCTGTTTCTCGAGGAAAGTAGGAAAACAGGGGAAATATGTGGGTTGAGAAAAGGTAGACATTGCAGATGGAGGTTTGGACCATCCTCGCATATTTAATGAGACGAGAGGAAGGTCATGTCTCCTTTTCCACTGCGTAAGTATCCTAAGCTTGCCAGCTAAACCCACCCCTTCATCTCTTCTTCCTTCCTCTTCATATTCCACCCCTTTTTCCTCTACGAAACTCCACCCGGGGTTCACGGGTAATTAATTTAGTTTTGCAGTTTCTCTCACCGAAGAAGGCAGTAGGACGATTTACGTTCCTGCTCGTGCTTTCCACCAATCTTTATTTTCCACTGAAGAGCCAAACGTCCTGCTCGTGCCAGCGATGTTCCAATGTTGCAAGAGCTTTGTAGGAACTTTTTTGGGAAACTGAAACCTGCTAGGGCTTGTGAATCGAGAATATTTCTGCATGGAGTTTCAGAGATGTCGTTAGAGCTGTTAAGGCAATTTCAGATTTTAATCAAGGGATTAATATTATTATTATTATTACACCATTAAGCCAAACCACTTTCGGGGTAAGCGTAACTGTTCGGTCCTAGTCTCGTTGCAGTACCGGAGACTTTAGCAGATTGATAAACCCATAGAAAGACCCATACTTTTGATCTTAAACACATCCAGTGAGAAAAGCTCTTCACGAGGGCCCACGAGCATCCGAAATCTTTCGTTTCAGGCGTCACTCTTCTTCTTATAAACAATTTGCGTTCCATACATCCCGATCCTTGCATACACCTTTTTCTTCCGACTTAGTTCTAGTACTTCCTTTTAGAAACTTCTTAACTCATTTCTAAGATAATTTCTTATTTCCTTCAAGTTCATTTTGGATTTTTTCATCTTCTTCCGCTTTAAGTTTATTTTTGCTTCCTTTGACCAGTGATGCTAACAAACCTCGACTTTTAACTGCGAAGGTGTCGCTTAGCAAAGGAGCAACACCGCAGTACCGCACACTTCAAGTGCACTCTTGAAGATGCTATCCCGTAGTATTCTGCCGGGCAAAACAAAAAAGCGATAACTACATTTTGGATTTGGCCCCTGATTTACAATTATTTTCAATATATATATAGAAAACAATTGCAAATCAGGTGACAAATTCAAAATGTAGTTACCGCTTTCTTGGTTTGCACGGCAGTATCATCCGTACACCTTCTATATTTTTATTACCTTATTCCGTTTTTCAGGCTTCTTTATGATGTCCTCAATATTTACTCAGCTTTTCATGATATACTACGTGTACTTCTGGTTTCTGCAAATTTTCTATCTCAACACTGATGGAAAAGAATAATTGGTACACCTATGTTTATGATTAGACTAACCCTATCAAATTGATGGTGTAGGTACAGCTATACCCGACGTGTGTGTTGATTATCCAAATCTTGTTCTATATTTTGATTTATTCCACTAGCACTTAGAGGTTATTAGGGTTGTGGAGGCAAAAAAAAACAAAGCAAATCGTGTTGGGTAAATCCACCATCTCAGCAGTATTGCTTAAAGACAAATTTTAGAAATGATTTCCTCAGACGAACAATAAACAGAATTACACTTTTCATATAGTAGCAACACATGTATTAATGTTTTGAACCACAAATATAAGATATCTGCATTTACCATGTTTCAGTTCTTACATTTCGTATTCTCTATGATTAAAGAACACATATTGTATTATAAATACATATATATCCATAAATTTTTAACTCACAAGTGTATGGTTGAAGCAGACGAATCGTTTCTTTTAGTGAACTCGCGTAACCCTCTCATAAACCTTGTATCTCTTAGTAGCCATTTCAGTCTCTCATCTGCTACAACAAAGTCAATCATACTGTGGCTTTCGTCTCTGCACCACGTATACATTTAAATCATTTTATATCTTAACCAAGTATTTGAAATGAATAAGCCTTTTTCTGAGCTCAAGCTAATCAATTTCTTCCCATTACTGTTCATTTATGGGTCTCCAAAATGATCAAGTAGCCTGTCGGTACGAGTACATTCGTGTTGCATACCAACCCAGCCTTTCATATCTTCGAGTAGAATGATTCTTTCCCCAGAATCGCAAGTACCTATAACATCATTTGACAAGTCGCAGAAGGTATCTCTTACATCACTACTGTCACCGTCAACTAAAGCGTAGCACGCTATAATAAGTAGCCCTCTGATTCCCACTTTTATTCTAACCCATAATAATCTAAGAGATACACATTCATACTCTTTGACATGCTGCTTTGCTCTCTCATTCATAATTAGACCGACTCCTTGGCTACCATGTGATTCATTCTCTACTCCTGACCAAAGTTCTAGCTCATCTTCTATCTTTCTCATCTTCCTTCTTCTTTGTTTCCAGGACACATTAGATATCTAGCTTGCTCACACAGATTTTATTCCGCCATTCCCTTCCCTTAAGATCAGTTACACCTCTAGCATTCCATTAGCATAAAATTATATCCAAACTAAACAGCTGAATCGTCATGTGATGGTGTGTCCAGGCATAACGTCAGTCCCATCAAACTTCGGTCATTCAAAGGAAGGTATGAAAACAAAGCCATAACCAAAGGAGTTACGACCGGGTTGTGTTGTCTACTAAGTAGGGTACCAAATAGCTTATGGTGAATCGTTTAGTGGACGAACTATTTTACCGACTGTGAGTTCAAAGATTCTACCTTTTGAAACAATACCGAAATTTGGAGATCTATATGGCAGGTTAACAGAAAAAAATGCTCAGCATTTTGAGTTTTAAATCATCAATGAAAACTGTTCGTAATATTCACTCAGAGGTAGCAGAGAAAATCGATTTCTATTTTATGTACTCTACGCTTGCTCTTTTTTTTATGCAAGCGTAGCTTAAAATGGGTTTGCTTATGACTTTGTGTTACTGCTTTTTCTGTTTGGTGACAAGTATGACCCATATTTCGATTGTTGCCTAGGAAACTAAAACTAAAACATTCACAGTAACAAGAACTAAGTCTCGATTCTTTTAAGGGAATAGGTGCAACCGATAGTGTTGTATCAATAGTGTTGCTGATTCAGTACATCTAAATTAAAGGATATTAATCTAAAAATTATTTCCTTATAATGTTTCATACTTAACGTGATTTAATCCAAAAGCAATTTGAATCAACCTAAATGGTTAATGTTCTTAAGCAAGTACATCAAACAAGATTCGTCCACCTATCAAATATCATTCATTAACAACAATTTCAAACACAACAGGAACAACAATTAACACTGCTTTAATTTATGCTTGAATCATTTTCGACCCTCAATTTACTTCAAGGATAAGTTTTTTTACACAAAATCCAAATTCATCTGATCCCAATAGTTTATTTCATTTTCTGCACCTTCTTTCAGCAATTTAAGTATTTTCTTCAATTGTTTGGGTTTCAGATGTACTCTTTGAAACTGTTCTGCAGTGACTAGAATTTGTCTTTTCAGCTGCAAGTTGTACTTAGAATGAGTAATCCTGATAAGCCTGTGTACTTGAGAGCGAGGATCGCATTCCCATACATGGTCGTTGTGAGTTCGTCAAAAATAAATGCAATGTTGACTTACCTTGCCATAGGAATTTGAGCTCAAATTAAGTTCTTTGGATAAATTGGTTAAAACGGACTTGGCAATCACACTTGATCCCTTTGTCCAAACTCGGATGGTTCCGGATGATATATGAAGATGTTAAGGAATTATGTAGATCTTCCCAATGTATTCTGTAATTCTTCTCAAGAAAGAAGTGTATTCATCATTCGCATTGTATCATGATGCGAACCATAACGGATTGGTTTAAATTTCACTTTCAAGTTGAGCACGATATTTTGTTGACTAACACTGTGTCAAAAACACTGTTTCAAAAAAAAAGGATTTTACATGGTACCAGATTCTGCATGCATTGAAAGTTTTGATAAAATCCTCTTAACATTGAGGTCTTGTGGATTTTTCGGAAAATTGAATAATGATGATTTAGTAATCAGCAACAATTAACTTTCGACAATACTTGTTGCTGTACTTGTATCTGGATATATATTATCCCTGGGATTGGGTTCCTGATTTAAATTTCTGGGATGAAGATCAAAAAAGGGTCGTGTCGCATATAATGGCTAAAACTTCTTGTTTTCCCTTTGTTCAGAGTTGATACTAGAGAATTTGTTTCCGTTAACCCATTGAGATTTCCAGTTGTGCTCCTTCTTTTCTCCTAACTTTT
This sequence comes from Melikaiella ostensackeni, assembly GCA_032362435.1. Classification (NCBI taxonomy): domain Eukaryota; kingdom Metazoa; phylum Arthropoda; class Insecta; order Hymenoptera; family Cynipidae; genus Melikaiella; species Melikaiella ostensackeni. Next base: position 22,420,750 of record JAUMHM010000071.1, on the reverse strand, counting down.
GTAATTCAGTTAGATGCACGCTTTCAACCATTGATTTGCACTCAAGGTTGATTAAGACATCTTCATGAAGATTGCCGACTACAGGTTCTAATAGGTGTTTGCTAATAGTGATCACTTCCTAATTACAGCTGCATTCTCTGAAGTGTGCAGTATCTAGGATGATGTTAATATACATATGCTAGAAAGCGTTTTACAATACTGGGAGGAGTTTGAACTCTGTTTCAGCGGTTCCTAAGGGGGGGGGGGGCTGTAGGATGAGGTATAGTTTCCGCTTGAGGGTCAATTCGTAAGCGTGGATTCATCAAAGCGATGTTGAGGCTTCTGTGAGCGGATTAGTAATTTTCACAGCTGACAAGAGAAGGCTGAACGGTTGTCCGCGATTGGTACAATTTGAGAGTTTAATCAATATCCGGTCAATAGAAACTCAAACGCTCAAAACGTCGACACTGCGAAAAGCACGTCTCGCAATTGGTGCACGATAATCACAAAACCACGCCTTTCGAAACGCCAGCAACGATTACTCCAATTCCAATCAACTCTAATTAAACACGTTTTATTATCAGACCGAGGGGCGAATTCTAATTTTCGTCGGCGGACTTTGTGCCGCGAGACGTGCATAATCACTCAGATTATTGACCAAAAATCATTCATGCATCTTCAAAAAGTTGTCTTTCATTATCTCGATGCCAAGCGCAAGAAGAAAATAAATGTTCGGTGTTATTTGATTTCGGTACCAGATCTGATTGTATAAAAGGTATTAATTTATGAAAACTTATGTGTAGTAGATAAATTGCAAACATCGGTGGATTTCCACAACGGGGCAAACTTGGCCCACAATTCTATGCTGAACGAAAACATGGAACAATTATCGGTAACTGCTAACTGGTAAAGTTTCAAGGGGCCGAGCACTAATGCCGCACGCTTCTGCACAAATTAAGCACGGGTATGTGCCATGCGATAATTTACGATGGCAATATAATACGACTTGTGTACCTCAGGGCCATTATTAGCCAGCACCGCATTTCGCGGGTCGTTCGACATCTTTGTGTACTTTGTAATTCGATGCGTGCTGATCTCTTAATAGTTCGATAACACCCATTATTTAGAGAATTCAAAATCAACCATTGACTTTTAGAACTCTCCTAGAAAAGCGATCGAATTGTTCATCAAATTAGTGGAAAGGGTAAGCATGATATGGAATTTTTTTTCATTGGAAGTAAGCATCTCGGATTGAGATTAGTGGAAATGAGTGAGAAATAGTCGGTAATGTAGTATATAAGGATTGTTGATAAGAGAACATGTAATGATCCTGTAAAGACTCTGAAACTCGTGAAAGGAAGAGAGTATGAACTGATAAAGGAGAATTATCTTTTAATTTTGGTATATTTTGGAATGCTGCGTATTGATTCGTATAATACGGCAGAAATTAAGCCTATCAATCGATTGCGATCGGAATTTGATAACACGTCATTTGGGTTAGAAGGATCAAATTAGTGTGATCGGATCACGTGTGGCGAACGCAAATCGATGGTGTATTATTGTTTCGGAAACACGCAGTTGCGTGACCTTGAGCTTTTGCAACTATCATCTCATGGGGTGAGGATGTGAGAGATTATGGGATGAACTAAAAGAAAAAAGATGGGAGCAGCTAGTACAGATAGATGAGCTCATATTCTTCCTTTATCGTACATGGATACCCGAAGAGAAGAAAAGAAAAGTATCAAAGAATCATTATATAAAAACTAGCGATCGTAACATCTGTTCGAGATACTACTTTCTCACCTACTTTTTTCTGACGATTCATTGCGCTATAATTTGACAAAATGCTCAGAATTAACTAAAAAGAGACTTATTCGCCCCCCTACCCCCAAGAAAGTGGAAATCTTATCCATTGAGATCTTTATCGCCCTTGGTGAGTATCTTTTGGATTAAGCGGAAGGAATCAAGACGTGAAAATCAAGACGGATTGGTGGAAGTGGGCATGAAGAAAAACAGAATTACAAATTTCTCAAGAAAAGAAGAAGGAATATACGTGGGAGTCAGTTTTGTGACACATATTCTCAAAGAGCAAACGTCAACGCGTAAATGGAGCTTAAGTTTCGTCTCGTTCTCTGACGAGGGTGAGTTTTATGAACGATGAGCTTAGACGCGACGTGAACGTAACACGTGCTCGCTCGTAATAAACGAGCAGACGAAGCGTCAGTAGAATCGTTCTATCTGTGAAAAATTCTCACATGGATTAGTGAACACACACAAATTCGTGGATATTACTTCTTTTGGGAAATTTTCTCGACCTTAAGAGAAACTATCTGAAAATAAGCTTTAAAAAACGACCCTGAAAACCGAAAACTGATAATAAAGTTCCGATTCTAGGGGCCTCAGAATCGAACTGGAAAAGAAACGATCCGATTGTGCCCTCGTCGAATGTCGGATTTTTAGATACACCATGGAATTTCGGAAAACCGACATTCGATGCGTGCCAGATGCGATCGAATTTCCTCAAATCGATCGGCCGCGCATCGAATGTCGAAAAGGCCGACATTCGATTCACGTCAAAATCGCTTTAAAATCGTATCGAATTGTTTTTCACACGTCTACTAAAGAGGTTCTAAAGGAGCTGTCAACCCACTTTTTATCACCAGCAAAAATACTTTGTAACTTGAAACCGAGGTTATAAGTGAAATTTAAGAGCTCTTCATATTCTTCATTCTATAAATATTAATAAAAATAGAACAAGAAATGAAGAAAAAAGAAACATCGCGTTGTGTTAAGCTGACGCATACGTAATCTTATAAAATTGAGCTTGGAGAAACCATCAATCAAGTTTACACTTTCCAAGGGAAAAGACTAAGAGTGAGGGCACGTGTCTTGGAAAATTAAGTTACTGCTTTTATTTTTAAGTTCACGTCTCCCGCTGCTGGACGTCTTGAAAATATCGCTTGCATAATTGAGATTGAACAAGTGTTCACTCAACTACTTTGCATATCAAACTTTTTAGGGTTTTTTAGGCTTCGTCGGAAACCATGTAAGGACGGTCGGATATGCTTTCATCTCTTGACATAAATCCGCTTTTACGATTGACCTCTGACCTCATACTGTTGATATCTGACCTTTGACTCCTGCCATTGACCCTTACCTTTTCTGTCTGACACTTGACCCCTGACCTATGACCTTCACCACATAGAGATCCATAGAGCAATATAGGAAAATTTTAATTTTCCCCCTCCCTGTAATCACAACTTTTCTATAACATTTTCTGTTGGTCCTAGGAAGTTGGAAATATTTCAAAAGTGTAGAAACACTTTGAGAAAGAAAAAAATTAATCCCTAGAGTTGATTATTCGTTTTTTTGGTAGAAAATTAATTTTTTCAACAGAAAATTGAGCCATTCCAGTTGGAGATCAATCATTTTAGTTGAAAATTCAACTTCTTTGGTTTAAGACAGTATTATTCGGTCGAAAATTTAATGATTCTTTTGAAAATTCAACAGTTTAGTTAAAATTATTTTCCTTCCTTGATTGAAAAATATTTCTTGGTTGACAATTCAACACATTTTTTGAAAATTCGTCTTCTGGTTGAAAATTCATCTCTTTTGGTAGAAATTTCATCTTTTTTGGTTGAAAATGCAACTGGTTGGTGGAAAATTAATCTGTTTTAGTTGAAAATTTGACTTTCTTGTTGAAAATTCGTATTTTCCGATTAAACTTATTTATTTTTTATCTAAGTTAAAATCCTTTCCGGTTGAAGTTCCAACTATTATATTTTTCGTTGAGAATCCATCTCTCTTAGTTGAAAATTCAAATATCTGGTTGAAAGTTCAACCACTTTATAGAAATCCATTTTTTTGTTGATGATTCATTATTTTAGTTGAAAATTCGTCTCCTTGATTTAAAATTGAAATACTCTGTTAGCAATTCGTTTTTCCTTTTGTTAAAAATTCACTTTTTTTAACTGGAAACTTAACTATTCCACTTTTACTTGAAAATGTATATTTTTCAGTTGGAAGTTTATGTATTTTGTTGACTATTCGTCTTTCTCTCGTGTTTCCGCTCAAATGCGAACTGAATCAACAGAACCCAATGAGAAACTCCAACTACTTCCGGTTAAAAATTTCATTATTTAGTGGGAAATTCAATTATTTTGTTGAAAAATTATCCTCTTTGGTTGAAATTTATTAGGTCTTGGTTGAGAATGCAACTATTTTGATGAAAGTTCGACTTTTTTTATTGAATTCAACAGTTTTTTATTTAAAATTAAAATCTTCTTTAGTTAAAATATCTACTGTTACATTTTTCGTTGAGAATTCATCTTTTCTACATCATAATTCAATTCTTTTTGGTGAAAGCTAATTTTTTTGACTGAAAATTAAACTATTCCATTTTTGGTGAAAAATTGATATTTTCAATAAAGAATGTTTCTTTTCTACTTGAAAATTCAACTACTTGGCTGAAAATTGAACTACTTTGCTCAAAAGTTACTTTTTTACTTGAAGATTTATTATTTCAGTTAAAAATTCATCTTCGGTTGAAAATTGAACTACGTTGTTGAAAATTCTATTCTACTTTAATTGGAAATTAATTTCTCAAAGGAAAATTTAAATATTCTATTTTCTTTTAAAATTAATATTTTCTACTTCAAAATTCACGTATTTTGTTGAAAATTCGTCTTTATGGTATAAAATTTATCTTCTTGGTTCAAATTCAACTCTTCGCTTGAAAACTTAACTATCTTCTTGAAAATCTGTTTTTTTTGGGGGGTTGAATTAAATTTTTTTGATTGAAAGTTTAACTATTTCAATTGAAGATTCATCATTTTAGTTAAAAATCGTTTTTTTTTGTATGACAATTTAATATTTTCCTTAGAATTCGTTTTTTTTTGTTGGAAATTAATGTTTTTAGCATAAAATTTAAGTATACAATTTTTTGTTGAAAAAATATATTTTTTAGTCGAAAATAATAGATTTTGTTGAAAATTCGTCTTTTTTGGTAAAAATTATTCTTCTTGCTTGAAAATCAATCTTTTGGGGTGAAAATGTATCCGTTTTGTTGAGGATTTAACTGTTTTCTGGTAAATTCATTTTTTCGGTTGAATTTAACTGTTTTCGATTTGAAATTAAAATATTTTTTGGTTGAGATATCAACTATAAAGTTTTTTTGCTAAGAATTTATCTTTTTGGTTGAACATGAAACTACTTGGTTAACTGTTAGCTACTTTGTTCAAAATTTATTTTTTTGTTTAAAGATTCATCTCTCTGGTTGATAACTCAACCATTCTTTTGAAAAAGTTGTTTTTTGGTAAAAAATTCATTTTTTCAAATGAAAATTGAAGTTTTTCATTTATGGTTAAAAATGTGTCTTTCTGTAGTTGAAAATTCAACTATTTGGTTGAAAATTCATGTCTTTCGTTAAAAATTTTTGTTTTTTGGTAAAAACTCAATCTTCTTGGTTGGAAATGGTTTGGCTTGAAAATTCAACTCTTTCTTGACAATTCATGTTTTTCGTTTCAAAACTCATTTCTTTTAGCAGAATTTTCACCTTTTTTGGTTGAAATCTCAACTATTACATTTTTCTTTCAGAATACATCTCTTTAATTGAACATTTACATATTTTATCAAAAATTCGTTTTCTTCTGGATAAAAATTAATTCTTTAAACTGAAAATTTATCTACTCCACATTTGGTTGAAAATTAACCTTTTTTAGTTGAAAAGTGAACTACTTTGTTGAAAATTCGGCCTTTTTGGTAGAAAATTAATCTTTTCGGTTGAAAATTCATCTTTTTAGTTAAAATTTCAACTAACTTTGTTGAAAGTTGAAATAATAATTGTTGGTCATGACTAACCTCTGACTTTCAATCAAAATCATTAAAACAACAGCCACTCGATAGATATGCATGAAGTTATTGAAAATTGATTTTGAATCCGCAAAAGTGGATCATTTCGACCTGGAATTGATAATCAAACTGTTATGCAACGAATTTATTTCACGAAATTTAGAGTGTTTCACCTTTGACTCCTGGCATATGACATCTCACCTTCCACCCCTGACCCTTGGCATCGCACCTATGACACCTCACCCTAAAGCTTATAACTTCTGACCTCTCAACTGTGTCCCATCACCTTTGATGTTTGACACATAACTTTTGGATCGTCAATCTATTTATGTACATAAAAGAGTAACTGTTTATCAGAACATAAAAAAAAACATGCATGCGTACCTATGCATCTGTGAGTAAGCATAATGTGTGAATATATGTGTGCACATTTACGAAATGGCGTATACATATGCATTGTGTATAAATGTGTATAAATGTCTATTACCTTTGGCTCCTGACATATGACTTTCTAGCCCTAATCCTTGGCATCTGAACCATGACACTTCACCCTGATGCTCATAACTTTTGACCTCCCAACTGTGCCCCATCACCTTTGATCTTTGTCACATGACTTCTGGATTGTCAACCTATTTATGCACATAAAAAAGTAACTATTTATGAGAACATGAAAAAAAATGCATGCGTACCTATGCATCTATGTTTAAGTATGAAGTGTGCATATATGTATGCACATTCACGAAATGGCGTATACATATGCATTGTGCATAAATGTGTATAAATGTCTATTAACTTTGACTCCTGCCATATGACCTTCTTCACCTGACCCTTGGCATCTGACCTATGACACCTCACTCTGATGTTTAACTTTTGACCTCTCAACTTTGATCCATGACCTCTAGTTTGTCAACCTACTTATGTACATAAAAGAATAACTATTTATGGAAACATGGAAAACACATGCATGCGCTATATTTCTACATGTATGCATAAAGTGTGAATGTATGTATGCACATTTACGAAATAGCGTACACATGTCCATAAATGTGTATAAATGTCTATTTTAGTGCATTCGTGGAAAATCCTGTTTGGAGCGAAAAGCGAGATGCGCAAAATGTTCGGTGATGAATTATTGTTGCAAAAAACAGTGAATCCCAGTGGCAACTACGCGAATCCTATGCTGAATGCATTGTTTACAGTGAACGAGCTCAGCGACTGCAACACGTGTACACACGTGGTACATATCATACACATCATACACATGTTCACACCAGTATGAGTGCGTGGGGACAACTTTTTTTTTTATATTGTTCGTTTTGATGGCATACGAGTCCACCCGGAGCAGTTTTGCTTCAAAAAGCGATGAGAACGAGATGAATAATAAATAAAAATGTGGACCATCGCTCGCTTTGTATCGACCTGCCTCAACCGTTCGATTTTAGCCGGATGCCTTAAAATGCAGAGAATTGCTAAAATATGCATTGGATGAAAGAGGTATAACGAAAATAGACTGGTGAAAGAAATTAAATTTTTGTAGAATATACCAACATGTGGCTTTTTTATGTTTTCAAGGTGGTTCATGTTTTGATGTATGCGTAACTGACTAAATACAAGTTTACACTGGCTTATCATTTTTAAAATAATAATTTATTAATATACTTCACGCGATTAAAATTGTGTCATCATGAATTATACATTCACTAAATTTCAAAACGATTTAATCTATTCATAAAGTTATGTCATGGAAGAACGGAAGCGAACTTTTCTTGTGTGTCAACCGTATTTTATTTTCTACATCTAAAGTCACGATAGTAGACTGTAATTAGCATTTTGAAAAATGTAATAAGGTTTCATCTACATGTGTAATAAGAGAAATTCTTTATAGAAAGATCTTTTCATATCTAGCAGGAGCTTTTCTTTCATTTCTGACGTAATTACGCGAGAGCTGTGCGAGAAGAATTTGTAGAAAAAAAGACATAGAAAAGAAGAGGGAAAAAGAGAAATAGAAAATGGGGAAGAGAGGTATAATAAATGAAAAAAAGAGAGAGATGAATTCCGACGGCCATTTTGCTGACAGAGATACGACTATACACACGGCACCGGTGCTTTGATGCTTTTTATGATCGTCTGATCAAAGCTTCTCTTCTGATGAAGATAGTAGACACGAAATAAAGAATGTGAAATCAGACACTCCAGCGTTTTATTCACTGTACACACGATGCATAACAGCTCGTTTTTATATAATTTTACGACTTTCAAATTAATTTGCCACTATCAATTATTCATCACTTAAATAAGTCTGGTCTTGAAGCCAAAAAGTTAAAACTCTAAAAACTGTACGTTGGCTTACGGTAGTGATGTGCAAAATAATTTGACTCGACTCATCTGGGTGTAAGCCATGAATAGAATTTTTCGACTCCAACTCTCTATGATTGGATATTTTTGTAACAAATTGAATTCCTTAATTTCATTAACTGTTATAATTGATAAGTAAATAAAATGAATGAATGAATAATTTCATTCAATAAAACTGACATTTGCTGCATCTTCGGCGTTTGAATGCATTATGTCTACTCATTTCGTCGTTGAATTATTAAAAAGTAATAACTAGTCATGACAGAACACTGCGAGAGAACAACTGTTATTGTTATAAATTATTTTTATGAACAAATTCACTTATATCGCATTTTTGAACATCGAAACTTTTCACTTTCTTCGCGTTCATTTTTTTTCATTTTGAGAATAATAACCTGTCGGAGGAGAATGCCATTCAAACATAATTGTTTTTGTTATAAACAGTTGCTAAAAACAAATTCACTCATATTGCATTTTTGAGCAGAGAAAATTGCTCTGTTTAGTGAATTCACTTCTCTTCTTTTCTTAAGACTAATATCTTGCAGGAGATTGTCATTCAACAACAATTTTTATTGCTGTAATTGATTGTCGATCACTTATTTTGCATTTTTCAACGGAAGTTAAAGATTTACTATATTTCTAAAGATTCCAAGGATTTTTAAACAGCATTAATTTCAAGCGATTTCAAGATATTCCGGAGCATTTGAAATATTTTGGTGTATTTTCACAGATTCCAAGGAATCTTCAAGGGCTTTAACAAATTTCAAGGATTTTCGAAAGATTTCGAAGAATTTCAAATATTTCAGGGTATTTCATAAGATTCCAAGGAGTTTTCAAGAGCTTTGAACAATTCCAAGGGACTTCAAAGGTTCTTAAATATTAGCAATATTTTCGGGTGTTTTGAAAGATTCCCAGGAATTTTCAATGGATTTCACTAGCTTGAAAGGATTTCAAAGAATTTTAAATACTTTAGGGTATTTTTGAGTATTTGGAGGAATTTTCAAGAGTCTTAAAAAATTTCGAAACATTTTTAAAAACTTCAAGGAATTTTCAACAGCTTTGCAAAACTTCCAAGAATTTGAAAATATTTAAAAGAATTTGAAATATTTTAGAGTATTTTTAAAGATTCCAAGAAATTTTTAATAGATTTCAATAAACTGAAGGGAAAGGTCGTCAAAATTTCTTAGAGTTTTCGAATATATCCTAAAATCTTTCAAAATCCCCTCAGTTTATTGAAATATATTGAAAGTTCCTTAAAATCCTTTAAAATACCCTAAAATTTATAAAAACCTTCGAAATATTTTATGGATCTCGAAAATTTCTTGGAAATGAATTTGAAAAATTTCTTGAGTTTTGCAAAAGATGTTAAAAATTTTTCAGGTTTATTAAAAAAAATCTAAAATCTTCAAAATCCTTTAAAATCCTTTCAATTTACTACAATGTATTAAAGATTCCTTAGAAGCTTTTGAAATACTCTAAAATATTTAAAATCCTCTAAGATGCCTCCAATTTATTGAAATCTATCAGAAATTCCTTGAGATCTTGAAAAATACCCTAAAATCTTCAAAATCATTCGAAATCCCTCAATACTTCATATAGATTTTGGGAATTTCTTTAAACTTGATGAAGCTGTTGAATATTCCTTGGAATCTTTGAGAAAATCCTAATATCTTAAAATTTTTTTGAGATCCCTTAAAATTTTTAAAAAGTATTGATAATTCTTTGGAGTTTTAAAAAATACCCTAAAATCTTTCAGTTCCTCTGAAATTACTTCCATTTATTCAAATCTGTTGAAAATTCCTTTAAATATTTCGAAATACCCTCAAATCTTTAAAATCTTTTGAAAACTGCAGAAATCATGCATGTGTTCCAATCCTGTCCGAAATCATGTATTTGTTATAAAAAATATCATATGCACCATGGGGAGGAGACTTTTGCGACGAGTGTATATTTTCATTACGAGTCGTAGGTGAACGCACAAAATTTCAACACAATATTTAAAATTCGTGAGGAATGTTGATGTTCGTTATTGGCTTTAGGGTCAGGTGAAATTGAATACAAATTAAATTGTTT